>JZKD02S0013247.1:346325-357054 GCA_000966675.3 Picea glauca
TAAATATCCTAACATCCCCCCTTAAGAACAACTTGGGATAGGATTGAAGGATTTACAATAGTGATACAATAGGAGAAGGAAGGAGGCATTAGAGCCTATCCCCCCTTAATGAAAAATTCCTGAACTCCTAACATAGATCGAAGTTTAGAAAACTTCGCTTCTATAAGAGACTTTGTGAAAATGTCTGCAACTTGATCTTCTATAGGAAAAAAGAGCACTTCAATAACTTGATCATGAATTAACTTTCTAATGAAGGGCATGTGTAGCTCGATGTGTTTGCTACACTGATGTTGAACTGGGTCTTTGGCAAGCTTGACGACACTCTAATTGTCACACCAAAGGCTGGTCAGATGATGATGATGGAATCCAAACTTTGAAAGGATTTGTCAAAGCCACAAGGCTTCCTGACTTGCATTTACCATTGCTCGATACTTTGCTTCTACTGAAGAAAGTGCAATATCTTCTTGTTTCTTACAGGTCCAAGTGACAGGTCCTGAACCAAGACTGAAAACATAACCTGCAGTAGAATTCCCATCATCAAGGTGACCATCCCAATCTGAATCAGTGAAACCAACCAATAAAGGAGTCCCCCCTTAACTGTAATGTATCTCGAACTTAACTGTACCATGAACATAGTGAAGTATCATTTTAACTGCTTTCCAATGGATTTCATGGAGTGTTTACATATATCCGGCAACAAGACCAACAACAAAGGAAATATCAGGATGGTTATGAGTCAAGTATAAGAGGCTACAAACTAACTGATGGTACAGGGTGGCATCAACTTCAGGAGAAGTACAGGTGGCAAAAAGCTTGACTCCAGATTGGAAGGGAGAAGGGGTTGGTTTACAATCGTCCATGTGACAGCGACGAAGAAGGTCACAAGCATAATTAGACTGGGAAATAAAAATTCCTTCATTGGTTTGCAAAACTTGGAGGCCAAGGAAATAGTGCAAAAAGCCTAAGTCTATCATTTCAAATTTCTTCTGAAGGTTGGTTTTCACATGGTTTAAAAGTTTTGAGTCACTACCAGTAAGGATAAGGTCATTAAACATAAAGGAAAAGGATTATGAGATGGATTCCTACTTTCTTGGTGTAGACATTAGGATCAGAATGGCATCTAGAGAATCTAGTGGCAATAAGAAAGATATCCATTTTATCATACCAAGCTCGAGGAGATTGCTTGAGACCATAAAGAGATTTCTTGAGGTGACAAACAAGGCTAGAGTCATTCTAGACATAGCGAGGAGGTTGTTCCATGTATATTTCTTCTTGCAAATCTTTGTGCAAGAAGGCGGATTTAACATCCATCTTATGGAACTCCCATTTATGTGAGGCAACAAGGGAAAGAAGAAGCCAGATGGAATTCATTTTTTCCACAAGGGCAAAGGTTTCATTATAGTCAATTCCTTCAACTTGGGAAAATCCTTTGGAAACTAACTGAGCCTTGTGTCTTTCAATACTTCCATCTGATGCATACTTAGTTTTGTAGACCTATTTGCATCTAACAAGTTTTCTTCCTTTTGGAGGAGGTACAAGATCCCAAGTATCGTTTGTCATTAAAGAACGATACTCTTCATTCATTGTTGTATCCCAATCTAGATGACCTAAATCTTTTGCAAATGTCTCTGGATCATGAGTTTCTGAAACTTGAGCCAAAAGAGAAGAGGCACACTGGAACTGTGAACGTGTCCGATGCTGATCTAAAGGATCACCGACAAGATTACCAGTTGCTTCTCGTGTTGAACGGACCCATCTAGGAAGCGATGGAGTTGGTGCTAGTTTAGGTTCAAAGGACTCATCTGGAGGAGGGTGAGTAGGCGGAGGTGGATTTTCATCCTCACTGTCATCATCTGAAGAAGAAACTAGACCATAAGAAGGAAAAAACATCGAAGATGGCTCGCAGGCCAAAGAAGGCACAATTGTCGAATTAGGCGCACAGGCCAAGAGATTTTCATCAAATTTAAGATCTCTTCTAATAATAATTTCATTAAAATGTAATTGAATAAGTCTATAACCTTTGACATCTTCAGAATAACCAACAAAAATACACTTCTCACTTTTAGGTTGCAATGCTTTCCTTTTCTCATTAGGAATGTTATCCCATGCTATACTGCCAAATACAGGGAAGTGACTTACATCTGGTTTAATTTTATTCCAAGCTTCTTCTGGTGTTATATTTTTAAGATCCTTTGTAGGAGTGCAATTTACTATGTAATTTGCACAGTTGATGGCTTCCATCCAATACTTTAGACTTAATCCCTTAGATTGGATCATACAATTAGCCATTTCTTTTAATGTGTGGCTCTTTCTCTTAGCAACACCATTTTTTTGTGGTGTATATGGAACAATGTGTTGCATTTGGATTCCTTGTGTAGTGCAGTATCTTGTAAAATTATTGTTCAGATATTCGCCTCCATTATCTGTTCTTAACCTTTGAATTTGATGTCCAGATTTCTTTTCTACAAGGGCCTTGTAGGCCAAAAACTTATCAAAAATTTTACTCTTGAGTTTTAAGAAGTAAACCCAAGTACGTCTACAAAAGTCATCAATGAAAGTTAAGAAATACTTGCACCTATAAAAAGAAGGAGAAGAAAGTGGACCACATAAATCACTGTGAACAAGATGCAAAGGACCCGAGGCATGCCAAGAGGCACGTTTGTCAAAACTATCCCGATGATGTTTGCCGAGAACACAACCGGCACAAACACCATCTCTGTATGAAACATAATGAAGACCAGTCACCATCTGTTGATTACATAGTTTCTACAATGAGTGATAGTTTAGATGACCAAACCACTCATGCCAAAGTTTGCTCAAGTCATCACTATGAGAAACAAAAACTGATGAAAAAGATGATGACCCAAAGTTGTCAAACTTGTACAACCTAGTAATATCATCAACAATTCCAATTGTAAGAACATGCTTAGGATCTTTTATATCCTTGATTACAACTTAGTGAGGTGAAAAATTGACGGTTTTACCTTCACCTGAATGAGTGACTTGATATACTGATAGAAGGTTACAAGAAAGACTTGGAGCACATAATACATCATTGAAATGACCATTATCTACTTGAACTATTCCAGATCCTACAACACTAAGAGATATATCATCACCAACAAATATTTTCTTAGTGTTACATTCATTTAGAGCATAAAATATGGCTTTATCCTTAGCCATATGATAAGATGCTCTTGAATCAATAAGCCACTCATCAGAAGAAGAAGTAGTAGTAGAATTTGAATTGAAGGAAAAACTAGAAGCAGAAAGTCCATGTCCATGAGAAGAAGAAGTAGAATCAATACTGATGTTGTGATTCTTCATTGTTGCTTCTAAAGAAACCATCTTCTTGAAATATTTGGACTCATCATGACCATGTTTATCACAAAAGTTGCAATGTCTATTAGTATTCTTACTTTTATATTTTGCTCCTTTGTCACCAGTAGGATCTGAAGCTGTCAGAGTAGGTTTGGGACCCTTATGTTGTTTGTTTTTGTAGTGAGGATGTTACTTCTTGGGATACTTGGGTTTATCTTTCTGCTGGGCAACTAGGCTTTGTTGGAGGGACCTGTAGTGTTGATCACTCCAAATTGTACAAGCTTATCTTCCTCTCGAATCAAAGAAGTACAAAAGGACTCAAGAGTGGGTTTTTCATAAGCTTCTTCCCCTAGAGCCTCTCTCATGGCATAAAAGGTATATACAAACACATAATATGCACTACCTAGCTTAGAAAGAATAAGATAGATGCAACTCTCTTCCTCCATCTTTATCTTACATTCTTCACATAAAATTCTGAGTGTTTTAAACCTAGATAGATAGTCTCCAAGGCAAGAAAAATCATTTGGACTCAAGGTCATTATTTGATTTTCTAATTGTTGTGCTTGAATAATATTGATTTTACCAAACACAGATTCAATTGTGTCCCAAGATTCTTTGGGGTCATCAATATCTTGAAGGTGGTACCTTAAATCAGGAGAGATGGAAATTCGGACTAGTCCACGTGCTTCGTCATTCATATTATCCTACTTGGCTTTCTTATCAACATCAGTGGGTGATTTTTCCTTTCCCAAGGTAATCTGGTACAAACCTTTACTTCTTAATAAATCTTCCATATGACATTTCCATTGGAAGTAGTTGTTGTTGGTAAGAAAGACAGTACTTGTAGAAGCCATATTAAATATGCAGATAATTTGGATTTAAAAATTGAAACTAATGATCTAGATGGAAAGATCTTGAAAAGTTATGCGGTTTTAAAAAAAATGGCACTGAAAACGGACTTCCGATGTTAGAGTTATTCCCTTTTAAACAAAAGGCACAATCAGTAACCAAATGACCACGTGATTGTGTAAGTTGCTTTATGAAGTGACCCACTTTTATTAAGAGAAGTGGGGATCACTTTTACAATGAAGTTACTTTATAACAGAAAAGATGCATGAAAAACAAATAACTCTAAAATAAAATATTAAAGCTACTTATAGTGATTCACTTTAATACTTGAAGTGAAATACACTTTACAATTTTAGCATGAACTTTTCCAAAAAAAGGTAACAAAAGAGATACTTGAACTCAAGACCTCTTACTTAATAAGGAAACTTTTAACCAAATGATATAGAAAAACATATTGTAATGTTCAGAAGGAGGATTGGGGTTGTTGTTGTTGTTGTTGAAGATAGCCTTGGAGAGCATGCTAAAAAAAACTCTTTTCACACAAGAAAATTTTTTGGCTTCTCGATGACAACAAGGGTTAGATCTCTGTTAGCTTACCCATAAGATGCACCTTTTCCTATATGTTTCTGATTTTCCGAGATCGCACAGGGCACGGGGAAAATATAATACATGGATCTAAAAGAGTAGCAACCCATAAATAAATAAAACAAAACCGAAATAAAACCAAAATACTACTCTACAAAAATTTTAAAAATTTTGTATTCAAGCTTTATACCTCCGAATCTGACTGTAATGGCTGTATCTTGGGGAAAAAAAAACCTTTTCGAGCAAAATGAAAAGTGTTCCTAACTGAAATGAGCGCTCTAGACGCAATGGAACAATCTTCTCATCCTAGAAATGTACGAAAATGAAAAAAAGTCGAGATGAGGCAACTCAGCTTCATGATCTCGATCTACATCAGGAGCAAGTCTTCAAACAGGCTTTGATACCATGTTCAACAACACAGGTATTCCAACAGAGGATGAACACCTTCAGTAACCACTCAAATAACCAGATCAAAGTTCAACACACCGATGTTTTCATGTGGTAAAACCCCTACCAGGAAACATCAACAACCCCAGCCAATGCGACCACTTGGAGCAGTTATTAATGCAAAGAAAAAGATTACATATAGATTTTACAAGAGATTTTCTCACAATCAATCATTGAAAAATGACCCTCCATTCTCTTTAAATAGAGATCATGGAAAAATCAGGTGTTAATCCATAGATCAATGGCCATTAAGATCGAGGAGAGTATGAACCGTCAGATCACTCTATGTCGGAAACATATCATGACCGTCGGATTTCCTAACTAAAAATGCATATTAATGCATACTAAAGAAACACACTTTTACCTAATGACATATTATACCAAGTAGATCTTAATGAACTCCTAAGTGTCAAAATATCCTAACAAGAGATGGTCAAACTTCCCGTGTTTTTCCTTATCTTCGCTTCTGGCATCCCATTTTAGTACAAATTTTCCTGGTTTGAAATCATCTTCCTTGGTGTGTCTATCGAAAGCCTCTTTGATCATATCTTGGCGCAGTTGAGTATTATAGAAATCCTTTTCCATGGTTTGTTGTACACTGATCACCTCATCATCTCTTCTTTGACTGGCATCTACTTCCACCTCTTACTCCTGTAATAACTTCATTACTAGAAATACCAACGCAGTAGGAAAAATAAATTATGTACCATAAACGATCTAGAAAGGAGATGTTTCTATGGACCTCTTAGGGTATATTCTATCATTCCACAATGCATGGCTGAGTTTTTTGTGCCAGGCCTTTTTATTTTCTTGCAGGATTTTTTGATGATTCTGACTAAGATTTTATTCGAAGACTCGGCCAATCTATTTCCTTGAGGGTATTATTACGTAGAATGGCCAAGGGTGATGTTGTAATAACATAATAATTTTTCCATTTTATTAGATTTGAAAGCCACTGCATTGTCTGTTATAATCTTGATCGGGCATCCGAATCTAGATAGAATATTGTCTTCTAAAAATCGGATGATAACATCATCTGTCACCTGCCTGGTGAGAACTGCCTCAATCCACTTAGTGAAATAATATGTCACTATCAAGATCCTTTTGTGTTGAGATAAGGATTGTGGATGTATTTCCACTATAAAATCAAATCCCCACTATCTGAAAGGAGCTTCCACTAAAATGAGTTTTAAGGGTAGAGACTGCAATTTTCCTTTCCCATTGAAGATTTGACATTCATGGCACTTTGAAACCTCTTTATAAACATCAGGAAAAATGCCAAGCCAATAAAATCCAGCCCTTAGAATTTTATGCACAATTGTCTTCCAACAATGATGACCTCCACAGTCACCTTTATGGAACTCTCTGATGGTTTTCTCTTCTTCTTCATCTATCAAACAACTCAATAAAATTCCTCCTGGATCTTTCCAATATAGCAATTCATTCAGTATACAAAATTTTGTTGCCTTCAATTTTAAGAATCTTTCCTTTTTTTTACTAAATTCCGAAGGAGCCTGCAAATTTTTCAACACAAAGATGATATCCTCATACCATGCAAAGTCAAGAAATTTCTGGGATATCAGTGGAGTCACCTTTTCCTCTTCTGCAACTTCTAGTAGGTCTGCGATGAAATTTATTCCTAAAATTTCACAATTAGTCTGTGCCATCAACTTTTCCAGCCTCTATCCCTTGATCGACTTTGCGGGTTTGATTTTAGGATCATATTATAATATCACTGCAATCCATTTCCCCCTCTTTCCTTTAGGATCAGTCTTAGATGTCTTTTACTGAGCTATTGGGTACATAAGCAGTGGTATGGGAGTGTAGGATGTATACTCTAAATTCTTTCAAGGCCTTTAATAGAGCATATGCTTGCTTCTCCAAGATGTCATATTTTAAAGGAGAATCCCTCAATGTCTTGTTGTAATACGCTATTGGCTTCTCAAAATTCTAGTCATATTTCTGGAGTAGCACACCTACAATTGTGTGTTTTAAGGCAAAAGAGAATAATATGAAATATTTCTCAAAATTGGGACTAGCCAGTACAGGATCCTTTGTCAATGCCACCTTGATGTCTTCAAAAGATTTTCTAGCCTCAAGAATCCACTTTATTTCATTTCCCTTCTTGAACATGTTGGTAATATGTTTTATGATTTCATCCAAATTAGGGACGAATCTCCTCAGAAGGTTCACTTTGCCCAGGAAAGATTGTACTTCCTTTTTACTTCTAGGTATTCTAATTTTTAGGATTCCCTCAACTTTGTTGGTGTATACCTGTATCCCTTCTTTTGAAATAATGTGTCCCAATATCTTTCCTTCTTCTATGGTGAAATTTGACTTCTTAGGATTTAATGAGATCTCTAACTTTCAACATTTTTGAAATGCCCTTCTGAGATGTTTGAGGTGTTCCTCATCTAAGGCAGAATACATAGTGAAGTCATCTAGGTATATAACAATGAATTTGTATTTTTCATCAGTAGAATCTATTTCCATATCTTTTTGAAACGTTTCCCCTGCATTCATAAGCCCAAACACCATTTTGGCATACATGAATGGTCCCCATGGTGTGGTAAACCTTGTCTTCTTCTAATCGTCAGGGTGTACCATAATCTGATTGTATCCAGACAAACCATCTAACATTGACATCTTCTGAGAGCCTACCACCTTCTATAAAATATGATCCATTTTAGGCAATAGGTAGTTGTCCTTAAGAGATACCTTATTTAGGTTCCTTAAATCCACACACAACCTGATTTATCCACTCTTTTTTCTAACTGGCACCAGATTTTCCACCCAATTGGAAACCCTTAGGGACACTATGATTTTGGCTTCAAATAGTTTCTTCACTTCTTTCTCTATCAAAGGTAGCAGTAAAGGATTTATCCTTCTCAATTTCTGTTTGAATCGTTTGTGATCTTTCTTTATTGGGATAACATGTTGGATTATACTGGTATCATAAACTTTCATCTCATCATAACTCCAAGAAAAAATATCAGGGAACTCTTTCATTAATTTTAGATACCTTTCCTTGAGTTCAGAGCTGAGCCTTTTGGAGAGCTTGATGATTTTTGGATCTTCTGGAGTCCCAATATTGCAATCTTCCACATCCCCTTCATTTACTGTAATCTTTGGACTTCTGGCCACATCATTATTATCGAAGAGTTTATCCAAGGGGACCAGACCTTTGGGAATGATGTTGCTCTTTAGATGAATGATATCTCTACCTACAATTTGATTGTCAAAATACCCTTCCTTTGTGAAAGCCATTACATCCACCTCATCATCAATGTTTCAATTATCAAACTTATTCTCCATCTTGAGGAAGATTTTTATTTGTTTGTCTTCCTCGGAAACTTGCCATTGATTCATATTATCTGGTACTGTTGGCCTATACTTGACCACAACCTTGTAGATTTTTTCAAGGAAAATTGGAACTATGAAACCTGCTGCTGAAGTAGCCAAGGCATCAACAACTCGATTCTGTTATCTTGGAATTGCTAAAAGATTACATTCTGGAAACTTCTCAAGGAGGTCTAGTACCATATTTATATAAGCCCTCAGTCTGGGGTGTTTTTCTTGGTATATTCCTTTCATTTGATTTATAATTAACTCAGAGTCTCCATGTACAACAATTATTTTAGTACCCAATTCTTCCAAAACTTTCAACCCCAATATTAATGCTTCATATTCAGCCACGATATTCGTGCATTCAAACACAAGATTATAATAAAATAATTTGGAGTCTCCTTTGGGATAATTGACCCATACAACAACTCCATCTCCTTCTCTACATGCAACTCCATCTAAATTTATTTTCCATATATGATCCTCTGCCGCATCTGGTTGATCTGAAAACTCCTCTATCTGTTGGTCAGGCTTGTCTTTGTCAGCCATAATGATTTATGTTTCCTCTTCTTCGGAGCACAGGTCATTGAAGAAAAAAGAAGACCCCAATTCAGTTTCCACTGAATAGATAGGATGATTGATAGGCTGGGATTTGTTGTTGACTATGTACTTAAGAAAAACCTCTCTATACAATCTTTTGTCTTGACCAAAGATAGGAATAGTGGCATATGGCATGTCCATATGGAGGGTTCCTTTTAATTTTTCAACCCAAGACTTGGACAACAACATACCAAATTTTGGAGGGATATCAACGACCACTACGTTCATCACCACATTATTTGCAGGGATTTGTGCCAAAGACACCACCAGATATTTGATCATGCTAAGTCATTTCACCTTTCTTGAATCGAAAGAGAGAAGATCTTTATAAGGTCTTGTGACATTGAGACCCAATTGGTCCATGACCACTTTAGGCATCAGGTTGTGAGATGCTCCTGAATCCAACATAGCATTGTGCAGAGTCATGTTGTGGATTTTCAAAATGACATAAAAATGAGGCACTTCTTCATTTTCATGGCTTTCTTCTACTCTCGGTCCAAATAAGATGGTTGGGTGATCATCTTGTATGTTCAGGGTATCATAGGTTTTCCCCATCTTAAGCATCCTGATAGTCTGATTTATGTACTTTCTATTCTTGATTAATTCATTAAATGGTACAGGAATTTTGATCTTAGCCATCTCACTTTCAAAGTTAAAAGAGGATGAAGTCTTCTCTACCTCTTTGGTGACCATTTCTTTCCTTGCTTCCAATAATTTATTTTGAGGTTCTTCTTTCTGCTTCCCTTTTTCTACAATACTCTTTACAACAAAGTCTTTTGCATTTGAGTCTTTTGCAAAAGAATCTTTTTTGGGATGACTTGCAAAAGGTATGTTACTATGAGCTTCTTTGGTGGGATTTCCCTTTGGAGCTTTTCCCTTTGGAGGATTTGGAGGTATCTTTTGATTTCGAAGGTTATATTGTCTTTGGAATTGCATGGTGTCATTTTGCAATCCTGTCTCATAATCTTCCCTTTCTACTAATACCCTTTCCTCCTCATATTGCAAAAATATCTCACTTGCATCCATGAACTGGTCATGTTCTTATTTGGTCAAAAATACCTATGTTTCTTTATCATCACAATAGTTTATGTTGTCTTCAAAATATCCATCATAATATTCATTCACATAATTATTTTGAAAAGGAGGCCTTATTTGTTGTTCCCCTAGATTTCCTTGGTTTCCACGATTTTCCTGATCTTCTTGATTTGTTTGATTCCCCTAATTTATTTGTTCTCTTTTTCTAATCTGTGGAATAAATGGTATTCTCAGATTTCTGGGTGGACCATTAACCTGTTCTCTAGGGTTAGGCCTATTTCCCAGGGCAATTCTCTCCATCATTCTTTCCATGTTTCTCATCATTTCTTCAAACCATTCTTTTGATGTTTGTGATGTTGAAGGTTGTTCCTTATCGTGAGTTCTATTTATGTCCCTTCTAGAATTAGTTTTCATATTCCCTGAATCCATTAGGTTCACTTCGACTTCTATGGAATTGGTCATCGTATCATCTAATGTGGTAGATCTTTGTTCCCTCAATAACAAGGCAAAATCACTTTCAAAAGAATCAACATATCTGAGCTGAGCA
>JZKD02S0013247.1:378042-390312 GCA_000966675.3 Picea glauca
AAAGACTGCCTATCATTTCAAAGAAGAAGAGGTTTTCTCCCTTTATGGGTTTCCTCATGAAAAATCTGTCTCTGTGTATACCTTATGTGTGACTGATGCTCTTTACTTTTACTATACATATGTTGTATATTGTTGATGATCACTTGAAGAAAGATTAATAATGTTTTAATAGACTTAAAATTGTTTAAGCTCAATTACAATTGATTCACCCCCCCCTCTCAGTTGTCTTAGTAATTTCAACACATATTGCATTGGGGCACCCATTTCTATATCTGTACACTCATCCCAAATTATTCTTTATTTTATTTGGAAATTGTACAAAGTCCTTTGTTTTCATCATTTACACAACTTTCTGTTGGCAACCTTCTTTTCCTGGAAAAGATACCCATGTTTCCCTTGGTTGGGGCATTCATTATCTATTACTCTTGTTGACATCGTCCATAAACCCCGAGTATCCCACAATCCATAAACCCCTGATCTCTGAGTTTTTCCACTTTGTCACTCCTCTAGAACAATTTTAAACCCACGTCTAGTCATCCCCCTGACAGTGGATCTAGTTTCACGATTGTTGCCAAAAATCCTTCACATATATCCCCAACCAAGGGAAATCCCGCGTATCACCACATCTTGACTTCATCCATGTTCCTCATTAGTTCTTGATCTTATCAAGCCCTTTTTATTCTTAGAGTTGTGTCTCCCTTTTTGTCGACATCAACAAAGTTTCTAGAAGGGAGACAATATCTTGACTCTCATTACCTTTACAATGAGGAGTCTCAGATGACACAAAGAACCATCAATTATCTCTATTGTCGTTGACCCCCATAGAATTTGACTTCAACACAATCTCATGTTACAGTGGGTCTTACTATGCAACTATTGCAGTTGTTTTATACTATTTGAATACCTTTGAATTCGCTAGGCCATCAATGCCAACGAGTCATCAACACTTCTTATAGGTGTCCTATTAAGAACCAATACCAGATCTGCATATATACTTCATAAATAATCAAGGATACACAAAACCATTCACCATAACATGAACAGAAGAATATAGAGAAAACCCTTGAGGTAGGGAAACACCATACAATGGATCCTATTATGGAAGGGATCATCTCCTGTTCACTTGCCTCTTCGAGGGGGAATCCTCCTATTGAGCTACTACTCCAAATACAATACTTCTCTTCATGTCCCATTACATTTCTTCAACCCCTTTATATATTTCTACCATTACCTAAGAAAATTCTAGAGGAGGAATCTTCTAGAAGTAGAACCTTCTAAGAAGTCCTCTTACGTTTATTATATCTAACTACCCATTTCTTATGTCTAACTACCATAGTGAGCCTTATTTAATAATATAGTGGACTTAGTCCACCTTAAATTGAATGGCCTCCACTATTATAACTATGGGTCTTCCGGGCCCTCCCACTACCTCTCTAGCTACCTAACATTCCATCCCCCTTATGAAAGCATTGTCCTAAATGCTTGATGTACAACCATATACCAAGGTCCCATGGATAAGTGTGGACTATAGTGCTAAAGTAGACTAGAGAACCAGGGTCCCATGGAGAAATGAAAACCATCATGCTAAAGTAGTCCAACATCAATTGTGAATTGGGGTCCCATGCCCAAGTGTTCATGTGAACTCCACACGAAATATATCTGAACTCAAGAACCAACTGAAAATGATACTCCAAAGATCTACAATGATCATGGGGATCCAAATATGTAGATACCTCCATATCCCCAAAATCATTTGAATAACATACTATACTGAAGAATACTAAAAAATAGTGTGCATAGAAGACGTTGGACTTCTCTCCATAATGTTCTCTATATGAGGTGAAAGAGAATCATGAAATAGAAGATGGAAGTGGTTGTCATCCCAGAAACGACAACTGTCCATATACCAATAAAAATCGTCCTCCAAAGCATACCGAGAATAAAATTCTTGATGATATTCATTCATGATGTCTGCCATAAGAAATCTCTCATGCATTTTATCCAATGAATCTTGAATACTACGAAAACTATCATTGAGGCCATCTGCAAGGTCATGGAATCTGTCATGCAATGTGTCACACCATTGGGATTTGAATGCTTCAGTAACATGTAGAATGTATTTGAGGTTTTGAGAAGAAATAGCCATCTAATAACCCTATCAAATCTATATTCCCATGACCATCATGAAAAAACCCAATAAATAGAATAATAAATTATTGCAGAAAATCGCAGCGTTTTCCTGAAAACCACTGAAAAACTGTTGAATTTAAAATGCTCATAACTTCACTTCCCGGACTTCGTTTCGCCTGTTTTTTTTTTTTTTTAATTGGGTGAAATTGTTAGAGGAAATCAGATATGTAATTTTTTTGGGCAAATTTGGAATCCATATTCTACATAAATAAAAAAAAATTGCGCCGTCGTCCGCTGAAAAAACCCTGAAAAATTGCAAATTTTAAAACTTCAATATCTTGACTTCCCGGACTCCATTTCGAACGATTTGTTTTTTCAACTTGGGTGATTTTCTAAGATGAACTCATATATACAACATTTTTCTGCAAACTTTTCATAGAAATATACTGAATATTTCTAGAATGTTGCGGCCCTCTTTTTTCTTCTCCGAAAAAAAAAAAAAAATCTGCAAAAATAAAAAATATTTGCCCACAATGTCTACCAAGGAAAGTGCTATGATACCAATTGTTAAGAATCCAAAGACTGAATAAAAAATAATCACAATAGATATATAAGAACAATATGCAAAATCTCTTTTATTACTATCAAACCCTTGAGATAGGGCAACACCATACAATGGATCCTATTATGGAAAAGATCCTCTCCTGTTCACTTGCCTCTTCGAGGGGGCATCCTCCTATTGAGATACAAATCCCAATACAATAATTTTCTTCATGTTCCATTACATTGTTTGAACCCCTTTATATAGTTCTACATCACCTAAGAACATTCTAGAGGAGAAAAATTCTAGAATTAGAACCTTCTAAGAAGTCATCTTACATTTATTATATCTAACTACCCATTTATTATGTCTAACTACCATAGTGAGCCTTATTTAATAATATAGTGGACTTAGTCCACCTTACATTGAATGGCCTCGACTATTATAACTGTGGGCCCTCCGCCCCCCCCCCCACTACCTCTATAGCTACCTAACATGTCCTTGACTCTTTTCATTGTATGGTCACCATCAGAATTGTCATCTGTCATTATCAAAACTCCCCAAAGGGCACTGCAGTTATCTACATCCAACTTCAATTACTGTCTTACATTTTTTAGTTACATGACATGAGGATGGGGCATGCCTGCCTCGTTTGTATACATCTTTTATTTTCCCCTACCTAGAAAAAGGTTTGGGTCCCATAGTTTCCCCTCTCCCTCTGATGGATCGCTCTTGCAGTTCCTATCAAAACTCTTCATTACAATGGTACTCTTAGTAGAAGAAACATTGATGTATTTTGGCTACACGTATGCTCCTAATCTCACACATCAGGGGGCATCTCTTATCACTGAAATTTTGTCTGCAAATGGTTACAGGAATACAACATATCCAAACACCTATTAGTTCACTTACAGCCCAAAAAATGCATTTCCAAAAGGCACAAACTATATAACTAGTCAAAAAATTGGCATGCATTGAAACACTAAAGGAAGCGCGCGCACGTGCTCAAGCCAAAAACATTGGAAAAGTGCACATGCACCCAATGCACGACTATGTACGAGAAAAATTGCACACTCCTATGAACAATGCATTTATGGTTCTTTTCAGCCCCTCAACCACTTCTGGACCAGCTCCCAACTTGATTTGACCCTCAAATCTGAGTTGAATCCGAATGGGGGACTGGTCAAAGACCTAAGGGTGCCCTAAAGGGCCCCTTGTTCCCATAAAAACCAGTTGGATATTGCCTCAAAGACTTGCTATAAAAAGTGGCCATGGGTGCACTATGAATTCAAGAATCTCATTATATTTTTATGCTGCCTCTATTCTCCTACAAGAAACCTCTTTTCTTCTTGGAGGATACTAGCAACATCTCATTAATTTATTCACCTCACCTCTTGAGGGAATCATCTTGGATTTATTCACCATTTTCTTTCTAGTTTACCATTGGTAAGAAGAGATCTCACGTAGGGGACTCAAGAAACCTCCCAAGGAGGAAGAGGGGATCCATAAGTCCCCCTTTTTCTACGGTGTTTTCCCACTAATATGCTTCTCCATTGGTGGCATGATTATTGGTCATTTGTTTGATTAGTTTTGGTTCTAATTCCCTCATGCATTTTATTTTTGTTTCTTTACTTATTTCTTTAGTTTTCATTAGCTTGGTTGTTTTTTTATTTCATGTGATTGAATTGTTTGATTCATACACTAACTCTTGTCCTGTCTAGCAGACCCAACTAGACTTGCAAGTGCCCAACTTTTACTCATTCAAGTGACGAAAGGGACACAACACTGATTTATAAGATATTTTCCTAAGTTCAACTAACTGTATCTGGATGCATAAAAGTTACATTGTGGACATATTTTGACCAGATCAAAGTCTTGTTAGTTACACTTCTATCTAAATAAAGTATGTGGATGCATGACAATTATATTGTGGACAAATGTTAACCAAATCAATGTCCAGGTAGTTATATGTGGACACAGTTTTGTCTAAATTAAGAAAATTTGTTTGTTCAATTATGGTTGGACATTCCTTTACTAAATCAAACAGACCAAATATTCCAATGAATAAGATCCAACTCATCTATGCAAAATTGACGCATCCATTTACATTCTGGTTTATAGAGCGCCCAAACACAGATAGAAAAGGAGCACAAAATTCAAGTCACAAGTCTTCAACTTGTTGCACTTTCCCTGCAATGTGCTTTCATAGTCACTCAACCAAATTGTTAGCATGCCCTAGTGAATTTCTTACTTGACTCCTAAAATTCCACTCATTTTGTCGCAGTCCACTACATCATTCATCGCACTAGCTCAAGGCACTATGAATATTTTCTTATGCATCATTGACAAGCGATTGAATTTGTTTCGTCACACTCTAATGTGTCATTCGTCACACTAGTTCAAGGAACCCTATAACTATTGAAGATCCATCATTGTGCTGCAACACCAACATCCATCACTCCAATTTGAAATCACGGAGAGGGAAATCTATCGCAATCTACTCCAATGCATTTTTCTCCGTCATACTTCACTTCTGAGCTACATCATGGGTCATCTCCTTGTCGCTCCTTCTACAGTTATCTATTATCGCCAAGTATTTCTTCACCGATCGATAATATCTGCAATCAATTCTCAGCCATTGATCTTCTTCTGCACCATTAATCCCTTCGTCCTTTGATCCTTCTACGCATTGTTTCTTTCATATTTTCACGACTTACTATGTCTATGCATCAAACTTTGTGACATACCTTATACGACATTAATCCTCTTGTTCCATACCTTCTATGCACTATTTTTTTCATCCATATTCATCATACTTTGTGCCATACCTTCTGCACCATTAATCATTTTCTGCATGATGGATCCTTTCGTCTTTTGATCCTTCTGCGCACTTCTATTTTCATATTTTTCTTTTATTGCACTATAACTGACCATTCCCATGAAATTGACATCAATGAAAACATATGTGAAACATGATATATAGATAATAATAATAATGAAAAGGAATTCATAATAACTTTCAAATTTTCAAGCTAATAATCCAATAAAAAACTGCAACAATATGGAATCCACAACTATTGTTTTTCACCCCTTTTTCGAGACTTTTGACTTTTAGAAATATCTCTCAATCTTTGCACTTGTGGAAAATTTTCACTAAACCAAATTTTTTTTTATTGATGAGTAAATAAATGTCGGGTAAATAAAATTTTCCATTTTTTTGATATGGTGTCACTTTTACTCCCCTAAAAATCTCAAAAATCCCCAAAAAGTGCTATAGAATAGTGTATTTTGGCCTATTCCGGTATCCCCAAAGATTTTATTCAATCACTTTATGGGTTATTTACCTATCTTCTTTCTAGACTCTCTCCTAGGGTTTTAGCCTAATCTCAATCTTTGTCAATGATGTAGACCTAGATCTTGAAAAACTATTCATTTGCAATTTATAACAAATCCAATCAAGATTGGACAAGGGCCCTCTATGGAACTTTTGTATATCTCTTCTCTGCTGAAAAAGATCATAAGTTTCATCTCAATCCGAATTAATATGATTTATTTATGGAAAAACTAAGAAAATGTATCCAGACATTTTTTTTATACTGATGGACATTTTTTCGTATATGGTAATTTGCACCATCGATCTCAAATCAGAAGATATCTAGACCGTTTATCCTTTTTATATCACTGATCGGTGATCAACGATTTATTTTCATGAATCAAACTTTTCCATTGATATTCGTGCTGATCTATCCTTGGTCATCGACCATTTTTATTTGCAAACCACAAGTTTCCCATGAATCGTGTCGATTCCTAATCATCGATCATCAACCATTGAGAGTTTCTATTGGAAAATCGAGACTTCTCACAAATCTCATCGAACCCCGACCATCAATGATTGATGATATCTTTTATAACGTGACAACTATTCTAATGTGGCATGACACATCATCACCCTACTTTCCTCATAGACCATCAATAGTTTCTCTTGGAATAATCTGATCCTCACACTAAATATTTTGATGCCAAATCATTGTCCATTGGAAATCAAATATTTCCTTTTCCCGAATGAAAAATTCACCCAAATTATGTCAATCCTCAATCATCAAAAAAATTCATCACTTCACCAAAACTTGTTGATCTTTGAGCATTGCCCATCGATGATCATAGATGTATTTTGGTGAAGTTAAACACTTCACCAAAACTTGTCGATCCTTGACCATTGGCCATTGACGATCATATATGTATTTTGGAGAGCTTTAACACTTAGAAATTTTTTTCCAAAACCGAGGTGAATCTGGATCATTGATCTCCCAACCAATATGATCTCGACCATTGATTTTATCTAACTTCCCAAATGGACAAACTTGAATATGGACAGTTGATCTTCCTAATTTTCCAAAATGCCAAAACGAATCTTGATCATTGATCTAGTAACTTTTCCAAACTTCTAAACTTTATCAAATTTTTAAATTTTTCAAGGAGGAATCTGAGCCACTGATCTAGATATTGAACATGATCTCATACATCAACTCTCCAAACTCTTTCCAACTCTACAACGGCCATTTAAAATTTGAAATTTTCGACCTCTCAAATCAATTAGACTCTGCAACTTTTCATATCGAATCCATTAAACGTCTTAGAGAGTCTTGAATCATTTAAACCCATATCTCTCATGAATCTGGGGATTTTCTCTCTAATTTTCCACCATTGTTACCCAAATTTGCATAAACAGATTCAATGACCACAAATTTGCACAATTCACACTTGTCCTAGCTTATACCAGTCCTATGTTTGAACTAGAAGCTCTCATACCAATCTATAACATACCCAACCAGCAAGGTAGGGCCACACTACCTCAAAAATGCACTTCTTGAACTTATTTCAAATTATGATAACATTTAATTAATAAAGAAGCATGAAAGACTCACATGCAATAATCAATATTCATGATACAACATAAAAGAAATAAACAATATGTCATGCACAACAATAACCATCAAGCATGCATATTATAAAAATAAATCTCAGAGATAATAATTAATACACAATGGAAGTAAGTATACAAGCATAGAAACACATGATAGAGAGCACATATATTAAAGAAAATCAATCACCAACTGGTTGCAGACAAAGGATGTTCCACCCAACCTTATACACTTTTGTTCCAAGTCTCAAGAGCATATCACCACCAAGCTAGGGCTATAAATCCATAAGGATGGGATCCAAAGAAAAAATCAACTTCCCAAACCAGTCAACACTCAACTCTCACAGGTTTTTGAACACACAACAATCCAAAGTATACTAGCTCTCTTATCTCCAACCCGCACCACCCAAATACAGTGAACTCCCTTCATTGTCACACAGTCCCTTAGTATTTCCACTTCTTTCCAAGGATCTATTGCATATGGTCACGAATATCAATGTTGGGACTCTCAAGATTCACATATGTGAACAAATTTTAGCACATGCCAATGCATCTCGGGCATGCAACGACCAATTCATGGATGGAATACACCAGTAATTACTATAGCCAACAAAAAATGGCTTATTTCCGCATATATTCATCACCTTATCCGAACCGATAGAAATAATACATGGTGAATCATGAATTAGAAGAAATGAATGAAGAACCAAAATGAAGACTAAACCCCCAAACAACCCACAAGAGGTGTTTATATAATTACATGAAATCAAGAACCACCTGGCCTTCCCTCCAAGAATCTCATGTAATCACTTTTCTCAATTAAACCAAGATGGGTAAATAAAATACTTATCCCCTTTATCCCCCTCTCTCTCTCGTTGAATCATAGTCCCCTATAACTCTTGTCCTTGTCCATCTAGTATCCAACAATGTATTTTATTATTAATAATGATGAAGTATTACATTTCCTAGGCAATCCAACCTATTTTAATTGTTTAGGCACTCCAACCTTTCATCCAATAAACAAAATGCATTTTTAATATGGGGACACAAAACTACAGTATTACAATCAACTCTACTCGTACCGCAAATCTCAGTAGGAGAATCATCTCCCATGAATATGGATGGTCTAGAACAAGTATCTAAGTATGAAAAATGTCTATTGGATGAGGCCTTTTGATGGGTATCCCCTTATTCAAGCATCCAAGCATTAGGGGAGCATGATATAACAAGTATTGCAAACCATTTCCTCTCTCTAATGATGGCTTTTCCAATGGCTTCTTCCTTGCATAATCGAGAATACAATCCTCGAAGTGATGCCGCTCAAGTGATTATGCCATCACATCTATGGTATTTTTCATGCAAGAACTCTAAGGATGGAACAACCTATTACAATCGAAACACTCAGTATTCTCATTCTTTATATTTGATTCCTTGCAACTTGAACTCTCATCTATGGAATTTTGTTTACCTTAATTCTTGTTCTCTTGGTCCTTCTTACCCTTGTTCTTCTATGTATTATTCTTTGAACTTCCTTGAGATATAAGTGCACGGGGATTTTAAATCTTGAGTGCCCCTATTTGGATTATCTTTTTCTAATCATTGATAAGTGACTCAATGAACTCTTTAATGGATGGAATATTCCATGTTGATCACATAGATAACCTAGTAGTATGAAAATAAGAAGTCTAGATAGAATACTATGGTCCTTGCTTGGTTAGAATTGAAAGGATTAATTGTTCATATTTCTTATAAATTCCACAAGCTCTAACATGTGAAAGAACATTTTTAATCTTACAAAAGTAGTCCTATAGGGTCTGAAAATCACTTGGATTCAATGCAATTAGATCATTTTACAATTGATGGCCTCTTAGGTTGTCTTGCCTTTCTAGAAAAACCTTCCACTTTGTCCAAACATGGTTAGGAGTATTACAAGTAGCGACATGGAAGAGGAGATCAGAAGAGATGATCAAGGAAAATATCTAGTAGGATTTATCCATTTTGTTGAAGTATTTTTATTTCTCTATTGATGAAGTTGGGTCTACCTCATTCCCCATGGTGACCCTATACCAACCCTTTCTATGAAGTAGAATATCTATCTTGGGCTTCCACTCAAAGTAGTTGAAGGGTGTCAAGATCACTGAAGAATATGATTGATCAAAAAATATCTATGGAATGTCTAATATGATCTATAAACCTGCAATAAAAGTGAATACCCCCTCAGAATAATATCTTTGATACCATGTAGGACTAAATCACACTCCAAGATATAATTGTGACTAGGAAGTACTACACTATTTAATTGAAAAATAAAGAGAGGAGAGAAAAAAATAGAATCAATCTTCACATATAAGAGACAAAGAAACCAACTCAAATCACATTGTATTAATACTTGATCATGATAAAAATACACATAACTCCCCACAAGAGGAGTAATGCACACTAGGTTAGCGTTTCCATGTGCATGTTCAAGTAAAAAAAACAACCTCCACCACTTTCAACAATTAACTAAAGTCAAAAGTTGCTAATACTAAGGAAAGGTCAAAAATAAGGTGTGAACTCTAGTGAGAATTGTACATGAAGTCAACATGCATTCCACAATATAAAAACTCTACTAGAATAATACTAGAGTCCAAAAATGGAACTAATGTCCTAACTGAGAGATAATTTCATAAATATGGAAAGTCATTAAATAAGCGAAATAGGTTAACTACAAGAATAAGATGGGAAATTCACACTTCCTTGAGAATCCATTAATAGATAGAAAAAGTGTGCTTTAGGTGCCATGTCACTTGTCCAATCACTTCCCAGTCATCATGAAGTGGACACTGTATGGAAGGCCTGTTAAAAATAGAAAATACCAAAAATAGATTGTTAGGGTTTGGTCACTTGTTGAAAATAGTAAATTTCAAAAATACACATGATCAACGATAGTTATGCTCAGTAAGGAGTTCGGGCTAGGTAAGGAAGTTAGGATAAGTATGTTGGTAAGGATAAGTCTAGGTAGATATATAAATAGACATGCTATAAATAGTAGTCCTCCTAAGAAAGTGGGAATATCGAAAAATGAGTATGTCACTGAGTATGTATTTTATCATGTACCCCAAAATCGGTGAGAGAATATATTTTCTCTAAAAGTGTATCGGAAGGGAATGAGGATCTTTCAATGATGTTTCAGAGGAGAGTAAATATCCTATGGCACCAGCATTTCAGAACAAGGGATAGATCTGGGATCATCAATGTATCATCTAGTAAAGAAAATATTTCTCTAGCATGAAAGGAAGGCTTCAAGTTGTCTATGTATTAGCGTGTGATGCAAATCTTTTGTTGGTGTATCAACAAGAAGAAAATATGTCAAAGTGTTGGTGTATTGGTGAGAGAAAGAGACGTTATGTTGATGTGTCGACTAAGTGGAAATATGGAAACGTATCGGTGTGTTGGAAAGAAGAAGAAAATGTGAAGCTTCACTATATTAGCAGAAGATGTGAATATTTCTCTAATGTATAAAATGATATAGCATCGATGTGTCAATGAAACAAGGAAATTTTAAATTGGCATATCAAAAAATGGGAAAGATAATGAAGTGTCGATGTTTCATGGTAAGATCTGGATCGCTTGTTGACATATCAGCGAAAGATGTAGATTCCATGTAGAAACGTCATGTATCGATGGAAGATATAGATTCCCCACTGAAACATTATGTATTAACGGGGAACATACATCTTTGTTCAAACTTATTTAAGTCTAGTGAAAAAAGGGGAAATCAAACTTCCGATTTTGAAAAAACATTGGGAGCAAAAATAATCAAGATTGGCTAGAAAGTGGGTTAAAATTGTTAGAGAAGCAAGAAATGTAGTAGGGGGGGCAATTTCATCACTTAGAGAAAGGGATTCATAATCAAAGTGACGAAATTATAGGGAGGTGTTGTTGCTAGCACAATAGATGGTTAAATTGATTCATATAATAATTGAGGATTGTATATGTATGTATGTATACCAAACTCACCCTTTTTTGGAATATTTGGATTGAAGGTAATCCCCCAACTGATAACCCAATGGAATTCCCCATTAATAACATACTTTAAACATATAATTAAACCAATCCAAAAAAAAATGAATAATATATATAGCTTAACTGATTAATTCAATCAATTATCATTAATTTTGTTGAATACTTGGTTAATTCAATGTTGATAAATACCTTGATTTACATCCTCCTAAATTAATCACATTAATTTACATAGACAACTTTATTAAAGATACGTGAAGAAACATACTTTGAATATTTCCACCAAACAATATATATATATATATATATATATATATATATATATATATATATATATATATAATCCAAATTGATTCTACAAAAAAATTATATATATAAAAATATAAACCTCAAGCTCATTAAAAGGAGTCCAAGCTTTAATTCAATAAATAAGGACTTATCACCTGACAACAAAAACTGAATAAACGTGTTATCTTATTATATGATAACTAGGTCACCATGTGATCTAAGGGATGATTATGATAATTACCTAGAAAATATGAAATGGTAACAACATTNTATATATAATCCAAATTGATTCTACAAAAAATTATATATATATAAATATAAACCTCAAGCTCATTAAAAGGAGTCCAAGCTTTAATTCAATAAATAAGGACTTATCACTGACAAC
>JZKD02S0013248.1:0-16735 GCA_000966675.3 Picea glauca
GTGGGAGAGAGAGGGAGGATAAGAGGGGAAAAAGGAGAGGGGAAAGAGAGAGAGAGATATCGAGAGAGTGAGCGAGGGATAGGGAGAGAGAGAGAGAGGAAGATAGAAGGAGGGAGGGAGAAGGGAGTAGAGGGGTGGAGAGAGAGAGAAAGAGAGAATTAATTTTTGTTAATAGTAAAGTTTTTGTGTTCCTATTCCAAATAATGCATGCATGTTTTAGGAATGTGTGCTTGCTTTAGGAACATGTACACGTTCTTAAAGTGCACATGCATTATTTGAATTTCACTTTTTTTCTGGTGAGAGTGACAACTCTAGTGTACATGTTTTCTAACTTGGTTGCCTTGGATTTAGGTTTGGGATGAAAAACCTAATGGTTTGGTCTATAAATTTATAAAACCTCCATTTTTGTGAATTCCTCTCTATATATTTATGTTTGACGTTATTTTTTTATAGGATACACAATTCAATTGTTGTCAAAACCACAGAAAGATAGAGTCGACTATGCATATTCCAAATATACAATTTTTTTTCAAACTAATATTGTTTACTATTTTTAATCTATTTGTGTCTTCACATATATCAAAATCCTAGAATACAAACCTCTCTTATTTCTTCTATAACTTCATGTCGGCTTAACCATTTCTAAAATGATTTATATGCCGCACTATAAGAGACCTATATCTACGATCTTTAAAAATTAAAAAAATAAATAAAAAATAAAACTATTTTAATCATGTTAAGACCCTCTTTGAAATGAAATCCCATCATTAAGGTACTCAACACTTGCACGAACAAAAACATATACCTTATATTTTGCTAGAAAAATGACATACCACTTTTATAAAAAAAACAAATTTCACATAGTTATTCACAATTTAGATAAATAAAAATTGTATATTCAGAAATATAATTCAATTTCCTACATTTCATATTCTTACACCATATTCAAATTCATTGTAAAAGTACCTTGAATAATCCCTCTGAGTTAAAATGTTGTTGTTTTTCCATGTTTGCATTGCAAGTAACATGTCATGAGAGACCATCATTATCTTGCACTCGCCCTTACATTAAATAGCTTATATTATATGTAGTGACCATTGAATAAAATTTTCCTATAGAATGACATTTGTTTTTTTAAATTAGAAAAAAAAATCAATCCAATCTTAAATCTATTAAAAAATTTATACCACGAGAAATTTGATAGATCCAAAAATGAGATAAGTCTGTATTGATTCTTAAACTATACGAACTTGAAAATATTAAATAATTTTATTTAACCAAAACCATAGTAAAATATTGGTGATTTAACTTATAGTATGTAAAACAAAAGTGATCTATGAGAGAATTGTATTTGTATCCAACTTTTAAGTGATTTAAAAAGTTATTACACTAGTAAATTTGGGTTATTTTGCGACGGCCATTTCGATGCTCTTGCGACATTATGTCGTGGATATTGAGACGAATCTTGAGCCCCTCAAACATCACTTCACATGTCATCGAAAGTGCGATGAACCTGGGATAACGTTGCAAAAGCGACGACCTACGGTGGTTGTCACAAGAGAAATGACCTACAAAATTCATCGCAAGAACGACAACATAGTACGATCATCGCATGAATGACAACTGATCATCGCAAGAGAGACGTATAATTTTCATCGTTGCAAGAATGACAACCGAATATTATTGTCGCAAGAGAGACGACCAAGGACAATCGTCGCACAACCGACCACCTAGGATGATCGTCGCAAGAGAAACGTCGAACAGTCATCATCGCAATAATGACAACTGAAGATGATTGTCGCAAGAGAGATGACCGAGGATGATCATCGCATGAACGAAAACCTAGGATGATCGTCGCAAGCGATACTATCGACGATCCCTGTGGTCATAAGAGCAACGAAATATATCTATTTAAAAAAAATAATAGATATATTGATAGGAAGGTTAAAAAAGGCACAAAACAGTTAAATTTGGCTAAGAAATAAATTAGATCGGGCCCGAAATAACTTTGATCACAATCCATAAGAATCAACAGCCAAGAAGCATTGCGGAATTTGAAGTTGCACGAGGGATAATTATGAAGGGTGGTCCTGCAATCCAAAAAACGGTTTCCATTGAGGATTAAGTGTTAGCGTCGGGTTGATTGCGGAATGACAAGTGGGTTGTTCCAAAAACACCAATCCATATCTCCGCAAATTGAAAAATATAAAGTGTTGATGTGACATTTTCATTATTTATTATTTTCAAACACGGGAACCGTTGGAACACTGTCGTGACCTCCATTTTTTGTTGCAGCCCAACTTTGCACCATTACAGTTCACTTCCAGGTATTTATCTCGTCGCCATGGATCCAATAATATTGTCAATAGCATAATTTGTAGCTTTAGATCAGGAAAAAGAAACATTTCGGAAAGAAGCACTGGATTATAAGGCTAAGATTGTGTAGTTGGAAAAGGAAAAGATGGAATGGTCTCAAGAAAATGAAGAGTTTGTGACTAGAGCCATGGTTTTAGCCCCTGCTACAGGAATTGGATCAACCACTGAATACATGTTTTAGTCTATGTCACAATTCAGTTTGAAAGAAGGAGAGATCAAAGGATTAAAGGAAAATATGGAGAAATTGGAGCAGGAAGTGTGCACAAAGGATGAAAATATATCCCAAGTTTAAAAGGAAAAAGTAGTCTTGCACGAGAAGATTAATAAATTGAATTCAAGATTAAGAGGTAAAAGTTTGTTGCAAGGAGATAAACATATCATATTGGGTTCTATGGTTGTTGAGGCTGCTAAATTTATATCATATTTGAATTTTGTAAATGATAAGGATAATATAGCAATCACAGCCAGGCATAGATGCATTGTTGTCAATGAGACTTTACCCAAAAATCCATATGAATAGGCATAAAATTCCATTAATCTTCTCAACTCAGTTCCTCCTGCATATCTTTAGACTATTTTGGTAAAATACACGACTACATTGATCATCTGGGCTAGAAGAATTATTGCAAAACATGATCTTTTCAAATCAGTTTTGAATAAAGAAACACAGATGGAACAAAGTGTGCAAGATTTCAAGAATTTATTTGAATAATTGTTCATAAAGGTAGCCACATTAAGTGGAAATCATAACTATGGAATGAACAATATGCAATATAGTAAGAGAATACTCTGAAATTGTATGTTGTGGCTTCAATTTTTTTCATTCTATATTTATATTATTTTTCTTTGTGATGGTTACGATATGCTTCAGTCACAAAATATATACAAAGTTACAAAAACAAATGCATGAAAACCTCAGTGAACGTGTAGGGAAATCAAAGTGGAAAATAATTTCCAAAAATCCTGACATATTGAGATAAAAGCATTAAACATTTGGATGCAATGTGCATTGCATTGAAAATCAATATAATTTATCCTTCAATTATGTTATCACTCTGTAATTTATTTAGGCTGAGAAAAGAAACCGAGAGGTAACCACAAACCAACTTTAGAAACTGAAATCTAACCCTTCCAGTCTCATAGAGGGCTCTCTCCCAAATCAATCACTGAAAGGACTGATTTGATTTTTGTTTCTTAAGGTTAGGTCCTTGGATTGTGAATAAATTTTTGGATGGGATTTGATGTTTAATCATGTGAGAAATCCATTGGGCATGGAGTCAAAAGGTTGAATCTTATGAATATGTGGGTAATCTATCAATTAATGGGAAAAGACTTCAGAGGTAAGATAGACACTAATTTTGTCCTAGTTTAATTTAAATGTTGTTGTAGCAGAAAGGATGGAAGCAAAACATAAATCAACACTTTAAGAAATTAATTTTTGAAATTTCTTAAATTGTTCTACCAGAAGAAAACTCTATTGATATTCTAAACTATGTGACAGAGCATCAACATGATGAATTATGAAACAATATTTTAATTGAATATCATTCAGATATGGAAAGAGAGCAATAAACTGAAAGAACATACATTGAAGTGAACATGCTACACAGTCAAAAAATAGAGAAAAGTAGTTCAGAATACTAATTCTTTAGGAAAATATTACAATACAAAGACTCTCAGAATACTCAATTCATCAAAATTTCTCCCAGCCTTTGTACATTATGTGTTACAATATTTATAAAAACCATTGAAATTTGGTTTGAAACCGATTTACAAAAATAGAGAAAATTAGTTCAGAAAATCAGGATCCTTGAGATATTTCAACAAATTTATCCTTATCTTCGCCCCTTTGACCTTGGTAGTGTCTTAACCTGATTGGTTGATGTCTAGTCCCATACTTCGTTGACAGTTGGATGGTCATTTAATAGGACTTGGAAAATTACATTTAGTTTTACCAAATCTTACTATTTCCTTCCACTGTAATTCAGAAGGAATATCGTAATCCATCATTTCTTTTATTAAAATTTTCAAATCGATGCAAGATGTATACGACGTGACAAGCATGTCAGATTTTATTATCTTAAATTTACTCAAAATTTCAAAATCTATGGCTAACTTTTCTACCACGGTTTCCCCCTTTAAAACTTCATCCAAGTCTTCAAACCTAGAGTGATCCATCATTGCTTGTGTCAAGAGTGAATTGTAGGCTTCATGTTCATGTAAATTTCCCTTTCCATCCAAGAATGATGGAAGACCTTTGATAAATAGTTCTTCAAACAAATCCTTAAAATCTTGAACACTCTTTTCCAATTGGGTTTCTTTATTTTGGACTAAATTCGAGAGGTTGTGCTTGTTTATGATTCTTCTATCCCATATTATCAAAGCAGTTCTATCTTTGACCCCAATTTTATGTAAACTCGAAGAAGGAATTGTATTAAGGAGATTGTTTGGACCCATACTTCATTGACAGTTGGATGGTCATTTACTAGGACCTGGAAAATTGCATTTAGTTTTACCAAATCTTACTATTTCCTTCCACTGTAATTCAGAAGGAATATCATAATCCATCATTTATTTTATTAAAATTTGAAAATCGATGCAAGAGGTATACGACATGACAGGCATGTCATATTTTATTATCTTAAATTTACTCAAAATTTCAAAATCTATGGCTAACTTTTCTACCACAGTTGCCCCCTTTAAAACTTCATCCAAGTCTTCAAACCTAGAGTGATCCATCCTCACTTGTGTCAAGAGTGCATTGTAGGCTTCATTCTCATGTAAACTTCCCTTTCCATCCCAAAATGATGGAACACCTTTGATAAATAGTTCTTCAAACAAATCCTTAACATCCTAAACACTCTTTTCCAATTGGATTTCTTTATTTTGGACTAAATTCGAGAGGTTGTGCTTGTTTATGATTCTTCTAGCCCATATTACCAAAGCAGTTCTATCTTTGACCCCATTTTTCTGTAAACTCGATGAAGGAATTGTATTAAGGAGATTGATAGTGTTTTGGGCCCTTTCTGGTGGTCTTTTTGAAAAAGTGTCATTAATAACTTTGCGTCTCTGTTTAGCCAAAACTGTAATGTTGTCCACATCATTAACAAAATTTAGACATGTCTTGAGTTTTGTAACCTCAACTAATATGGAGTCCCAAATGATGTACTTGGCTCCTTGTAACAAACTTTTTCCTTTAATCTTGGAGTTTAGCTTATTCACCTTTTCATGAAGGACTACATTTTCCTTTTTAAGTTGTGATACTCCTTCCATCCCTTTTCTTTGCCTCTTGATCCATTTTATTGATATTCTCTTTCAATTCTTTTATTTCCCCATCCTTTAAGCTAACCTGAGACATTTCTTGGACAATGTCTTTAGTGCTTGATTTGATTTCAGTAGTAGAGGGTGTGACATAGGGTACAACAGAAGACAAAGATATGACTCAAGTTTCCATTTTTGTTTTTTCTTTTGACCATTCTAATTTTTCCTTTTCTAGTTGCATAAATTTAGCCTGAAAATATAGCGATTTCTTCTTGAAAGCTTCATTTTCTTGTTCCAATGCTACAAGTTCTGCAGTCTATGGATGCTTTGTAGAAGGCATTTTCAACTTTTATCTTCAAGATGAGAATCACTTTTTCTTTCTCATCCAACAAGGCTTTCATTTCTTTGTGGTCATCGGGTTCAAGTTTCTTTATTTGAATCTACCATGCTTTACTTGCTTCTTTTTCCTTCCTGAGATGACCTTCAAGATTGGTAGCTAGTGATGTTAATTTAAATTTTTCAAATTTAAATTTAAATAATATGAATATAGAAGGTCACTAGTTTTCTTGTGGAATTGGACCTTCTCTAGGACATTGATATTATCATACTTTATTTTGATCTTAGAGACCTTATCTTTTTATACTATGGAAATGTTGAATGTTTTCCTTTCTGTGACTCTGACTTTGAATAATGAAGACTTGTGTTGGGAAGCTTTCTTTACCTCAGGAATTAGATTCATGATCTCACTTAGTGATTTATTTCTTTTTTCTGCATACCATTTATATAAATCTTCCTTTTACTGGTAGTGTAACGACCCTGCCATTACGACACACAAGCGACATGCAACAAGTCAAAAAAAAAATTTGCAATAAGACATATTAAAAAATCGTAATAATTATCCACATCAACGACACATCAATCACATAATCAACGAACGGTAAAATGCCATAGAAGTCAATTACGACACATTTCTGACACATAGTCCCTATGAACCATGACATGCATATTGATGTATTAACACCAAATTTAAAAACATCCCAACATCAATGAATTATACAAATAAAGATGACACCTAAAGGTACAGATCTTAACGTTCAACGATCTTCAAGGAACAATAATCTACTTATTAAATTTTTAAGGTGCAACTATATCCACTTAACTTCCCGACGCGCGATTCACTCAAACGTTAATACAATAACCAACATCATTTTCAAGGTAAGCTCAAGATACACGGCCATCTTAACAAATTCACTTATCGATCATTGCCCCAATAATCATCCTCTTGGAATCATACTGTAACATTGTGTCAAGCGTGCTAGATATCTAAGGCGTAAAATAAACCCCCTCTAACCCATCGCACAAGACATAAAATTCAGGCGCAATAAGTCTAAATTCTATGTCAATCATCATTAAGGATTTGATGGCACAATAAGGTTGTAATCCATCATTCATCTAAGCTTGTCCTATCGAATGCCCTTACCTAAATCCCTTCAACACGATACTATAATTAGAGCTCTCTGTAGCACTGGGGTCTAACAAATACTAAAATTTTGTTTGGCGATGGTACCTAATGCCTCGAGCACAGTGGACTGGTGCTTGGCCTAGAAGTTATCTACCATGATCATGAATCATATGGGCCTTTCCCATCTCTACCATGGTAGTGTGTCCTGTTGACTCGGCCACTATGGCCCTTTCAACCGGAAAGTCTTGCTGGTAAGGTGACTCTCCATATGTCCACCGCCCACCTCCAGGTCTAGTACTCTTGGCCCTGGAACAAAATTTATTGGCCCACCAGCCTAAGATCCTAGTATGTTCTATCGATAAGCCTAAATTGCGGTTGCTAGCAGTGTTGTCGCAGATACGGTGGTCCCCTGTAGGGAGATCTTTGTCGATGAACCCATTGTCAAGGTGTCATGAACAAGGGTCCTATATACGTATATCGATACCAAGAGGTCTGGCCTGGCCGACATCTAATGTTGCTGCACACCAGATTTTGTCATTCCAGGCGGTCTTGTAGGATTCTTTCCTGGACTCCCGCGGTCAAATATTCCTTATCTAGGATGCCTACCGGACCACTTCGTGCAACGTCCGAGGCATTTATATCCTCACCTTCACATGAAATTTGAAGTTAAGATCGGTCGCGAACTTTTGATCTCCATCTTCTTTGTGTTTATATGTGATGCATACCAAAGTAGCTCCATAACTCTAGTCTCATCATCTGGCACCATACAACTACCTTGTCATAAGGCATTAAACTCATCGAGTTGATGCTCGACAAATTCATCTGACAATTAATTCTCTTAGAACCGTTCCTTGAACTGTTCCCCTAACATGACTCTGATGGCCATATTTAGCTGAGGTAGGAGCGTCTTCCTTCATAGAAGAACGCTCCCCTTTAACTGAAGACTTCCATGCGGGCCTTCATGTTGGAGGTCGTAACCATGAAGTGCAAAGCACCTTGCCTTGTTCTCTAGCCATGCCTCGATGGCTAAGCCATCTGTGGAACTCGAGAATGCAGGAACTTAATATTCTTGAGTTCCCAGTGAATGATACCAGTACTTGTTGGGGTGCGTTGTGGACCCTTCAGGGTACAAGTGCCCTGGCCTTATCTCATCACAAATGGTTAGTCAAGGCCTCTGACATTTCCTTGGAAAGATCTTGTCATTCCCAGTGCATACTACACGGAAATACTCTCATGCTCAAGACCTATTATGATCCTTGGGGGTTGGACCCCTCTGGCACGAGTGCTACTAGAGGCATCATGCATCCTCCCTTGGCACCACATTGTGAACCCTCGTGATGTCCTCTAACCATGAGTAACTCATGGATGGGTTAAAATTTTAATTATCGTTTAGTTATTAATTCAAGTGTATAATTCAGTGGAAGGCGTGAATATCCACAGTCGCAGGGTTGAACCCACTCTGATACCATATGTAACGACCATGTCGTTACGACACACAAGCTACGTACAAGAAGTCAATTTTTTTTTTGCAATAGGACAATTAAAACAATCATAATAATTAGCCACATCATCGACACATCAACCACATAATCAACAAACGGTAAAACGCCACAGAACTCAATTACGACACATTGTCAACACATCATCCCTATGAACCATGACACACATATCGATGTATTAACACCAAATTTAATAGCAGACCAACATCAATGCATTCTACAAATAAATATGATGCCTAAAGGTACAGATCTTAACGTTCAATGATCTTCAAGTTGCAATAATCTACTTATTAAATTTTTAAGCCGCAACGATATCCACTTAACTTGTCGGTGTGTGATTCACTCAAATGTTAATTACAATAACCAACATAATTTTCAAGGTAAGTTCAAGATACATGGCTAGCTTAACATATTTACTTTTCGATCATTGCGCCAATAATCATCCTCCTGGAATCATACCGTAACATTGTGTCAAGCATGCAAGATATCTAAGGTGTAAAATAAACCCCTTCTAACCCATCGCACAAGACATAAAATTCAGGTACAAGAAGTCTAACGTCTGCGTCGATCATCATTGAGGATTTGATGGTGCAATAAGGTTTTAATCCATCATTCATCAAGACATTCGATGACGCAAGGAGTGTTAATCCAACGTACGAAAACATAAGATAAAACGTCATGTAAACGATTGTAATTGTTTCACAAGGAAAATTGATCATATGCATAAGATCATTCAATGCCTAGAGTTGAGCCGCAAGAGTATCATCATTTAATTCACTACACAAGGAATCTAAGGTCTATCGATCGATCACCACATTACAAATCATTACACACAGGTAGTCTAAAGTATCTAAAATCAGTCCTTACTTCAAGGTTTGGCTGCGCATGAGGAGTCTAGGGTCTGACATCACGCGTTGCAATAAAAGTTCATTGCACGCAAGGAAATGATTTCATTATATATTCATTCATTGATTTGGTGCGTGCATGCATTCTATGAACTATGGAATTCATCGACATTGAAAATCATCGCGCAAGAGATAAATAAGGCTTAACCAACTGGGCTGGGAAGAAGGGATTAGTTCTCTGAATCCAAGAGGTAAGAACGCCCAAGAAAGTGTAAAATGCAGAGATAGTTTCTTGCCATACGTAGAGCGGAGTTATAGTATGAAACACAAAGATAAGGGGTGAATCGTTGCTGGTTTATTCCACTATATAGTTGCACAGAGTACATCGGAAATCACAGAAATGAAATGCAGAAAATCGATGGGAGATCATGGCCATTAGCTAAGAAGAAGTATCCTCCTTCTGAAGAACCGACAATGGGCAGGAAGGTGTTCATCTCGCTTTTCCTATGAGATGAGCAAGGCATCCATTCCCTCAGATTAAGCACCCTGGGAAGAGAAAGGAGGGAGGGAATACTCGTTGACAGAGTGATAGTTGTAGGAATATTTCCATGAGGAAGGGCGCAAGAAAACAAATGGTTGAAGGGTCCATGCTACAAGGGGATCTGGACCTGAAGGATACCCATTGTACTTATCAGAAAGTTTGTGAAGTAGTTATTGACTCGGATAATGAGATCCGATTGCAGACTCTTAAGAAATAAAAATTGGTGCACAATCACTCGATCCAACGACAGGAATAACGGTAAAAAGATCATCTAACCGGGAGAATTAGTGGAGGTTAAATCAATGATCTGAACATTTCTTCATCAATTTAATACAATGCGAACACAATAGATTTATCTAGGCTTCATGGATTTTCTGGAAGAAATCATTGGTTTTGTAACATCCCGCTCTGGCACACTGAGAAAACTTATTCTTTGAGGACACTTGCTCGCAAGTGATCTGGACTATTATGATATTAAAACTCTTGTCCTTGATTATGATGCATTATGATAGATTACATGATGTTTTACTGCCTTGACATAGANTTTAGTTTTACCAAATCTTACTATTTCCTTCCACTGTAATTCAGAAGGAATATCGTAATCCATCATTTCTTTTATTAAAATTTTCAAATCGATGCAAGATGTATACGACGTGACAAGCATGTCAGATTTTATTATCTTAAATTTACTCAAAATTTCAAAATCTATGGCTAACTTTTCTACCACGGTTTCCCCCTTTAAAACTTCATCCAAGTCTTCAAACCTAGAGTGATCCATCATTGCTTGTGTCAAGAGTGAATTGTAGGCTTCATGTTCATGTAAATTTCCCTTTCCATCCAAGAATGATGGAAGACCTTTGATAAATAGTTCTTCAAACAAATCCTTAAAATCTTGAACACTCTTTTCCAATTGGGTTTCTTTATTTTGGACTAAATTCGAGAGGTTGTGCTTGTTTATGATTCTTCTATCCCATATTATCAAAGCAGTTCTATCTTTGACCCCAATTTTATGTAAACTCGAAGAAGGAATTGTATTAAGGAGATTGTTTGGACCCATACTTCATTGACAGTTGGATGGTCATTTACTAGGACCTGGAAAATTGCATTTAGTTTTACCAAATCTTACTATTTCCTTCCACTGTAATTCAGAAGGAATATCATAATCCATCATTTATTTTATTAAAATTTGAAAATCGATGCAAGAGGTATACGACATGACAGGCATGTCATATTTTATTATCTTAAATTTACTCAAAATTTCAAAATCTATGGCTAACTTTTCTACCACAGTTGCCCCCTTTAAAACTTCATCCAAGTCTTCAAACCTAGAGTGATCCATCCTCACTTGTGTCAAGAGTGCATTGTAGGCTTCATTCTCATGTAAACTTCCCTTTCCATCCCAAAATGATGGAACACCTTTGATAAATAGTTCTTCAAACAAATCCTTAACATCCTAAACACTCTTTTCCAATTGGATTTCTTTATTTTGGACTAAATTCGAGAGGTTGTGCTTGTTTATGATTCTTCTAGCCCATATTACCAAAGCAGTTCTATCTTTGACCCCATTTTTCTGTAAACTCGATGAAGGAATTGTATTAAGGAGATTGATAGTGTTTTGGGCCCTTTCTGGTGGTCTTTTTGAAAAAGTGTCATTAATAACTTTGCGTCTCTGTTTAGCCAAAACTGTAATGTTGTCCACATCATTAACAAAATTTAGACATGTCTTGAGTTTTGTAACCTCAACTAATATGGAGTCCCAAATGATGTACTTGGCTCCTTGTAACAAACTTTTTCCTTTAATCTTGGAGTTTAGCTTATTCACCTTTTCATGAAGGACTACATTTTCCTTTTTAAGTTGTGATACTCCTTCCATCCCTTTTCTTTGCCTCTTGATCCATTTTATTGATATTCTCTTTCAATTCTTTTATTTCCCCATCCTTTAAGCTAACCTGAGACATTTCTTGGACAATGTCTTTAGTGCTTGATTTGATTTCAGTAGTAGAGGGTGTGACATAGGGTACAACAGAAGACAAAGATATGACTCAAGTTTCCATTTTTGTTTTTTCTTTTGACCATTCTAATTTTTCCTTTTCTAGTTGCATAAATTTAGCCTGAAAATATAGCGATTTCTTCTTGAAAGCTTCATTTTCTTGTTCCAATGCTACAAGTTCTGCAGTCTATGGATGCTTTGTAGAAGGCATTTTCAACTTTTATCTTCAAGATGAGAATCACTTTTTCTTTCTCATCCAACAAGGCTTTCATTTCTTTGTGGTCATCGGGTTCAAGTTTCTTTATTTGAATCTACCATGCTTTACTTGCTTCTTTTTCCTTCCTGAGATGACCTTCAAGATTGGTAGCTAGTGATGTTAATTTAAATTTTTCAAATTTAAATTTAAATAATATGAATATAGAAGGTCACTAGTTTTCTTGTGGAATTGGACCTTCTCTAGGACATTGATATTATCATACTTTATTTTGATCTTAGAGACCTTATCTTTTTATACTATGGAAATGTTGAATGTTTTCCTTTCTGTGACTCTGACTTTGAATAATGAAGACTTGTGTTGGGAAGCTTTCTTTACCTCAGGAATTAGATTCATGATCTCACTTAGTGATTTATTTCTTTTTTCTGCATACCATTTATATAAATCTTCCTTTTACTGGTAGTGTAACGACCCTGCCATTACGACACACAAGCGACATGCAACAAGTCAAAAAAAAAATTTGCAATAAGACATATTAAAAAATCGTAATAATTATCCACATCAACGACACATCAATCACATAATCAACGAACGGTAAAATGCCATAGAAGTCAATTACGACACATTTCTGACACATAGTCCCTATGAACCATGACATGCATATTGATGTATTAACACCAAATTTAAAAACATCCCAACATCAATGAATTATACAAATAAAGATGACACCTAAAGGTACAGATCTTAACGTTCAACGATCTTCAAGGAACAATAATCTACTTATTAAATTTTTAAGGTGCAACTATATCCACTTAACTTCCCGACGCGCGATTCACTCAAACGTTAATACAATAACCAACATCATTTTCAAGGTAAGCTCAAGATACACGGCCATCTTAACAAATTCACTTATCGATCATTGCCCCAATAATCATCCTCTTGGAATCATACTGTAACATTGTGTCAAGCGTGCTAGATATCTAAGGCGTAAAATAAACCCCCTCTAACCCATCGCACAAGACATAAAATTCAGGCGCAATAAGTCTAAATTCTATGTCAATCATCATTAAGGATTTGATGGCACAATAAGGTTGTAATCCATCATTCATCTAAGCTTGTCCTATCGAATGCCCTTACCTAAATCCCTTCAACACGATACTATAATTAGAGCTCTCTGTAGCACTGGGGTCTAACAAATACTAAAATTTTGTTTGGCGATGGTACCTAATGCCTCGAGCACAGTGGACTGGTGCTTGGCCTAGAAGTTATCTACCATGATCATGAATCATATGGGCCTTTCCCATCTCTACCATGGTAGTGTGTCCTGTTGACTCGGCCACTATGGCCCTTTCAACCGGAAAGTCTTGCTGGTAAGGTGACTCTCCATATGTCCACCGCCCACCTCCAGGTCTAGTACTCTTGGCCCTGGAACAAAATTTATTGGCCCACCAGCCTAAGATCCTAGTATGTTCTATCGATAAGCCTAAATGATGGTTGCTAGCAGTGTTGTCGCAGATACGGTGGTCCCCTGTAGGGAGATCTTTTTCGATGAACCCATTCTCAAGGTGTCATGAACAAGGGTCCTATATACGTATATCGATACCAAGAGGTCTGGTCTGGCCGACATCTAATGTTGTTGCACACCAAATTTTGTCATTCCAGGCGGTCTTGTAGGATTCTTGCCTGGACTCCCGCGGTCAAATATTCCTTATCTAGAATGCCTACCGGACCACTTCGTGCAACGTCCGAGTCATTTATATCCTCACCTTCACATGAAAGCTGAAATTAAGATCGGTCGCGAAATTTTGATCTCCATATTCTTTGTGTTTATATGTGATGCATACCAAAGTAGCTCCATAACTCTGGTCTCATCATCTGGCACCATACAACTACCTTGTCATAAGGCATTAAACTCATCGAGTTGATGCTCGACAAATTCATCTGACAATTAATTCTCTTAGAACCGTTCCTTGAACTATTCCCCTAACATGACTCTGATGGCCATATTTAGCTGAGGTAGGAGCGTCTTCCTTCATAGAAGAACACTCCCCTTTAACTGAAGACTTCCATGCGGGCCTTCGTGTTGGAGGTCATAACCATGAAGTGCAAAGCACCTTGCCTTGTTCTCTAGCCATGCCTCGACAGCTAAGCCATCTGTGGAACTCGAGAATGCAGGAACTTAATATTCTTGAGTTCCCAGTGAATGATACCAGTACTTGTTGGGGTGCATTGTGGACCCTTCGGGGTACAAGTGCCCTGGCCTTATCTCATCACAAATGGTTAGTCAAGGCCTCTGACATTTCCTTGGAAAGATCTTGTCATTCCCAGTGCATACTACATGGAAATCCTCTCATGCTCAAGACCTATTATGATCCTTGGGGGTTGGACCCCTCTGGCACGAGTGCTACTAGAGGCATCGTGCATCCTCCCTTGGCACCACATCGTGAACCCTCGCGATGTCCTCTAACCATGAGTAACTCATGGACGGGTTAAAATTTTAATTAGCGTTTAGTTATTAATTCAAGTGTATAATTCAGTGGAAGGCGTGAATATCCACAGTCGCAGGGTTGAACCCACTCTGATACCATATGTAATGACCATGTCGTTACGACACACAAGCTACGTACAACAAGTCAATTTTTTTTTTGCAATAGGACAATTAAAACAATCATAATAATTAGCCACATCATCGACACATCAATCACATAATCAACAAACGGTAAAACGCCACAGAACTCAATTACGACACATTGTCAACACATCATCCCTATGAACCATGACACACATATCGATGTATTAACACCAAATTTAATAGCATACCAACATCAATGCATTCTACAAATAAATATGATGCCTAAAGGTACAGATCTTAACGTTCAATGATCTTCAAGTTGCAATAATCTACTTATTAAATTTTTAAGCCGCAACGATATCCACTTAACTTGTCGGTGTGTGATTCACTCAAATGTTAATTACAATAACCAACATAATTTTCAAGGTAAGTTCAAGATACATGGCTAGCTTAACATATTTACTTTTCGATCATTGCGCCAATAATCATCCTCCTGGAATCATACCGTAACATTGTGTCAAGCATGCAAGATATCTAAGGTGTAAAATAAACCCCTTCTAACCCATCGCACAAGACATAAAATTCAGGTACAAGAAGTCTAACGTCTGCGTCGATCATCATTGAGGATTTGATGGTGCAATAAGGTTTTAATCCATCATTCATCAAGACATTCGATGACGCAAGGAGTGTTAATCCAACGTACGAAAACATAAGATAAAACGTCATGTAAACGATTGTAATTGTTTCACAAGGAAAATTGATCATATGCATAAGATCATTCAATGCCTAGAGTTGAGCCGCAAGAGTATCATCATTTAATTCACTACACAAGGAATCTAAGGTCTATCGATCGATCACCACATTACAAATCATTACACACAGGTAGTCTAAAGTATCTAAAATCAGTCCTTACTTCAAGGTTTGGCTGCGCATGAGGAGTCTAGGGTCTGACATCACGCGTTGCAATAAAAGTTCATTGCACGCAAGGAAATGATTTCATTATATATTCATTCATTGATTTGGTGCGTGCATGCATTCTATGAACTATGGAATTCATCGACATTGAAAATCATCGCGCAAGAGATAAATAAGGCTTAACCAACTGGGCTGGGAAGAAGGGATTAGTTCTCTGAATCCAAGAGGTAAGAACGCCCAAGAAAGTGTAAAATGCAGAGATAGTTTCTTGCCATACGTAGAGCGGAGTTATAGTATGAAACACAAAGATAAGGGGTGAATCGTTGCTGGTTTATTCCACTATATAGTTGCACAGAGTACATCGGAAATCACAGAAATGAAATGCAGAAAATCGATGGGAGATCATGGCCATTAGCTAAGAAGAAGTATCCTCCTTCTGAAGAACCGACAATGGGCAGGAAGGTGTTCATCTCGCTTTTCCTATGAGATGAGCAAGGCATCCATTCCCTCAGATTAAGCACCCTGGGAAGAGAAAGGAGGGAGGGAATACTCGTTGACAGAGTGATAGTTGTAGGAATATTTCCATGAGGAAGGGCGCAAGAAAACAAATGGTTGAAGGGTCCATGCTACAAGGGGATCTGGACCTGAAGGATACCCATTGTACTTATCAGAAAGTTTGTGAAGTAGTTATTGACTCGGATAATGAGATCCGATTGCAGACTCTTAAGAAATAAAAATTGGTGCACAATCACTCGATCCAACGACAGGAATAACGGTAAAAAGATCATCTAACCGGGAGAATTAGTGGAGGTTAAATCAATGATCTGAACATTTCTTCATCAATTTAATACAATGCGAACACAATAGATTTATCTAGGCTTCATGGATTTTCTGGAAGAAATCATTGGTTTTGTAACATCCCGCTCTGGCACACTGAGAAAACTTATTCTTTGAGGACACTTGCTCGCAAGTGATCTGGACTATTATGATATTAAAACTCTTGTCCTTGATTATGATGCATTATGATAGATTACATGATGTTTTACTGCCTTGACATAGA
>JZKD02S0013270.1:4172-18363 GCA_000966675.3 Picea glauca
ATCATGAACCCAGATGGACTACATCACAAAGAAGGTCACTTACTCCTAGGTATCAAAATTTATTTCTTGGTCATTGTTATACTTGCAAAAATTTTGGACATAAGGCAATTAATTGAAAAATCAATGAAAGGAACAAATACACAAGAAACATGAATGGTGTAAACAAAAGACATGTAAATAATCATGGATTTGTCAACAAAAGTTATAATTCATTTTACCCATTGATAGAGAAAAATATTGTATGCTACAAATGCAATTATCTTGGTCACAAAGCACGAGATTGTAGATATATGAATGAAGATGTCTCTATGCCAACTACAGTATGGAGAAGAAAAGAGATTCCAAACAATGAATATTGTCGAATAGCATTGATCGCTGAAGAATGTAAAGAAGAAGATGAATGGTACATAGACAGTGGATGTTCTTCACACATGACTAGGGATCAAGACAAATTCATCAGCTTGAAGAGAAAAGGTGGGAATGTTGCATTTGGAGATGACTCATTTGTCAAAATACTTGGAGAAGGTGTAGTAGAACTTGGAAGAAAAAATGTAAAAGCAAAGAATGTTCTATTGGTTGAAGACTTGAATCATAATATACTCAGTGTTAATAAAATGTGTGATCAAGGATACACTCTTACATTTGATTCCTGAAAATGTAAAATCAAAGAAAATAACTCAGGAAGATTGGTTGCAAATGCAACAAGAAGACTGAAAAACATATACATCCTAGAATGAAGAATAGAGAGAAGACATAATCCACATAAAAGGATTCTAAGGAAGAAAATGTCTCAAAGACCAAAAATAAAGATGAAGTATTATTGAGTGCCACATGTTTAGGGGGAGCAGCACCAAAGAAGAGAGTTACATTTTTCCATTAAACTCAGGGGGAGCATCCCTAACATTTGTCACGGATGTCAAACAGGAAGAGAAATTGGGATCATGATGATAGGGGGAGCATGAGTGTTTTCATCAATGACAAAGGGAGAGATTGTTGGAAGATTGGTTGTTGTCATTGATGTTAACCCTAGTCATGGGTTTTGGACCGCAAGATTGATAAAGATATTTGGACATGAAGGACAATTCACATGCATATACAACACCCATGAATGGATAGTATACATCATGTTGTTTCCGGTGGTATGTGGCATGTCATGTGGATCCTCATGGTTGAGGCGAAATGAAATTTTGAAGATGACAAAGTGAATTGAAGAAGGAAGTACATGTAGGCCCTGAAGGTAATTAAAGAAAAGAATTACAAAATAAGAGTGTCAGTTCAACCCTAATGTTAAAAGGAAGTGACATAAATGGTATAAATAAACATCATTATACATTCATTTGATACAAGTTGAATTTCAGAGGAAATAAGAAGAAAATAAGGTCGGAGTTCAAGGGAGGATGAAGTCTTTTGGTGATGTGTTCTAAGGTATGTCATTTTCAGGTCATCTTACCATTTTTTCCAAAACATTTTTTATACAACAATTCAGATGGTGAAAAGATATGGTATTGAGAAGACATATCAAGGTACCTCTGGTAAAAAGTTCAACTATTGATTCACTATAATTATGGCGATACACTCTGTGGAAAATAGGGTTTGTGACCAGTCCTGAAGCTAGTCATTAAACAGGTGTTCCAGGTAAAACAATCATAACTTCTTCATACAAAATCAAAATGAAGTGGGACCATTTCCATTGGAAATAGTACGGATTGTCGTTTCTTTTGTGTGAGTTTCAGAATCGGATGTTAAATATTGAGCACGGGGCATGCTGTACAAGTTGGGTCTTCTGAATATACCAAAATTGAATAAAGTCTATCATTCTTTCTATAACCCCTTTTTGGGGAGGATTCAATGAGTGAAAAGTGGAGAAGTTTCAGAGAATACATTGAGTAATATTATCTACAGGATCAGAGTACTCCAAGAATTGAAGAAATGCAGAAATTGAAAAAGTCTCAAGAAGCATTATTATGTTCTATGTGATGATTGGTTGATGGTGATGATTTAATGTAAATTTTTATTATCTCTCATATATTCTTGGGTGGAAGGAAGGGGAAAGGATGGAGAGTTCACATCATTATCACTGAAATTTCATCAGCACATGATTACAAGAACTCAGAATCGTCAAACAGTGATGAAGTCATTCATGGACCTGAATTAATACCACAACATTCAAAAAAGTTCAAAAAACTATACAAAGTAGTGAAAAATTGAAGAGTTCTTTGCAGACATTGGGTGCACGCACACATGCACATAACAGGAATGTAGAAATCGTGCACAGGTTCACGATGCGTGACTGTTAGCGCAAAAATCCACGCACCTGCTAAACGACGCATTTATGGAAGTGGTCAGCCTCCCAACCACTTATGGTTCAGCTCCCAAGTCGATTTGACCCTCAAATTTGGGCTGGATCCGACTGGTGGGCTGGTCAAAGACCTAATAATGCCCTAATTGGCCTCTTTTCACTCTACAAAGTAGTTAAAAAATAACCCAAATGAATGCTATAAAAAGACATGGATGCACCTCATTTTCTCAAGGAATTCAAAGTAATGTTATGATGCCTCTATTGTTTTGAGGACTCCATCCTTGACACAAGCATATTGGCACCATTACATTGGAMAATCCACMTCACCATTGAGTGGATTTGTAAAGAGTTCTTTCATCACCATTTTCCATTTTTCTTTGTTGTAAGAAGAGCTAGCTAGTGAGGGTCCAAGAGCCTTCCCTTGGAGGAAGAAGGGACTCATAGTCCCCTTTCTTCTTGGTGCTTTGTTTTCATAAATAGATCAGCCTCAAACATTGGTGACATGGGTCTTTTGGTTCTTTTTGTTTCTATGTCCCTATGCTCATGAATTTAGTTTTTTTTGCATCTCTTAGTTTAATTCTTAATTGTAGTTTTTGTTTTCTTTCCATAACTCTTCTCTCTACAGCTGTCCTGCTCAACAGACCCAACTGAGCTTGCAAGCACCTCTGTTTTTCTCACCAAGGTGACGAAAGAGACACAACAGATTGGTGACTCCACTGGGGAAAGGTATCAATTTCCTACCTCATTTGGGTTTTTCTTGCTCTTCTTTTAGTTTGTTTAACTTGCAGGTGCACTAACTGGCCTAAGACGACCTGCCAACCAGCCAATTCCAAGTTGAATTGAGAGAAATGCATTCGGATTTTTCATTCTCGGTTGTGTGCCACATATGCGCGGGTTTTTCAGCCCACAGACGCGCATCGTGCGCCCATGCGCCTGACTCACAATTTTGTTCTGCGCACGTGCGCCTTTTGGCTTGTCTCTGCTCGCGCACATGCACTCTATGCACCTCTATCTCCACTGGGACCTGCACATCTGTGAAAAAATTCACATTGTAAAGTTGTTGAGATGTGGGGAAGGCAATTTCCCTTCTTAAAAATGATGTCAAGCATGTTTTAAAGCTGCACCACACTTAGTCCCCTCATCATATAAAGGGGTTAGTCAAAAAACACATAGGCACTTAGGAGGATAAAATTAATTTCCCTTATTTTCTTTTTGCCACATGGATGGCTTGTTTTGACTCACAAGATAAGTTGGAAATAATTTTTAATCACATTTAACTTGCATTGGGACTAGAAGTTGAGTAAAAATCGCTTAGTATGCTCTTCTCTTGCGCCTTCAAGCGATCTTGAGAATCAGAAAAAGATTGTGAAAGGATTTCATCTCCATTAAGAACATTAAAACCTTTAGGAGAGGACAACAACCCTTCTTGTGACTCCTCTTAGTTTGCTTTTTCAAACATATCTTAATATTGTAATGGGCCCATACATGCCCACATGATACAAAGATAGAATAGTGTTTGAATTTTTGTTTTCTTAGATCAAAACACTAGGGAAGTTTAAAGGTTTGTAACGGGCCCATACATGCCCACATGTTTAATCTAGGATAGTTTCAAAGCTTTTCTTAGATTACATCACAATAGGGAGTTAAAAGGATAGTAACGGACCCACATGTCCACATGCTAGCTTCCTAGGGACTTTTTGAATTACGCAAGGTTGTACCAAAGGCACTTAGTTAATTAGGTAATCAAACTCTTGTAAGGACCAAGCGAAGTCCACATGCAGCAAGGTGACATATAATTCACTAAAAAATTGGCACACTTTCACTCACACACAAAAGTCACTTATCACTCACATAAATTCTTCTTGAAACGTGGAGGTCAAAGTAAGTTTCCTCCAAAGGGATTCCGAAAACACCCCACCCTTTTCTTGACGAGACTATACACTCCCATTTTTAATCAACGAGGTTGGTTTTCACCCCCAACCTCCCAAAACAACTACATCTAAAATATTTCTAAAACTCACTAAGTTTTCCTCCACATGAGGTGCCAAAAAAATTTTTTTAGTCTAGGTAGGATTTCGGGGATAGGCATCCAAATAACTCCCCGTTATTTGGTTCTCACATTGTCAAAACATGGAGGTTGTCAAATAGGGAACTGAAAATCCTCCAAGTCAAGTGTTCCAATTACCATAAGGCAAGGAGATACCCATGAAGGGTTGAAGGCCGAGGTCCGATTGTTCTGTGCATCCCCCCTTGAGGCACCCACCTCTTGGACGGGATCCAACCCGTGACCCATTTCTTAGGTCGAAAATCTAAATGCCGCACTTTGACTGAGGTACCTAGTGACCAACTTTAGGACATCTACCCAGGTGGCAATTGTGGGTTGTAATTGCACCTTGATTGGATTTTGTGTGGCTATTGGGAAATATCACCAGCTCTTTTGGGATATGCCCCCTTTAYCCCTCATTATAACCAATTATTTCATCCTTCACTAGTTTCTCTTCCAGTGACTTCAGACCCCACTGTTGAGTACTATTGGAAGGTCCAGTGCTATTTGAGAGGAAGGGCGTTACATCTTCTAGGACACGAGCATTTGTTTTCTTTTGATTCCCCCATGCGGACAAAACCCACTTACCCATATATATGCTTCTTTTTCAAAACATTTTATGTATGATGCACATCTAATTACAGTTTGATTTGAATATATATATTGTGTAAACATTCAACGCAAAGGCTCTTGTTTCTATATTACTCTCACCACTTTTTGCACACATTCACACAGCTAGTCTGTAATCATAGGGGAACCACAAAACCCCCGTCATTCACGACGCTTGCTAAACCTCCCTCCTATATTAGGGGGAGTATCTGGTCGTGCCCGCTCATTGACACCTCCTTCACACACTCCTGTGAGTGCTACTATTTTAGGATCAGCTTTGTTTGGTTCTACATTACATGGGTCAACTTCCCAAGGCCATCTGTTCACTCGCTCTCCTTTCCATGGAAGTGGGGGACCCACTTCCTCTCAAGGAGGGAGCACCCACCCACCTAGCCCCCCTCATGGGTCAGGTTCATAACACACTATGGTCGGAGCTAATCCTCCCCCCCACTACAGATTCCATACTTGGCCTCTCTCAACATATCGGATCTCACCAAACTCACCAATGATCCTATATTGCATGAGCCCACATGGCCTGCAATGCCCACCAAACTACCTTCAGACATACCAAAGTTTGAAGGAAAGGAAAGCGATGACCCTGCCAACCATGTCATAACCTTTCACCTATGGTGCTCTTCCAATAGAATTATGGATGATTCCATCAGACTGCGATTATTTCAATGCACACTCACTGGCCCATCAGCTAAATGGTATGTTGAAGAAAAATCAGGGTCCCACGCAACTTTTGAGTCATTGGCCAAAGCATTCTTGACCTTCTTCTAATTACCCATCCGCCACGACAATGGTCTAGAACTACTTTCCAGTTTTAAACAAACCTCAACCACACACATCGTTGACCACATTCATGAGTGGCATAGGCGATGTAGTTTGTGCAAAGCAGAAACCACCAAACAGCAGTGTCTCGACTGGTTTCTTAGATCACTTGTCTCTCTCCTTGGTAAGGATGTAGCTTCCACCTTCCCTCAATCTGAAGAGGAAGTCATCAGTAAGGCCCAACAATATTACCTCATCTATGCACAGTCTAGGTACTTATACACTTTACTTCCTGATCTTCCAAAACCTGTGCCATTTGGCCAAGACAAACCTGCGATGTCTCACTCAGCAGATGGGTTGATTGGTGCCACCACTCACCACGGCCCACAACCCCAACCACCACCGATGTATGGAACACCTCAATACCCACCGGCATATGAGGGCACTTCTTATTAACCCCCACCCCCTTATCAATAGCCATACCCTGTTTCTATACCTCCACCCATTAGTGGACCACCGCCGGCACCTCCCATACATCCCCCTATTCCAACAAACAATGGTACTCCCTCAACCTCAACTTATAGTGCTAGCGAAAGCACTACGCCTTCCTATGTACCTTATGGATCGGTACCACCATAGAATCAATACTTCCCATTTCCTGGTCCTCCACAACCCATGTCTCCCCCACATCCTCATGCAAGGGTGAATTTTGTTCAACCCTCTGCTGCTCAATAATACAAAAATTTTGAACAATTGAATACAGCCAATCCAACCCATCCATCGAACAATGTCAAGAAGAAAGGATGGAATAGGAATAACAACAACCTAGGTCAAGGCGGGAATCAACCCCCACAACACCAATCCACTGGGGGCAACCAGAACCAAGGGAACCAAAACCCCCAAGGGGGCAATAATAATAAAGGCCAAGGGAAAAATAATGTTAAAACCATCTTCCCTTGTACCCTTTATGGTGAGTTCGGCCATTACACTCCTCATTACCCCCAGATCGCTGATTTCAAATGGTTGAAAGACTCAGGTAGTCTTCCCCATTCCCCTGCACAGCCTGCCCCTCAGCAGGCACCACAACAATACACACAACAACCCCCTCCTGCTGTAACACCCTGTTTCCCCCATATTGTAAATATAACTGAATTGGCCAAGGACTATGGAAAAACTCATAAGTATGAATATGTGATGTAAATGATAAATTGAATATTATTGAATTTGTTGCAGAACTGCTGAAAGGGGATGTGCGGAAAAGAGACCACGATGGTGGTGGAGGGCACCTTGAAAAAGGGGCGTTAACTTCCACCAAGAATTGAATACCGTATTTGGACTCCACTGGCCCGGAGAACAAAAAGTGGCTCGCTGGCCCTGAAATAAATACCTTGCAGGCTGGTAGGTTGATGGCTTGATGAGGGATGGGGAGGCGAACCTCCTATCCGTAGAGCCATCATGACTAACCAGCGTGAGGGTAATCGTGCCACACGCAACCTCGCGAGAGGATAAGGCGTATGGCTGAAATGATTGAAGGGCGCAAACGCGAGGGGAACTCTGGCAATTCTACGCAGAGTGAGTGATCGCAGGGAGGGAGGATTGCAACCTTCGCTCCTGGACACTGGCAGACAGGAAGACGCAAGTCTCAGGACATCGTGGTCTCAGCTCGAGGGTGGCTAGTGGTAAATCCAGTAGGAGTCTCTACGCCTACGATTGGGTGGAAACGAGCACTCCTCTCAGCAGTCGCTCCCATTGCTATAGTTACTTCTGATAAGTATTTTGCTTATGTTGCATCTCAAAATTATATGCTGTCACATATGTTCATAGACTTGTGGAATTGTAACTATTTCCTGTGTAAGAATGTCTGTGCAGAAATGGATAATGAGGAGTAGATGTTGGCTCATAGAATTGTGAAATTATAAATGACTCCCATATAAGAATGTTCATGTAGAGGGTGATATGAATGAATTGATATATATGTTTAGTACTGGGGAAACCGTGCCCGACTCACTTGATTAATGTATCTAACCATGTCCAGCCATTCTCGGGAAGCTACCTGCCTTTATCCGCTTCCGGAAATGCCCCGGTAGGCATCTCTTCACAGAGACTTCATACTTGGAAAAGTTCACTAAGAACCCAGAACAAGAACTCGAACGCACAGGCCTTATTAACCCTGCACGAGGAGGAATGCTTCCCTCAAGGTTCTAGGATAATAGTGTTGTGAGGAGTGACCAGTCGACGGAGGAGATCTCGTCGGAGGAACCATAGTCAATCACGACCATTAGATTTACGAAAGTAACGCAAGCGTTACGTKCTTTTCCCTCTCTCATCGTGAGCAATGAGAAATTGGGATCGTAAATCCCAAGACCCAAAAAGAATAAATCCAGACCGTTAGATCTCGGTTCACATTCCCCATCAGTCGTCGGATCGGGAGGAGATGCGGGGAGTATAGCCTCTGAAAGGGGAGCATGTAAGGGGAAGTGATCTGAACTGTCAGATCTTAGACCCTAGTCCCGATAACCCTCCGATCTCGGGAAGATGCATCGGAGTTAAACCCTAGCGTGCAGGAAAGAAATCCTAGCTATTGATTTCAGCCAGAACACGTGGCGGAGGATCCCGAAGAGTCGGAGATCAGGGAATCGGGGTTCCCGGAGACAAGAGATTTGTGTACAAGGAAATTGCGATACGCGATTCTCCGATACAATTAGGATCGTCCATCATTTGAGGGACGTGTGTCAGTGGATCCAACATAGTCGGGGTTCGGCATATCGGGGTTTTCGAATGCAAGAAACCCTTGCCATACGGAGTCGCGAACCGCGAAACCCCGATGAGTGGGAGCCAACTGTCAAGTCCGTAAGCGGAGGAGGACGGAGCAGTAGGGAGGACGCGTGTCAAGCACTCGGAAAGAGTCGGGAACACCGTAGGAAAACCCCGGTACAATCATAGCCGTCCGTTTGCGGGGACAGGTGGCAAAAGGTCGGGCGCCGTCGGCATTTTGATCATCGGAGTTCCGATGGTAAGGAAATTGTGCAACAGGAAACCGCGATCCGCGATTTCCCGATAGGATCTCAAGAGGAAGAGAATTGACGACTTGTAATCCCTGTGAAGTTTTGCGAAATCCCGAGGACCGTCCAATCGTGAAGGAGTTACGCGGGAGATAACCCGTGAGTACAGGTGTGAAGAACCAAAGTCCATCGGACTTCGGGGTTTCGGCGTTCGGGGATTGATAAGGTGAGAGTTCTACACCTCGTGAAATCGCGAGTTGCGATTCCCCGAATCGATCTGAACCGTCGATCAGGATGGGGGCACATGGTGAAGGATCTTGAGGAGTCGGGATTCGAGGTTTGGCAAGGTCTGTGACCTTGTGCACCAAGAACCGCGGCTTCCCGAATCACGATTTCCCGATAGCCGAGTGGAGGACAGGTGGCATTGGACTTCGGGGTTTTGGCGTTCAGAGAATCGAGGTTCTCGACATTAAAGAGTCATGCATCGCGGATTCGCAATCCGCGAAATCCCGAAGTGACGTGGCGTGTGGGACCGCGATCGCCGGTGGAGGACAGGTGGAAGCATATCGGAATTCGGGGATTCACCGTGTAAGTGAACCACGGCATTTCATGCGTCGATTTCCCGATAGGGTAATCTCTGATAGAGGGAAGTGTTGACCCATTGACCATCGAGGATCGGGGTTTTGTTGTGTATGTAATTTGTGTTCGCGTGAATCGCGAACTCCCGAGTCGCGATATCCCGATATAGAACCGGGGATTGGCATTTCGCTAATGCGAAGTTTAGGGAGATCTCCCATGTATGGGAGATTAATCCCAAAAATTTTAAATTATGGTAGTGGGTGTGTTACACCTGCCGTGCTGCAAAATCCTATTCCACATAAAGGTGTGATAAACACTCAACAGGACACACAACATCCCCCACCTCAAGCAAGACAATACCTCAACCCCAACAATCCAGCAGATCGTACAATTCTCCTCACCAGTGAGGAAGAAATCCTTCTGCAAATGCGTAATTGTCATTATCATGCACCCTCTGAGTCTCCTTCCCTCCCTCCAGAGACAAACCCTCCACTGACGGGACCCCCATTGGTGATCCCTCGCCTTTCCACCGAACCACCGCTTCGCATCCCTCGCATCTCATTGCACAGGAATGTCCACAACCCACAGGCTAGGGAAGCTCATAACTATAGTTTGGTAGATGACTTAGCACAATCTCCGGCTGCCATGTCAGTCTTGGAAGTCCTCCAGACTTGTCCTACTCAGTGGAAATCACTACTTTCCGCCTTAGGGGCAGTTGACCCTGCAGATACCCAACTCATTACCTTTGATATTGACAGCGGAGAACCTCGTCTTCCTGCCTTGATCGCATTTCAAATCCCAGTGAAAATACGGAACATCACAGTTCATCGGTGTATCATCGATGAAGGTGCATCTACTTGCATCATGTCCAAAATAGTATGGCAGAAACTTGGTTCCCTGGAACTCATACCCTTTGCCATCACATCACGAGCTTATGACGGATGACCATCCTCTCCTGAAGGGCTCTTCCAAAATGTCCCTGTCGAACTCAGGGGCAAGACTATTCTCATTGATATCGAAGTTATCGACGCCCCGCTTGATTATAAAATCTTGTTCAGTCATAGCTACATGTACGCTATGAAGGCAGTGGCATCTTCCGTCTTTAGGACAATGATGTTCCCTCACAATGGGAAGATCGTTACCATTGAAGTCTCACATTATGAGCCTAATCCATCTGCCAACATCGATAACATTCTTCCTCTCATCCACACAAGCCATGACACATATCCACTCATCAAGATGGGTCCTGGGATTTTTAAAGATCCATCCTTATTAGTAACATATCATGGAGCACCACCACTCCTAAACCCTTCCAATCAAGTGTGTGTCATATCATCTAACGGAACTCACACAGAGGATACCCTTCCTCCTACAACGGCTTATGTCATACCTGATGTCCCACTCGTCACAACACCCCCCCTCAAGAACCTCTTGGACACTCGTCGACCCCACCAGTCCATGATTCCACCTCTCCCCAAGGACATAGTCCAGTTTGGGAGACAGTTCCCCAACCCCTCACTCAAATTCCCTTCTTTTACCCTCCACCCGGTATTGAAGCTTTTCAGGTAGTCGCAACGCTCACACTACCTAATATGGTGTTAGCAATCCCAGTTTGGTATTTACACCCACCAGAGATGGTCCCTCGACCATCCCTTCCCCCCCAGGAAGGAATCCCCATAGCGATTCCCATCCTTACCCCCACCACACCCCCACTCACTAACCCCCCTGCTACAGCTGGGGGCAGGAGAAATAAAAAGGAGCCCATCGCTCCACTTACTCCACGCATCCCACCACCTTGCACACTATGTGAGAAAGAGGGCCACCAAACCAACAATTGTCCATCACTACCTGAATTACGGAATTTGATCCCCCTCAATCAAACTCCCCCAACACCCACCACTACTTCTAGTCCCGCCACTACCACCCTCCCTTATAGTAGTAAAGGGTTGAGGACCAAATATGCTTGTGCTATATGTTCAGAGTATGTCCATTATACCCATCATTGCCCAACACTGCCATGCTTTCGACAGACATTAGTCGTCGTATGCCAGAACTTCCATAACAACCCCAGTCCTGCTACGTCCTCCTCAACAAATATCACTGACATACGTTATGTCACCACTTCCGTCAATGAACGTATGAGACACCCTTGCTCTCTCTGTGATTCATTAGCTCATTTTACATACCAGTGTCCTATGATCCTTGAATACAGGCAACGTCAATTGACCCTACTTCACCGACCCGCAGAGGTGATAATTGACATTACCTCGTCACTAGAGGCTCTTCATGTCATTTCTCCCGAACCTGAGGCACTCCCAACACCTCCATGGTTCTTAGATGACGTTTCTGAGGATTCACCCCCCAATCCCCCCAACTCTCCCACTCATTCCCCTACTGGCACTCTCCACCCAACCACCACAGGTACCCCTCAGTACTTCAATATATGGTTTATGTCGAGTGCACCCTCACCATCTCCTAACAATGTTCCCCCTGCTTCTTCACCAAGGGGAAACCACACGACCACTGTCATCGAGATCAGTCCTCATGACCCCTTGTATTCTCGTTACTTCCAATGCGACGAAGAAATACTCAAAGAGTTAAACCACCCAGACTCTCCCTGGGATGCGCTACACCATCGTGCACTCTTCTCTCCACGAGAAGCCTCCATGCCTCCTAACCAAAACCCCATTTACGCGGTCAAAACCAAGGATTTTATCCCATCAAGGTCTATCGACTGGTTCAAAAATCCCATCCCTGCCCCTGATGCTTTTGAAGAAGGCAACATGGCCAACATTTCCCCCACCATTAAAATCGACATTTCCATTAAAAATGGCATTGTTGAAGAAATCACCATTGGAGTTGCTTGCACTCCTCAGGAAATCGCCGCATATAAAGCCCTCTTCCAGGAATATAGGGATATTTTCACCTGGTCATACATGGAAATGCCTAGCCTCCATCCCTCTATTTTCGAACATCGCATCGACACCTAGCCTGACATCACACCAGTTCGCTAAAAACAGCGACCGCTACACCCATCCAAAGACGCGGCTATCAAAGCCGAAATTGACAAGTTACGCGTTGTTGGTTTCATTTACCCCATCGCCTATACCTCATGGGTTTCCAACCCTGTACCTGTTAACAAAACACAGGGCACTATCCATGTTTGCACAGAATTTCATGATCTCAATCACGCATGTCCCAAAGACAACTTTCCAACACCTTTCATCGATCAAATTATCGACGACTGCGCCGGCCATGAGGCTCTCTCCTTTATGGACGGATTCTCTGGCTATAATCAAATTCAAATCCACCCATCCGATCAGTATAAAACCACATTCACTACCCCATGGGGTACTTTTTCATATTGTTTCATGCCTTTCGGCATAAAAAATTCCGGCGCAACTTTCCAGCGGGCGATGACATACATCTTTCACGATCTGGCTAATATCATCCTCACCTACTTGGACGACCTCACAACTCGATCCAAGAAACGCACCCAGCATCTCGATGATTTACGAATCATCTTTCAATGGTGTCTTCAGTACAACATCTGCTTGAATCCTCTCAAGTGTGTGTTTTGTGTCAGCACAGGGCGCCTCCTCTATTTTATTGTTTCCCAAAGCGGTATTACCATGGACCCCCTCAAAGTCCAAGCTATCACCGAAATTCCACCTCCCTGGAATTTGCGACAACTTCAGAGTCTACAAGGAAAAGCTAACTTTCTTAGATGCTTTGTCCCCAATTACGCCATACACGCACACAGTTTCCTTTGCTTACTACATCACGACATCCCTTTTCACTGGGACGACCATGCCCAACAGTCATTTGACGATCTTAAAACAGCGCTTTCAAATGCACCTTTAATTAGTGCACCTGACTACAATCGCGACTATATCCTCTACGTATCAGCATCAGTTGTATCAGTAGTCGGCGTCCTCGTCCAACTCGGAGATGAAAATCGTGAACATGTCATTTATTACATTAGTAAAAACCTCTCAGGGCCACCCTTTAAATATAAACACGAAGAGAAACTTGCTCTTGAAGTTGTCCTTGCAGTCCAGAAACTGTACCATTACATTCTACTTCATACCACAAAGGTCATCGCAGATTCCAACCCTATGCAATACTTGCTCAGTCGTCGGCAGGTTAACGTAAAATTCGCTTGATGGATCATTATCCTTCAGGAATACAACCTCGAGTTCTCCACCCCTAAGAGTAAGAAGGCCCTGATTCTCGCCGAACTTGTCACAGCCCTTCCCTCTGACACCACCAGTGCCCCCGTCAACACCGACTTTCCCGACGAACATCTCTTTTACATCACTTTGGATGATCCTTGGTACAACAACCTCCTCGTCTACCTCCGAACTCAAAAGTTCGGTAACCACCTCTCACATGATGATCGTCGCCGTATTCGCCATCAGGTCCCCCGCTACCTCCTCATCGGAGACATCCTATACCAGCGGGGCGTTGACACCATTCTTTGTCGATGCCTGACTATTGACGAGGCTGATAGAGTGTTAAACGACTGCCACAACGGTGCCTGTGGAGGTCATCTTTCGGGTATATCGACTGCTCAAAATATTATCCAAGCTGGGAACTTTTGTCCTACCTTGTTTCATGATTGCATTCATGCCGTGAAACGATGTGCGCAATGTCAGCTTTACGCCAACAAAGCCCAAGCTCCCCCCGCTCTTCTTCACCATGTCATTACTGCTGGGCCTTTTTGTAAATGGGGCATCGTATTCATGACTTGTAATCCCCCCTCTAGAAATGGTCACAAATACATCGTTGTCGCCGTTGATTACTTCACCAAATGGGCAGAAGCTATGCCCACTTTCAACAACACCGCTGACACTGCAGCGCGTTTTTTCTTTAACCACGTCA
>JZKD02S0013281.1:0-26995 GCA_000966675.3 Picea glauca
CATGAGGCTCGAAAATTCTTCGTTTCTCTCACAGTCATCGACGAACACTGGGAAGTCTGGGTCTATGAAGCCCCCACAGACTGTCGATTCCATCAGGTCCGAGTCGACGGCACAGTCCAGACAACAGGTTATGTCGCTCTTTGTAACGTTATCTCGCGGGGAGCTGCTCGGTTCTGTAGTAAATTCATCGCAGGCGACATAATCTGAGTCCCGGACACAGATCGACTTAGCCTCCTGAACGCGCTTATTGTCATTGATTTTTGCAGGAGAAGGAAGAGAATCCTGTGATATACAGTCCAAATCTTCGTAAGTTGAAGTCACTTCTGCCTGGTTCATTGCTTGCTGTTCCAACCACTTGAGAGGAGTGGCCTTTTTGTATATACGACACAACACTACTTCCTTCTGCAAAACCATTCGATCAAACAGCAAACAGCAAATTGAATTATGAGTATTAGCAGTTGAAAGAGTATTTAAAAGAATCAGCCCCGTTGAGAGACTAGAAATTAGAATTAAAAAGAGCATCGTATCCTTATTAGCAAAATATTTTCTAGAGTTATTTTTGTAGAGGATGAAGTTTTAAATTTTTGGTAAATTTAGAAGTCTAATCGATTTTATTAGCATATGGGTTGGTTTAAAATGGGGCAAAACTTCTAGAGTAAGATTCTGAAATGCATGGAATTTTGATCAATGTCAAAGTTAGGAGATTACTCCTGAAAATCTGGCCGGATTTAGACCCATTTTTTTTTACCGAAAAGAGGGAAGATTGCTCCTGAGCATATGGGTTGGTTTAAAATGGGACAAAACTTCTAGATTAAGGTTCTGAAATGCATGGAATTTTGATAATTTCAAATTCAAGAGATTACTCCTGAAAATCTGACCGGATTCAGACCCATTTTTTTTAACTGAAAAGAAGGAAGATTGCTCCTATTTAGCTTACTCCAAAAAAACAACTCGCTCACCTTGGGCTTATCACTGTAGGCGGGCAGTCTGTACTCGTTCATAAACCAATCGGTCTTCTGTCCCCGGGGGGCTCGGCCTCTGTAGAAAACCAGCGTTTTCTTAAGCCCAATGCACTTAGCATTGTCGTCGTGAACGGACCGATCAGATCCCGTGGCCTTCCAGTACCCAGAAGCCGTCATGCGATTGGGCCGGCCTCGATTATTCTGGCTCCTCTCATCTCTCGGAACGAAGAAAAACATCTCTCTTTCACCCAAACTACTAAAGCCTGCAACGATTCAATCAGCGAATTAATTTCTTGTTACAGTAATACCCGGAACTCAAATTCCNCATGAGGCTCGAAAATTCTTCGTTTCTCTCACAGTCATCGACGAACACTGGGAAGTCTGGGTCTATGAAGCCCCCACAGACTGTCGATTCCATCAGGTCCGAGTCGACGGCACAGTCCAGACAACAGGTTATGTCGCTCTTTGTAACGTTATCTCGCGGGGAGCTGCTCGGTTCTGTAGTAAATTCATCGCAGGCGACATAATCTGAGTCCCGGACACAGATCGACTTAGCCTCCTGAACGCGCTTATTGTCATTGATTTTTGCAGGAGAAGGAAGAGAATCCTGTGATATACAGTCCAAATCTTCGTAAGTTGAAGTCACTTCTGCCTGGTTCATTGCTTGCTGTTCCAACCACTTGAGAGGAGTGGCCTTTTTGTATATACGACACAACACTACTTCCTTCTGCAAAACCATTCGATCAAACAGCAAACAGCAAATTGAATTATGAGTATTAGCAGTTGAAAGAGTATTTAAAAGAATCAGCCCCGTTGAGAGATTAGAAATTAGAATTAAAAAGAGCATCGTATCCTTATTAGCAATATTTTCTAGAGTTATTTTTTTAGAGGATGAAGTTTTAAATTTTTGGTAAATTTAGAAGTCTAATCGATTTTATGAGCATATGGGTTGGTTTAAAATGGGGCAAAACTTCTAGAGTAAGATTCTGAAATGCATGAAATTTTGATCAATGTCAAAGTTAGGAGATTACTCCTGAAAATCTGGCCGGATTTAGACCCATTTTTTTTTACTGAAAAGAGGGAAGATTGCTCCTGAGCATATGGGTTGGTTTAAAATGGGGCAAAACTTCTAGATTAAGGTTCTGAAATGCATGAAATTTTGATAATTTCAAATTCAAGAGATTACTCCTGAAAATCTGACAGGATTCAGACCCATTTTTTTTTAACTGAAAAGAAGGAAGATTGCTCCTATTTAGCTTACTCCAAAAAAACAACTCGCTCACCTTGGGCTTATCACTGTAGGCGGGCAGTCTGTACTCGTTCATAAACCAATCGGTCTTCTGTCCCCGGGGGGCTCGGCCTCTGTAGAAAACCAGCGTTTTCTTAAGCCCAATGCACTTAGCATTGTCGTCGTGAACGGACCGATCAGATCCCGTGGCCTTCCAGTACCCAGAAGCCGTCATGCGATTGGGCCGGCCTCGATTATTCTGGCTCTTCTCATCTCTCGGAACGAAGAAAAACATCTCTCTTTCACCCAAACTACTAAAGCCTGCAACGATTCAATCAGCGAATTAATTTCTTGTTACAGTAATACCCGGAACTCAAATTCCAGCCATCAAAACGATACTGGAGCAACCACTTAATTACAAGCTAAGGACTACAAATTCGTAAATTTCACGGGCCCAATTAAACGATACAGAAGCGACAGGGATTGAATGACATACTGGACAGATCCCAGGGATCATAACGATACAAATCAAGCACTGGTATGAAGTTGAAGTTGTGAAGCCTCCCTTGTACCATTCTCTTCAGATAAAAACCCACTAGCTCCTGTTCTGTAGGGTGGAACCTGAAGCCCGGCAGTTCAATGGGCTTCTCATTAAAACCTCTCTGGCCAACATTCATTCCCATCTTCATATGTATAAAGCTTTTCTGGTGCGGATGGACAGAAGAATGGGAGTTACAATAATTTATATAGAGGGCTGAAGTTAAATAATCGAGTATTTCGGCAAAAATCGATTATGAAATCGAGTATTTCTTGATATGATTATCAAGAGGACTGACACTTCAAACGAAAGACCACTAACGCGGTCGTAGAATTGCAGCTTCCGGTGAAGTTGGAAGGGCCAATTGTGTACAAAATCGTACGTCAATGCCGAGTAAAGTTACTAGGTCCACAATATTCCGTCAAAGCCGCGTCGTGTAGGCAATAAAAGTTTATGATTCTGAAGACTTTAACTCTCTCTACAAAGAAAAAAAAACACGAGACTGCTCACTGGTGACTTAAGTAATGAATACAATTCTCAAGCTAGTGGGGGCCTGGCCTACCAGTTAACTCTGCAGAGTGAAAGCTTCGAAGTTTTTTCATATCTCATGCTTAAAGAAAGTGATTGGAACTAAGTGTCAAACTCAGACTAGTTTTTCTGAGTTAAATGAAGAAGTTTTCATTTGGTTGTAGACACATGCACTCTTGCGGAGGGACTTCTATGTCAGTGCACCATCAAGGAAGTGTTAGTTGAGTGGAAAGACACAACTGGAGAAGATGTCACCTGAGAGCCAACCACCATTCTGCAACAACTTCTTCGTCTCAATCCTTGAGGATAAACATTTTCTTCAAGGGGAGGTCATTTTAGGGACCTAACCTCCCTAACCCCTCACTTAGGTAGAATAATATATTTTCCATGTCATAAAGGATAACATTAGTTAATAAAGAATGTTTAATAAATGTGAACAAGTTAATGTAAGAAGACTTAATAAAAACTTTTTCTTCTAGAAATATATTCCTTTATAATGTTCTTTAGAAGATAGAATTAGTATAAATAAGAGTAGGAGGCATGAGAAAGCCTTCTCTTGAGAATTATTGTAATAGAGCAATGCTCTACCGCAGGTTTCCAAAAGCAAGTGAACATTGTTTCCTATCAATAAAGTGATTATTTTTCGTGTTGTGGTTATCTACATTTTGTTATTTCACTAGTATTTGCTACAATTTTTTTTTTTGCTTAATATAATATATATGGTACCTAGCATCGGTTGTCTCCCCCACACAATATTCATTAGTTACAGTGTCTTCAAGGAAAGGAAAATTTCCTTCGACGATTCATAACAAACTATGTCGACATCACCAAGGGTTTTATGCGCTTCTTGAAGAAAGGGGTTCCCTTTGTTTGGGATGAGTTTGCACAACGATCTTTCAATGCACTCAAGAATGTGCTTATGTCTGCCCCTCATCTTAGTCCTCGGGACTATAGAAAGGATTTCTTATTGTACATTGTGGCATCAAAATCCACTGTAGGTATGGTATTCGTTCAGGAATATGATAGATCGCAAGAGCATGCCATCTATTATCTCAGTTGTAATCTGATTGGGCACGAACTCAATTATTTGCACAGCCTTGGCAGTTGTTCATGTTGTCCAGAGATTACAACATTACATTTTTCTTTAGAAAACCAATGTAGTCGTAGATGTCAATCCATTTTAGTACATCTTGACACGACGCATAATAGGGGGAAATAAAATAAATGGGTTGTCATTCTATAATAATTTCACTTGGACTTCGTCTCGAATAATTCCAAAAAGTATTTGGTTTTTGCTGAATTGATGTTAGAATTTCCCTAGGAGGATGATGAAACTGTAATTAAGGACTCATTTACATACATGCATCCATTCCTTATCACTTTAGGAGATCCTTGGTATGGATATATCTGAGTATATCTTCATACTATAAATTTTTCTTCACATCATTCATGGTACGATCGACGTCAAATTCACCATCGAGTGAAGAATTACCTCATTATTGGTGACACTTTGTATCATCGAGGGGTTGATTCAGTTCTCTGTCACTACTTGACCTATGAGGAAGTGGGGTTCGTGCTTAATGATTTCCACAGTGGAGCATGTGGAGGTCATCTATTTGGGTTGGATATAACCTAAAAAATCTTTCACATTGGGTACTTTTGGCCAAAAAAATTTAAATAATGTGTTGAGGCGGTCAAAAGGTGTCATCCTTACCATATTTTTCCTTGAAAAATGCATGCACATCCTTCTCTGTTGTTTCCTATTGTCATCATCAGTTCGTTTTCAAAGTGGGGTATTTATTTCACCACATGTCAGCTTCCTTCTACTAGGGGGTGTTGTTCCAGAGTCTGTACTTAAGGCTTAGAAAGTACAGTTTCTAGGCATCTGAAAGTGAGTAAAGAATAAAGAAAGGGAAAGCATCAACCTTCGGGAAAAGAAGCTAAGGTTGATTTCTAGGTTGTCGTTGTCTAGCCTCTAACTGTTCCTGGATGTTTGTATCACGCTCAATCGCAGCCCACGAACGCTGAAGTTCTACCCGGGTATTGGCTGTTTTAAGAATAGTATCGAAAAGGTTCAAAGCGATATGAGTTTGGTTCGATAAACCGGGCTCAATGTTAGGCTGTCTTACAACGGGGACAGTCATAGAGGAACAGTAAAATTAAAAGAAAGTTTCAAAGTTTTAAATGTTGTCTCAATTTGATCGTATAAAAGAGAACTATCTGATTTATTGTTAAAGATAAATTACAAACCAAAGGACTTTTCCCGTAACTACGTTATCTAGTAAATAACTGGTGTGTGTGAAAATGCGAGAAAAACATAAAGCTGTTTATAATACGAGGCTCCTATCAAGGGAGAATCTCACCTAGTAAATAGAAGAAGAAAAAGGTGAGAAAAAATCTGACGAATGTATAAAATATGAAAATCTAATGAGTCTACAGGTCTTGTACCCGCTGACAGCCAATACAGAGGAAAAACTATAAACTATATAGACAATTAAAATTAATCACCACAGTAGAGGTTTTACTAAATTGTAGTGTAACATTCATCAAACATATATGTGCGAAATGAAATTGAACAAGAAAACAGAGACGAAACAAAATCATAGCACAGTCTTGATGGAATCAAGAGTCTTCGGATCACTTTGTATTAATATTCAAAAAGAAGAGTCTCTATTACAATCGACCAAAAAAGGTCCAGTCTTTTCTTTTTTCTACAAAATGTATATTTATACAAATTTCTATAGTATGGAATCTCAAATGTTCCAGAGGTTTTCGGTTACAACAAAGGAGATTAATCATTTCAATTCTTGGTTTCTGTCCTTATTTGGTACCGGAAACCTACCTCTTCGCATGCTCCGTGCAAATGACGCACTTCTCCACCAGCTGGGATATTAACTTAGAAGGTTCTACTTGATTGTTGGCCTCGAAAGTGTAACAATCCTTCGCCAATTTTGGCAACTTTTCCTCCACCTGTTGGTCTTCGGCGCTGATAGAACATAATTGTACACTTGGTTTAATCATCCATTTATCTGTTTGGACTATGTCCGTCTGGGTTATTTGTGATATTTGGCTGTATTGATCTGGCCCAGTGTTTCAGTGTTGCTTTCATCATCGAAACCCAACCAATTTCCATCTAGAAAACCAAAGGTTTCTTCACAAGATTTTATTATCTCTCTAGCTTGTTGTCTGCCTTTGGATATGTCACGCTCCCATTCTTTCAACAAGATGTTACCTCGGGTCTGCTCCGAGATAGAAAACCTGGAGCTACTGCCTGTTTCCCTTCTCGTCGTGGCTATAATAGCCTCCTGGAAAGCAACTCTGACCGCCCCAACGTCTTTTTCTCTGAGAGTGAGGTTTTCCAATACTCGATCAATGAGTTGGCAGTTGTTTTGAATCGTTTCTACCTTAGCAAGTAGGCCTTGTTGAGCTGTCGACACTCTTTTTCTGATCTCTATATCTTGGGATTGAAATATCCCGATATCGATTACTTGGCTTTCGACAAACTCTAATTTGGCTTGTAGCTGCTCTATCAATTCTCCTTGTTGGCCTACCTGTGTCTGACTTGTTTGAGCCATTAGCTGTGTCTGTTCGAGGTCAGTTTTGAGCCGCTCAATTTCCTTTTGATCAGCTACTCTAGCTTGTTCCAAACCTGTATTCGCCTGATCTTTGGCAACGGCCTCTGTTGTAGCTAGTTTAGCTTCTAATGTTTTGATCAAACGATTTTTTCAATTCATTTGATCCTTTAGGGTCCTAACTGAATATTGGTTGGTTGTAGCGAAAGCCCCCAATATTCCTGCTATTTGAGTCACAAATTCTTGCTTCTTCACCTCTTTTCCATCGGCTAAGATTTTAAATTTCTTGGCTACCTTACCTGCCTCTTGATAAAATTACTGTTTCACGACAGCCTTTCTCTTCTTATCAAAGAAGAATTCATTCGGAGGTAGCTCTTCCATTGTTATGGGCATTAATTCTTCGCCGAAAACCCACCCTACGTCTAGGACCCCTTTCGTGGATTGTAGGGGGGTAATAGAAACGATGGGATTGTCGACCTGCTTAGATGATTTCCCCGGAGTAACAAATGAGGTTGGCTCGCTCGGAGGGTAGGAAGTCTAGGCTTCCTGTTTCGGGCCCCCAGTTTTCTCTTTCTTGTCCTCGTGTTCTTCTTGGTCGGGTGCTGAATCTTTGGAGCCTTCGACTTCCGTTTGTTGTACCTCTACGGTCGTTGGATTCTCACCCTGTAACACTGGGGGAACGCAGCTCCACCGATGTTCTTGGAATTTGAAAACATCGTCCCTCTCTTCGGGCGACAGGGCTTGTATCCGAGCCAAAACCTCGACATAAGATCTCGCGCCTCAGAAAGTGTCATCATGAGGAAAATTCTCGTGCTCAAACCTTTTGAGGCCACAATTAGCCAAGTGATTACTCACGACCCTGTGTGGGTCGTGTTTCTTAAATTCAATGTGAACCAATTTAATATCTTCCAAGGCTGTTGCTTCAGCCTTTGCATGCCCGAAATCTAATGAAAAATAGGTGTTCAAATGAATAGGGAACGATGGCCATACCTTCTTTGAATATCCCTTAAGCTCTTTGCTTACGCCACCAATCATGGTTTGCCTGGCGATCTCGCAACAGGCCATCCTATCGGGTATAAATAATGGTAGAGCATGTGGAGGGACAGAAGCGCGAAAACCTTGATATATGAAAATTCTTTCTCCATGTACCAACCGACCATACTACTCAAATTGGTTGCGATGCTATCTGAGATCCTGGGTGGTGGATTACTAAATATGGTGACATGCATCAGTACCATTACCCAATTGAAAATTTCATATATGAAATTTGAAGCCTTGTCTTCCCAAAGCTTTGAATGGTAGACGTGGATAGGCTTAGCATTCAATGGAGCCCAGCTCCATCTCATTAAGGGAAAAGGCATCACGAAACACACAGCGTCCATGATGTATGCGGACATAAAGAATGAACTGGCCTTCCCACTCGCCCTCTGCATCCGATACTCTGTAATCCGACTAGTCAGACTATCTAACAACAGTTTGGCCCAATCAAAGGAATAGCCTTCCGCCACTGTATGCATCAGAGGCACCCATGGGAGGAAAAAATGTGTGGTGTCTTCCCTCCCATACAATCTATAGGTCATCATTGCTATGTATTTGAACTGTGGTTCCAAAGAAGATATGGAATAAATTTCGTTGCTATTAGCCTTGAACTTCGCGGGGTGTGAGACCCAATCCTTGATCAAACCAGATAAGTTTTTGTCGTATTGCTGGCATTCCTTCTGTTTAAAATCCTCAAGAAACTCAACATTGTATGTGAAATTCGACGTGGGTGGCAACTTGTACATCGCCTGTAATTTTTCCAGTTTAAAGGTCTCAATAGTGACCTTCTGCTCGTTGACGATGGTTCTGGTTGGGATATCTACATGGTCTAGCGCCCATTGGATCATATCATAGTAAGGAAGCAGATGTGGCCTGGCCGCTACTTTATGCATTTCTTCTTGGACAATGATCTTGTATTTGGTGGCCAGGTCATCCTTCTCATTTTCACTGGAATCACCTGAACAATCTACCAATTCGGACTGTAGAATCTCGAAAATATATGACCAGGTTCTGACTGAATCAACGCTTCAGGGTGAAGTATCAGAAACATTATCCAAGCCTTGCCCTGAAATCTCATTACTGGCGTTGGATGATTTTCATGGGGCCATGACGGGGGATTCTGATTTAGCTCTCCTGCGATAAAAATATGTATACATACAGAAATCAGTTTGCTGAGGAAATTTTATCTGTGTAAAATAGAAATGAGCTTTGTGATACTGAAGAAAAAGATCTATATCTTCGACCATTTAAAACCTCAACGTTCTTATGAATAGAACAGTCAAATCAATTTTAAGGACAGATTTAGCAATAAAAACCATATCCTTACTTGTCGCCTCGCCTTATTCCCAATTAATGCTATAAATTTTGACGGTTCGTGACACAAGTTGGTGTAAGGAAAATTTAAATTTACCTCGTAGACTGTGCATATTATTATTTGCATTAAACACTGATTAAGCTCGCTTAGCTTCTTTAATCAGGCTTTCTTAAACTTTAATCAACCTTTCGGCGTTCACCTTATCGAGAGTTTTCACTCTAACCTTTTGAGCCTCTAAAACCCGAGATCACGATGATTGGATTTAGTTAAGAAAGAACGTAAACAAGATTAAGTGTTTAATTAATCATGTTTTAATTTATATCGCGACTTCACGACTCGGGGCTTTGAAGGTATAGTTTCCAGGAAGAGCGTATGCTGAGTCACGAAATCCCGAGATCGCGATGATGTAATCTATTTAAACTAGAAGATAAACCGGATTAAGTGTTTTAATTAATTAATATTTGAGGAATATCGCGACTTCGCCACTCAGGATTTCGAAGGTATAGCTTTTGGGAGGTGCATACGCCGAGTCGCAAAATCCTGACAGGCTTTAACCATGGTCAAAACTAACCACCCCTTACACTAACTCGGGTTACTTATGTAAAAGTCTTGTGGCTTCACCTATCGGAGTTATGACGATAACGTTTTTGGAGAGAGTGAACGCCGAGACACGAAATCTCGACAACACTTGATTAGGGTTTAAAGAATTTTACTCTTAGCTTTAACCTGAGGTAATCTTTTAACAACTTTTTCGCGACCTCGCACATCGGGGCTTGTAAATCTTGTGACTTGTAGCTCCCGAGGTACAAAAAGTAAAAATTTACGTTTAATGATAAAAGGTGGTGACTTATGAAACATAACATCCTTCGCTATTTTGCATGTCGGGACTACTGAAAAATTTAGTTTGTAAATGTCATGAAGTGAAAGAGAACTTAAAGACCAACATTTGACTTTAAAAATTACATTTAAACCAGTTGAAAAAGGAGGCTCCAACATAGGCTCCAACTAGGGATCCCGTCTTCCTGTAAGCCGATAAGAACAGTAGACCATGTGCCTGTATTGGGCAAATGGAGTCGATGGCTTTATCCCAACGCAAACTGTTCCTAGGAAAATGATATAAAGGGAAAAATAAATTTCATCTTTTACTTGTGAAAAGATTTTCAGAACTCAAATACGTTTCACACTCAGTTGCAGTCCCTTTCATGACTTTCTCCTTCTCTTTATTTAATTTAGGTCTGCATTTGGACAATCAAGACAGTCCTAGGAAATCCAACAGATCTTGTGGCTTTGGGTTTGTATCAAACGAAGTTCATTACATGTTTTTAATCGGGGAGCCCTGTTTGAACTTAGGATGTAGATCCGGTTTCGAGAAAAATTGGTTACCAAAGTAGAGTGAGATTCATGTATAACAACCTTACAGATATCTCAGACATTGCTTCACTACCAGCGGGCCTGTTCAGTAGCCTGGTGAAGTTATCTAGCCCTTTTTATTGAATTTACTTTCACCACTTCGAAATATATTTATGCATTTAAATGCTGAGACGAGGGCAATCATTTCTGAATTTCCTTTCATCGTCTTTTTGGACTAGATGGACAATTAAATATAACTTTCATTTCACCATCGGTCTTATAATTTACTTTTTAGAACATGAAGTGGGGGCAATCAGTTTATATGAGGGGTGATATCTGCGTAATATTTTGCAATGGAGATCTGTCAACTTACTTTGATTACTCGGTACCAACCCTCCCTTAACTTTCACCATACCTTAGTCCGCAGAGAAGAAGGGGAGGAATTATTTCTAGGGGTCTTCCTTCGAGCAAGCCTCAATCTTTCGAAACTATTGAAAACCCTAGAATAGTCAGGATCAACCTATGCATCACTTTATTTAGTAAGAGGCTGAGGAGTTGTGAAGACCATCTTACTTTCCAAAATCTTCTTTGCAGCTTTCAAAGTTAAAACGTAATCTCTTCTCCCCCTGTATGCAAACCCAGAAAGATGTTTGGCCTTTCAAGAAGGTAATATCTGAAAACAGAAAGAAGGGTGACAAACAGAGGTCTGTAAACTGAAAGACAAGGGTCAAACATTAACACTGACTCCTGAAAACCCTTTTCGGAGAGGCTTTACTTTCTCCGCTTATTTTAACTACCTCCTATCTTTATTTTAAGTGAAAATTCTTAGGATCCAGAGCGAGTAGTTGTTATTTTAATAACCATTCAAGTGAAAACATTATATTCATGAGACCATTGCGACGTTTTGAACATCTTTGTTAGAAACATAAAATTCTCAGGAATTTATACCTTTACCTTACCATTTTATAATAACAAAAAACCTTTTCTATCACATGTTTTGGCAAATTTATTTTTCGATATATGACCTTCTTTTAATCCCTTTCGCTCGTTTGGGCTGCAAACTGAAATCCTGAAAGGAAAAAGTGCGAAAAGTATTAGGTAAATATATATATTTTTTGAATGTATTGAAAATTCCATATTTCTATTTCTACAAAAATCACTAACCTGATTAATTATTGGTGAAAGTTCACTTACCAAAAAGAAATTATGAAATAAAAAGAAAACACAAACCGGTATATAAAGTGGAATTTTTTGGTAACCAGTTATTGCATATAATGTTTTAAATAACGCCCGTTGACAGGGGTGTTGAAGATTTTACCGTCCAGATTTTCTAATAGAAACAAATTCTTTCCTTCGTGAGCTACGACTCTAAAAGGTCCATACCAAATATGATCAAATTTACCGTGTTTCGCTGAGTCTTCCTTCCTAGCATCCCATCTCAAGACCAAATCACCTGGGAGAAACTCTTTGTCTTTTTCCTTATGATCAAATAACGTTTTCATATCATCTTGGTATTTCTGCAACCTTTCATCTATTTCGACCTTGTGTTGTTGCACTTCAATTAGTTGATTTATCCTTCTGGTAACATGATTTGGTTCTTCTTTATCATCTTGCCATAATTTTATCACAAGGAGCACTAGATTTATCGGTAATACCACGTCAGTCCTGTACACCATTTGGAAAGGCGAGGTGTCGATAGATTTCTTCGTTCTTATCCGATTTGCCCATAATGCGTATTTCAAATGCACGTGCCAATATTTTTTATTATCGTCCAACACTTTCTTAATTACATTTATCAGACTCTTGTTTGAAGAGTCGGCTAATCCATTTCCTTGGGGATAATAAGTCGTGGAATGACTGAGTATGATATTGTGTTTCTGGCAAAAGCTAATCATAGCCATAGATTTGAAAGCCTGGGCATTATCTGTGACTATTTTTCGGGGGTAGCCGAATCTAGACAAAATGTTGTCTTCTAGGAAGTCTATTACCACCGTATCTATTGCCCTTCTGGTTGGAATAGCCTCCACCCATTTAGTGAAGTAATCTGTGGCAGTTAGGATCCATTTGTGTTGAGCGCTAGAATGGGGGTTAATTTCACCTATAAAATCTAGCCCCCATTATTGGAAAGGAGCCTCCATTTTGACCGGAACCAGTGGTAGCGCTGGGAGTTTATGCTTGCCTGCGAACAATTGGCATGGGTTACAGGCTCTAACTTTGGCATTTACGTCTGAGAAAAGTTTTGGCCAATAATACCCTGCCCTTAGGATCTTATAAGTTGTCGCCCTCCAAGCGTGATGTCCCTCACAGACATCCTCATGAAATTCGCTTATGACCCTCTCTATTTCTGATTCGACTAAACAAACCAACAGGAAACCTAGTGGGTCCTTCCAATACAATTGATTTTCGGATATACAGTATTTGACCGCATGTAATTTTAGTGTTCTGGCTTTGGATGGGGATAAATCACTCGGGCATTTCAATTTCATCAGGTATGACACTATGTTTTTGTACCAGTCCGATGAGACAAAATTCTCTTCGATTCTGATCGTGCTTGTTGGCTCATCACACTCGTTCATGTCCACACCTTTTTCATATCCTCGTAGGCCATTTATACTGAGAGTTTTGAAATTTGATTATGCTAAGAGTTTGGCCAAACCTTGTCCTTTTACCAATTTCGTTGGTTTTATCTCCAGGTTGAATTCTTGAATTTTGGCAAGCCAACGTCCCCTTCTTCCATCACTGTCAGATTGAACCAAAATATCCTTTACAGAACTGGTAGGTACATACGTGATTATCTTGGAATGAAGCACATAGGTTCTGAATGCTTTTAACGCCTTCACCATAGCATACACTTGCTTTTCCATTATATCATATTTAAGTTCTATGTCTCTGAGACTCTTGCTAAAAAAGGCTATTAGCTGTTCAAAACCCTCTCCGTTTTTTTGGAGGAGTATCGCGGCGATTGTGTGTTCAGAGGTGAATGAAAAAATAAGAAAATCTTTTTGATAATCAGGGCTTGCTAGTACATGTGCCTCGCTTATGACCCTCTTGATGTGTGCAAACACCGCTTTAGCTTCTGCTGTCCATTTCACTTCGTTGTTTTTATTTAGCATATTTGTGGTCAATTTCACGATTTCAACAAAGTTCGGAATAAATCTCCTCAAAAAAATTATTTTTCCTAAAAATGACTAAATTTCTTTTACATTCCTAGGAACATTTATAGTATCTATAGCCTCAACTCTTTTAGGATAGATTTTAATACTGTCTCGAGACACAATATGGCCCAAGAGTTTACCTTCTTGCATGGCGAAGTGGGACTTCAAAGATAGACTAAACTTACGACAATTCTCAAACGTCTACTTGAGATGTACTAGATGATCTTCATTAGATTTAGAAAAAACAGTTAGATCATCAAGATAAATGACCACAAATTTATCCCTTTCGTCGATGAAAGCAATGTCCATAGCACGTTGGAAGGTAGCGCCTGCATTTATTAAACCAAAAGGCATTTTATCATACATAAAAGTACCCCAAGGGGTAGTGAAAGTTGTTTTCTCTTTATCTAGTTCACTTACAGCGATTTGATTATACCCAGAGAACCCATCAATCATTGACATCATGTTTTCCCCAACTACCTTTTCTAAAACATGATCCATTTTGGGTAAAGGGTAGTTATCTTTGAGGGAGGACTTATTCAGATTTCTAAAGTCCACACACAGTCTAATCTCCCTAGTCTTCTTTCTGACCGGGACCAGGTTTGCTACCCAGTCGGAATATCTTAGAGGTACTATTATTTTTGCATCCAAGAGCTTTCTAACTTCCTTTTCAACCATAGGTAATAAAAAAGGGTTGATTTGTTTGAGTTTTTTTCGAAAGGGTTTGACACCAGGTTTTAGGGGTATCTTGTGTTCGATTACAGCGGTGTCGTAAGTTCTCAGCTCTTCGTAAGACCAAGTGAAAACATCTTTATACTGTCCAAGCAAGTCTTTATGCTTGATTTTTACCTCAGGAGGAAGGTACTTTGATATTTTTACCATCCTAGGTTCTTCTTTGGTCCCTACATCGCAGTCTTCAACCTCCTCTGGTTGGGGTTGTAGGGTGGATTTCAAGGGTATGTCATTCTGAACGAACAATCTTTCCAGAGGAATCAATCCTTTCGGAATCTGATTGTTCTTTAGAACCAACATGCGATGATTTGCAATCTTTTCCTGGAACTCTTGAGGGTCCTCTCCTTCTTGCATGATCCATATGTGATCATTTTGATTTTCTTGATTAATGTGAGTTTCAGAGAAGTCGCCTACTACTTCGAGGAATTTCCTGATCTGTTCGTTATCCTCGAAAACCTACCAGTGTTGTATGTTTTTCGGGATGGATGGTTGGTGCCTTATCTCTATGTGGTACTTCAATTTAAAAGCAATAGGGGGAGAGAACGTCGAGGCTACCTTGGCTAACGATTCGGCCTGCAAATTTTCGGCACATGGGATGAAGTGGATATTTACAGATGAGAAGAAATTTTCCATTAGATCCCAGGCACAATTTTTGTACGATCTCAATATTAGGTGCTTGGCCTGGTATTGTCAATTTATCTGTTTGACTATCAAATCTGCATCTCCATATACTTTCAGGTTCTTTATGTTTAGCTTCTTGGCAACTTCCAATCCTAATATTAAGGCTTCATACTCACATACATTGTTGGTGTAGTCTATATCCCATTGAAGCCTGTAAGAGAAAAGGACAACAAATTTATTTTCAGGTGCCACAAAAACTACCCCTGCACCTGCTCCTTCACATGACAGGGCACCATCAAAAAACATTTTCCAGATCCCAGTGCTATGCATATTTTATGATTCTTTCTCATCTATGTAATTTTCCTCTGTGCAGCTATCTAGACCATCATCAAAAGAAAAAATACAATTTCCTAGATCTTGATCCGCAATGTAAACAGAAAAATTGTTAGGATTCTGAGGATCAGTCACTGTATAGGCTAACCTCGTTTCCCTATATAACCAAGTAAGTTTTCCACCAAACACATGAATTGTGGCGTAAGTCATGTCGATTTGGAGTGACTCCCCAATTTTGGCTCCCCATGACCTTGATAGTAGTAAGCCATACTTTGGGGGGATATTAACAATAACTACATCCATCAGGACACTTTTGACTGGGACCTGTGCAAGGGTGACTACCAAATCTTTTATCATACCCATGCACTTAACTCTTCTTGAATCAAAAGAGTAGAGATCTCCATAAGTTCTAGTAATCTCCAGGCCTAGTCTATCCATAATAGTTTTGGGCATCACGTTATGTGAAGCTCCAGAGTCTAGCATGCAGTTATGCCGCAGTCAATCATGCACATTTAGGGTGATATAGAAAGGAGCGACGGTGTCCCTGGCACCCTTGAAATGTGTACCAAAAGTGATATTGGGCTTATCATCTTCCAAGTTTATCACGTCAGATTGACTTTCTTGATCTGAACAACCTATCACTTTGGTTATCTATTTACGATATGCAGGATTCTTTGCTAATTCAACCAGAGGGATCGGTATTTTGATCCTATTTATCTCATTTTCAAAACTAAAACCACCACTACCTTTGTCCATTTATCTGGTTGAAATCTCGGACTCTCTCTTCTCCAACTTATTTGTCTGAGCTGATTTATTATTTGTGATCTTAATTACCGGTGTCTGTGTATTGACTATCTTGATCTCCTTTGTTTAGGTCTCAACCTCCTTCGTCTTTGGATCTAATAAGTTAGTCCCTTTATATGTTTTGGTCTCCTTTGGTGTGGGAACATATACTTCACCTCTAGGGAGAATTTTCCTGGGTTGAGAAATCAACACAGGTTTGTTTTTAGACCTCAAGTTATACCTAGGTTGGACTTCAGCCATTATTGAATCAGTTACTTCTTGATGGTCAAGGACATCTATATTTTTTATGTCATCATCTGCATCTGAGGGTTGCTGTGTGTTTAAAGACTTCTCATAATCTTCTTTACTTACATAAGGTTGAGTGCAGTCGTCACCCAAATTTGTCACATCTTCTTCCAGACCCTTGAAATCTTCTAGGTCATTTCCTCCTATAAAATTTTCATTTTTTTAAGGGGTTTGAATTTTTTGATCTTCATTTTTAGTCTGTCTTTGTTGATTTTGAAGGTTGGGGTTTCTCCTAAATTATATTTTAATGAAAGGATTGACCTTCGATTGATCCAGTTCCATTCTAGAAATTTTATTCGACAATTCCTTAATTATCCTAGCCATATCATCCATTTTATCGTCTGTGGATCTATTAGACCCTGAGGGTCCGGCTTGTTCCCTGAAACGTCTCGTTTCTCGGTTTCCCGTTTCTACCTTAGATTTCAACTTGCTAGAAGCCATCATGTTAGATTTGATTTCTACAGCATCATCCTGCATTCGGGTTAGGGTAGCCCCTCTTCTTTCTCTTAAGAGAAGGGCGAAATCGGGTTCGAAAGCTCCTGCGAAAGTTGCTTTGGCTGCAGGTTGGGATGGTTTAACTTCGGCTGGGATTTTATTATACAACTTATTAAATCTTTGAATAAATTCCATAACTGTTTCTGAATTCTTTTTCTTTAAAGATCTGAACTCGGTCAAATAATACAAGTGGTCTTTCCTTTCACATCATAGGATAATATTGACCATGTGGGTAGGCTTCGAAACTAGGTTCGTACCTATCCTTCGAAAGTTTGAACAAAAAGCCTCGAATACACGTCTTCGTGTTCGAGACCTAGGATATCCGTGAACTGATTGAAGAAGTTTATATGTTCGGCTGCGGTCAAGTCTCCTTCTCTTGTAAACTTAGGTAAGTTTTTTATATAATTTTCGGGAAGGTCATGAAGAGGGACAAGTATAACCAAAGGTGCATATCTTGTAGCCACTTTAGCAAAAACTCTGGGAGGGGAAAGAGGCCCTTGGCCTCCTGCTCCTCCTCTTGGAGCCCCACCACCTCCTAAAACTCCTCCACCTCCGAAAACCCCTCCACCTCCTCCTCTGGCGGCTTCGATTGGTACTAATGGATAGGGAAACAGTGTATTGTATAGAGGGTTATGGAACACTAAAAGTGAATCTTTAGCTTCTTCGTGAGACAGAAAAACCAAAGATGGGTGATAAGTGATGCGAGGACTTGGCTCTTCAGATTTGCAAGAAATGTAATCAAGGGAACCCGCGGGCGTGTAATATGAGTGTAAGGTATACTCTCCAAGATTAGGTTGAGGTCGTGAGATCTAACTGAAAAGTTAGCGGGATATCGATCTCTGATAAATCCATTGCAGGGCTTTTACGTCTATATATGTCAGAGGTTATCGAATGGGTTTCACTTTTAGTCTCAGAGAGAGCTAAAATTGGATTGATGGTTTCGTGAGGGGAAATGTGTGAAGTTGAAGGTTCAAATGAACTCTTGATCTTGGGTTGTGGGTACATAAGTTGGTAGACTGTAGTAGTTGGCTTAAGGGAACCTCTAGTTTTCAATATTTTTTCAGGATCGGAAATAGGCGTGGTCTGTTTTCCCTCTGGGTTTAGTCTGGTATTCCTTCAACCGGATGCCAGCTTATTTAAACGTGGAGTCGCCAAGTGAAATACAAGAAAATCCTTTAAAGGATGTTCACTCTTTGTTCACTATCAAAGGGTGAAACTTGCGAGAATGTCATTCTTCCCAGGGAAAAGGTTTCGTAAATTCGTCCCCGACAATGGTGCCAAAAAGATGTTGTTCCAGAGTCTATACTTAAGTCTTAGAAAGTACAGTGTCTAGGAATCCGAAAGTGAGTAAAGGATAACAAAAGGGAAAGCATCAACCTTCGAGAAAAGAAGCTAAGGCTGATTTCCAGGTTGTCGTTGTCTAGCCTCCAACTGTTCCTGGATGTTTATATCCCGCTCACTCGCATCCCACGAATGCTCAAGTTCTACCCGGGTATTGGTTGTTTTAAGAATAATATCGAAAAGGTTCAAAGCGATATGCGTTTGGTTCGATAAACCGGGCTCAATGTTAGGCTGTCTTACAACGGGGACATTCATAGAGGAACAATAAAATTAAAAGAAAGTTTCAAAGTTTTAAATGTTGTCTCAATTTGATCGTATAAAAGAGAACTATCTGATTTATTGTTAAAGATAAATTACAAACTAGAGGCCTTTTCTCGTAACTCTGTTATCTAGTAAATAAGTCGTGTGTGTGAAAATGCGAGAAAAACATAAAGTTGTTTATAATACAAGGCTCCTATCAAGGGAGAATCTCACCCTGTAAACAGAAGAAGAAAAAGGTGAGAAAAAATCTGACGAATGTATAAAATATGAAAATATAATGAGTCCACAAGTCTTGTACTTGCTGATAGATGATATAGAGGAAAAACTATAAACTATATAGACAATTAAAATTAATCACCACAGTAGAGGTTTCACTAAATTGCAGTGTAACATTCATCAAACATATATGTGAGAAATGAAATTGAACAAGAAAACAGAGAGGAAACAAAATCATAACACAGTCTTAACGGAATCAGGAGTCTTCGGATCGCTTTATATTAATATTAAAAAATGAGAGTCTTTATTACAATCGACCAAAATAGGTCCAGCCTTTTCTTCTTTCTACAAAATGTATATTTATACAAATTTCTATAGTATGGAATCTTGAACGTTCTAGAAGTTTTCGGTTACAACAAAGGAGATTAATCATTTCAATTTTTTGTTTCTGTATTTATTTGGTACCGGAAACCTGCCTCTTCGCATGCTCCGTGCAAATGACGCACTTCTCCACCAGCTGGGATATTAACTTAGAAGGTTCTTCTTGATTGTTGGCCTCGAAAGTGTAACAATCCTTCGCCAATTTTGGTAGCTTTCCCTCCACTTGTTGGTCTTTGGCGCTAATAGAACATAATTGTACACTCGGTTTAATCAGCCATTTATCTAATTGGACTATGTCTGTCTGGGTTATTTGTGATATTTCAACCAATTCTCTTTCTTCATTTTCCTTGATCTTGAGCATATGCTTGGCTGTATTGATCTGGCTCAGTGTTTTAGTGTTGCCTTCATCATCGGAACCCAACCAACTTCCATCTAGAAAACCGAAGGTTTCTTCACAAGATTTTCTTATCTCTCTAGCTTGTTGTCTTCCTTCGGATATGTCACGCTCCCATTCTTTCAACAAGATGTTACCTTGGGTCTGCTCTGGGATAGAAAACCTGGAACTACTGCCTATTTCCCTTCTCGTTGTGTCTATAATAGCCTCCTGGAAAGCAACTCGGGCCACCCCAGCATCTTTTTCTCTAAGAGTGAGGTTTTCCAATACTTGATCAATGAGTTGGCAGTTGTTTTGAATCGTTTCTACCTTAGCAAGTAGGCCTTGTTGAGCTGTCGACACTATTTTTCTAATCTCTATAGCTTGGGATTGAAATATCGTGATATCAATTACTTAGCTTTCGACGAACTCTAATTTGGCTTGTAGCTACTCTATCAATTCTCCTTGCTAGCCTACTTGTGTCTGACTTGTCTGAGCCATCAGTTGTGTCTGTTCGAGGTTGGTTTTGAGCCACTCAATTTCCTTTTGATTAGCTACTCTAGCTTGTTCCAAACCTGTATTCGCCTGAGCTTTGGCAGCAGCCTCTACTATAGCTATTTTAGCTTCTAATGTTTTGATCAAACAATTTTCTCGCTTCAGCTGATCCTTTGCGGTCCCGACTGAATATTGGTTGGTTGTAGAGAAAGCCCCCAATGTTCCTACTATTTGAGTTGCAAATTCTTTCTTCTTCACCTCTTTTCCATCAGCTAAGATTTTAAATTTCTTGGCTACCTTACCTGTCTCTTGATAAAATTCCTATTTCACGACAACCTTTCTCTTCTTATCAAAGAAGAATTCATTCATAGGTAGCTCTTACGTTGTTATGGGCGTTAATTATTTGTCGAAAACCTACCTTGCATCTGGGACCCCTTTCGTGTTCTGTAGGGGGGTAATAGAAACGATGGGATTGTCGACCTACTTAGATGATTTCCCTGGAGTAACAATTGAGGTTGGCTCGCTCGGAGGGTAGGAAGTCTCAGCTTCCTATTTCGGGCCCCCAGTTTGCTCTTTCTTGTCCTGGTGTTCTTCTTGGCTGGGTGTTGAATCTTTGGAGCCTTCGGCTTCCGTTTTATACACCTCTATGGTCATTGGATTCTCACCCCGTAATACTAGGGGAAGGCAGCTCGATCGATGTTCTTGGAATTTGAAAACATCAGCCCTCTCTTCGGGTGATAGGGCTTGTATCTGAGCCAAAACCTCTGCATAAGATCTCGCACCTCAGAAAATGTCATCATGAGGCAAATTCTCGTGCTCAAACCTTTTGAGGCCACAACTAGCCAAGTGATTACTCACGACCCTGTGTGGGTCGTGTTTCTTAAATTCAATGTGAACCAATTTAATATCTTCCAAGGCTGCTGCTTCGGCCTTTGCATGCCCAAAATCTAATAAAGAATAGGTGTTCAAATGAATAGGGAATGGTGGCCATACCTTCTTCGAATATCCCTTGAGCTCTTTGCTTAAGACACCAATCATGGTTTGCCTGGCGATCTCGCGACAAGCCAACCTATCGGGTATAAATAATGGTCGAGCATGCTGAGGGATAGAAGCATGGAAAACCCTGATGTATGAAAATTCTTCCTCCACATACGAGTCAACCATACTGCTCAAATTGGCCGCGATGCTATCTGAGATCCTGGGTGGTGGATTACCGAAGATGGCGACATGCATCGGTACCATTACCCAATTGAAAATTTCATGTATGAAATCTGAAGCCTTGTCTTCCCAAAGCTTTGAATGGTAGACGTGGATAGGCTCAGCATCCGATGGAACCCAACTCCAACTCATTAAGGGAAAAGGCATCACGAAACACATGGATTCCATGATGTATGCGAACATAAAGAATGAAGTGGCCTTCTCACTCGCCCTCTGCATCCAATACTCTGTAATCCGACTGGTCAGACTATCTGACAACAATTTGGCCCAGTCGAAGGAACAACCTTCCGCCACTGTATGCATCAGAGGCACACATGGGAGGAAAAAATGTATGGTGTCTTCCCTCCCATGCAATCTACAGGTCATCATTGCTATGTATTTGAAATGTGATTCCAAAGAAGATATGGAATAAATTCTGTTGCTATCAGCCCTGAACTTCGCGGGGTGTGAGACCTAATCCTTGATAAAATCAGATAAGCTTTTTCCATATTGCTGGCATTCCTTCTGTTTAAAATCCTTAAGAAACTCGGCATTGTATGTGAAGTTCAATGTGGGTGGAAACTTGTACATCGCCTGTAATAATTTTGGTCTAAAGGTCCCAATAGTGACCTTCTGCTCATTGACGATGGTTCTGGTTGGGATATCTACATGGTCTAACGCCCATCAGATCATATCATAGTAAGGAAGCAGACGTGGTTTGGTTGCTACTTTATGCATTTCTGCTTGGACAATGATCTTATATTTGGTGGCCAGGTCGTCCTTCTCATTTTCACTGGAATCATTTGAACAGTCTACCAATTTGGACTGCAGAATCTCAGAAATATATGACCAGGTTCTGATTTAATCAATGCTTCAGGGTGAAGTATTAGAAACGTTATCCGAGCCTTGCCCTGAAATCTTAGCACTTGCCTTGGACGCTTTTCGTGGGGCCATGACGTGGGATTCTGATTTAGCTCTCCTATGATAAAAATATGTATACATACATAAATCAGTTTGCTAAGGAAAGTTTCTCTGCGTAAAATAGAAATGAGCTCTGTGATACTGAAGAAAAAGATCTATATCTTCGACCATTTAAAACCTCAACGTCCTTATGAACAGAATGGTCAAATCAATTTTAGAGACAGATTTAGCAATAAAAACCATATCCTTACTTGTCGCTTCGCCTTATTCCCAATTAATGCCATAAATTTCGACAGTTCCTGACACAAGTTGGCGTAAGGAAAATTTAAATTTACCTCATAGACTGTGCATATTATTATTTGCATTAAACACTGATTAAGCTCGCTTAGCTTCTTTAATCATGCTTTCTTAAACTTTAATAAACCTTTCGTCATTTGCCTTATCGAGACTTTTCACTCTAACCTTTCAAGCCTATAAAACCCGAGATCGTGATGATTGGATTTAGTTAAGCAAGAACGTAAACAAGATTAAGTGTTTAATTAATCATGTTTTAATTTATATCGCGACTTCACGACTCGGGGCTTCAAAGGTATAGTTTCCGGGAGGAACGTATGTCGAATTGCGAAATCACGAGATCGCGATGATGTGATCTATTTAAACTAGAAGACAAACTGGATTAAGTGTTTTAATTAATTAATATTTGAGCAATATCACGACTTCGCCACTCGGGGTTTCGAAGGTATAGCTTTTGGGAGGTGCATACGCTGAGTCGCAAAATCCCGACAGGATTTAACCATGGTCAAAACTAACCACCCCTAACACTAACCCAGGTTAAGTTTGTAAAAGTCTCGTGGCTTTGCCTATCAGAGTTATGACAGTAACGCTTTTGGAGAGAGTGGACGCCGAGACGCGAAATCCCGATAGCACTTGACAGGGGTTTAAAGAATTTTACTCTTAGCTTTAACCTGACGTAAGCTTTTAACAAATTTTTCGTGACCTCACACATCGGGGCTTGTAAATATTGTGACTTGTAGCTCCCGAAGCGTGATATCCCGAGGTACAAAAAGTAAAAATTTTCATTTAACGATAAAAGGTGGTGACTTATGAAACATAACATCCTTCGCTATTTTTCATGTTGGGACTACTGAAAAATTTAGTTTGTAAATGTCACGAAGTGAAAGAGAACTTAAAGACCAACATTTGAATTTAAAAATTACATTTAAACCAGTTGAAAAAGGCAGCTCCAATAGGGGTCATCACTATATCATCGTGGTTGTTGACTAGTTTTTGAAGTTGGTATAGGCCATGCCTACTTTTGCGAATGATGGTGAGACAACATCCTTGTTTCTTTCAATTTTTTCATCACCAGGTTTGGAGTTCTGAGAGAGATTATCACTGACCATGGAAGTCACTTTCATAATCGAATGATGTTGAAGTTAGTATCTAAATTTGGATTCAAGAAGGAGCTTTCGTCTCCTTATTATCTACAAGCAAATGGTCAGGTAGAGGCTGTGAATAGGTCTCTCAAGACTATACTTCAACGTATTGTCAATATGAGTAAATCTAATTGGATTTTGATACTTTATCTGATGTTATGGGAATATCAAACCTCTTTTGAAAATGCTACAGGTTTCTCGCCTTTCCAACTCATCCACGGGGTGGAAGAAGTCATGCCTATTGCATGTGAAATCCTTTCATTAAAGATCACAATCGAGCTTCTGTCGGACACGACTAATTTGGAAGATTCTCTTATTCACTTAGAGCAGTTTGATGAGTAGCATCATGATGTTTCTACAATGAACGAGACTCATAAGAAATGTGTCAAGTCTCAATATGACAAGTATGTCCACTAGAGGGTGTTTTTTTAGGGTGACTTTATTTTGGTTTATGACCAGGATAAGGAAGATTTATAGGTAGGCAAATTCAATCAGATGTGCCACGGTCCTTACATTGTGAGGCATTCCCTTAGGAAGGTAGTTTATGAGTTATCCAATTACGAGGGTAATGTTCTTCCAGAGTCTAGAAATGGGCTCTACCTAAAGAAGTATTATGATTGAGCACTCTTGCTTAGGTGNAAGTTGTTTTCTCTTTATCTAGTTCACTTACGACGATTTGATTATACCCAAAGAACCCGTCGATCATTGACATCTTGTTTTCCCCAACTACCTTTTCTAAAACGTGATCCATTTTGAGTGGAGGGTAGTTATCTTTGAGGGAGGACTTATTCAAATTTCTAAAGTCCACACACAGTCTAATCTCCCCACTCTTCTTTCTGAATGGGACTAGGTTTGCTACCCAGTCGAAATATCTCAGAGGTACTATTATTTTTGCATCCAATATCTTTTTAACTTCCTTTTCAACCATAGGTAATAAAATAGGGTTGATCTATCTGAGTTTTTGTTGAAAGGGTTTGACACCAAGTTTTAGGGGTATCTTGTGTTCGATTATAGCGGTGTCGTAAGTTCTCAGCTCTTCGTAAGACCAAGCAAAAACATATTTATACTATCCAAGCAAGTCTTTATACTTGATTTTTACCTCAGGAGGAAGGTACTTTGATATTTTTACCATCCTAGGTTCTTCTTTGGTCCCTACATCGCAGTCTTCAACCTCCTCTAGTTGGGGTTGCAGGGTGGATTTCAAGGGTATGTCATTTTGATTGAACAGTCTTTCCAGAGGAATCAGTCCTTTCGGAATCTGATTGTTCTTTAGAACCAGCATGAGATGATTTGAAATCTTTTCCTGGAATTCTTGAGGGTCCTCTCCTTCTTGCATGATCCATATGTGATCATTTTGATTTTTTTGATCAATGTGAGTTTCAGAGAAGTCACCTACTACTTCGAGGAATTTCCTGATCTGTTCGTCATCCTCGAAAACCTGTCAGTGTTGTATGTTGTTCGGGATGGATGGTCGGTGCCTTACCTCTATGTGGTACTTCAATTTAAAATCAGTAGGGGGAGCGAACGACGAGGCTACCTTGGCTAACGAGTCGACTGCAAATTTTCGGCGTGTGGGATGAAGTGGATATTTACAGATGAGAAGAAATTTTCCATTAGATCTCAAGCACAATTTCTGTACGATCTCAATCTCGGATGCTTGGCCTGGTATTGTCGATTTATCTGTTTGACTATCAAATCTGTGTCTCCATATACTTTCAGGTTCTTTATGTTTAGCTTCTTGGCAGCTTCCAATCCTAATATTAAGGCTTCATACTCACATACATTGTTTGTGTAGTCTATATCCCATTAAATCTTGTAAGAGAAAAGGACAACAAATTTATTTTCAGGTGCCACAAAAAGTACCCCTGCACTTGCTCCTTCACATGACAGGGCACCATCAAAAAACATTTTTTAGATCCCAGTGCTATGCATATTTTCTGATTCTTTCTCATCTATGTAATTTTCCTCTGTGCAACTATCTAGACCATCATCAAAAGAAAAAATACAATTTCCTAGATCTTGATCCGCAATGTAAACAGGAAAATTGTTAGGATTATGAGGATCGCTCACTGTATAGGCTAACCTCATTTCCCTGTATAACCGATTAAGTTGTCCACCAAACACAGGAATTGTGGCGTAAGTCATGTCGAGTTGGAGTGACTCCCCAAGTTTGGCTCCCCACGACCTTGATAGTAGTAAGCCATACTTTGGGGGGATATCAGCAATAACTACATCCATTAGGACGCTTTTGACTGGGACTTGTAGAAGAGTGACTACCAAATATTTTATCATACCCATGCACTTAACTCTTCTTGAATCGAAAGAGTAGAGATCTTTGTAAGTTCTGGTGATCTCGAGGCCTAGTCTATCCATAATAGTTTTGGGCATTACGTTATGTGAAGCTCCAGAGTCTAGCATGCAGTTATGTAGCAATCGATCATGCACATTTAGGGTGATATAGAAAGAAGCGATGGTGTCCCTGGCACCCTCGAAATGTGGACCAAAAGTGATATTGGGCTTATCATCTTCCAAGTTTATCACATCGGATTGACTTTCTTGATCTGAAAAACCTATCACTTTGGTTATCTGTTTACGATATGCAGGATTCTTTGCTAATTCAACCAGAGGGATCGGTATTTTGATCCTATTTATCTCATTTTCAAAACTAAAACCACCACTACCTTTGTCCTTTTCTCTGGTTGAAATCTCGAACTCTCTCTTCTCCAACTTATTTTTCTGAGTTGATTTATTACTTGTGATCTTAATTACCGATGTTTGTGTATCGACTATCTTGATCCCCTTTGTTTAGGTCTCAACCTCCTTCATCTTTAGATCCAATAAGTTAGTTCCTTTAGATGTTTTGGTCTCCTTTGACGTGGGCACATATACTTCACCTCTAGGGAGAATTTCCCAGGTTGAGAAATCAACATAGGTTTGTTTTTAGACCTCAAGTTATACCTAGGTTGGACTTCAACCATTATTGAATCAGTTACTTCTTGATGGTTAGGGACATCTATATTGTTTATGTCATCATCTGCATCTGAGGGTTGCTGTGTGTTTAAAGGATTCTCATAATCTTATTTATTTACATAAGGTTGAGTGCAGTCGTCACCCAAATTTGTCACATCTTCTTCCAGACCCTCGAAATATTCCAGGTCATTTCCTCCTATAAAATTTTCATTTTTTACAGGGGTTTGAATTTTTTGATCTTCATTTTTAGTCTGTCTTTGTTGACTTTGAAGGTTGGGGTTTCTCCTTAATTATCTTTTAACGAAAGGATCGACCTTCGATTAATCCAGTTCCATCCTAGAAATTTTATTCGACAATTCCTTAATTATCCTAGCCATATCATCCATTTTATCGTTTGTGGATCTATTAGACCCTGAGGGTCCGACTTGTTCCCTGAAACTTCTGGTTT
>JZKD02S0013292.1:14359-26995 GCA_000966675.3 Picea glauca
ATCACATCATAATCAGATATATAAGGTCCAACATCAAAAAGGGTCCAGATCACTTGCGAGCAAGTGTCCTCAAAGAATAAGTGGTCTCAGTGCGCCAGAGCGGGATGTTACACAGTTGATTAGGCCTTTCAAGCCTTGAAGGAGACTATGTGCACTAATTCAATCTTGGCCCTTCCTGATTTCACAAATACCTTTGTCCTAGAATGTGAGGCCTCTGAGAGAGGAATTGGAGAAGTCCTTATGCAAGAGGGTAGACATTTGGCATTTACCAACAAACAATTGTTAGAATGCCATTTTGGCCAATCAATCTATGAAACAAAAATGTTGGTTATTTCGCATGCCATGGATATCTGGAACCCTTATCTCTTTGGGAAATTCTTCCAAATTAAGATAGATCATCAAAGGCTCAAGTATTTTTTGAAGAAACGACCTTCCTCCCCGGAGAAAACAAAATGGGTGACTAAGCTATTTGGATATGATTATGAGATCATTTAAAAGAAATGAAAATAAAATGTGGTTCTTGATACTCTTTCATGAAAATATGCGGATGAAGGGTCTCTTTTCTCCCTCTCCTTCATTGTACCAGATTGGCTTCAAGTTGTTCACCAGGAATGGCTACAATATCCTAAAATTTTGCATTCGATCCAACAATTGCAAGCCAACTCTCTAGTTTCACCAGGGCACTCTTGTCACAATGATAAGCTTCGCTACAAAGGTTGTTTGTATTTAAGTAAATAGTCACAAATTAAATACACGGTTCTTTCTGAGCTTCATGCTACACTCACAGCTAGGCAGTCAGGGTTTACCAAAACCTATGATTGGGTTAAAAATTCATTTTTTTGGGATGGTATGAAAAAGGGCATTCACAGTTTTGTGGCACAATGTGATGTTTTTCAATGCAACAATGGAGAAATGATAAAAGCTCCTAACACACTACAACCTCTTTCGATTCCACCCGCTATTTGGGGGGACATCTCTATGGATTTTATTGTGGGATTACCTAAATTAGGAAATAATTCAGTCATCATGGTGGTTTTTTATTGTCTTTCCAAGTATGCTCAGTCCTATGTTCTTCAACACCCATTTACCACATCCACTATGGATCAATGTTTCATGGATCATGTATTCAAGCTTCATGGCATGCCTCATTCTATTTTTTCTAATCAAGATCCCACTTTCACCATCAATTTTTGGAAAGAAGTGTTTAGGCTATAGGGCACACAATTTCATCTCAGCACCACCTATCATCCCTAGATTGATGGTCAATTTAAAGTTGTCAACAAGTGTTTGGAGACATATTTGAGGTGTTTTTCCTCTAAAAGAAAAAATAAATGGGCTCAATGGTTACGATTAGTTGAATGGTGGTACAACAATTCTTAGCATACAACTACTTGCATGACTCCTCTTGAAACAATATATGGACAAAAGCCACTTTTTATTATCTCCTACATGTCAGGTGTCTCGAAGGCCCAGGAGATTGAACAAATTCTTACAGTTTGAGAGGTTATTCTTCATACCCTCAAAGATAATTTGGTCATGGATTAGAATCAAATGAAGAAACAACTAGATCAAGGTCGCTCATAATGTCAATTTTCTGAAGGAGAATAGTTATTTCTTTGACTGAAACCTTATAAAAAAACTTCACTCAAGGTCAAACATTGTCAGAAAAGGGCGCCCAAATTTTATGGTCATTATACAAATCTCAAGAACGTGGGACAAGTGTCCTATCAATTAGATTTTCCCATTCCTTCTAAGCTCCATCCTCTTTTTCATGTCTCCTTCTTAAAGAAGGTGATTGGAACTAAGTGCCAAATGCAAACCAACCTTCCCAAGTTGGATGAAGAAGGATCCATTTGGTTGCAACCACAAGCATTTTTGGACCAACGTGAGAATCATATTTGTCAACGCGCCATCAAGTAAGTGTTAGTCCAGTGGAAATATACAACTTCATCACATGCCACCTGGGAGCCAGCTACCATTCTGCAGCAATTTCCTCATCTCCATCCTTGAGGACAAGGTTTATTTTAAGGGGGAGGGCATGTTAGGGACCTAACCTCCCTAACCCCTCAAGTGGTATGAATAATATATTTCCAAGTAATAAAGGTCAATATTAATAAGGCCTATCAATAAGGAGGAATAAGTCAAATGTAAGAATACCTAATAGAAGCTTCTGCTTCTAGAAGGATCTTCCTCTAGATTGTTCTTTTGGATAGATAGATTTAGTATAAATAAGAGTAGAGGGTATGAGAAGTTTTGTCTTGAAGAATTATTCTAATAGATCTCTTCTCTGCTAGAGGTTTCCCTCTCGAAGAGGCTAGTGAACATTGTTTCCTATCAATAAAGGTATAATTTAGGTTTTGTGGTTCCATATAATTTGTTGTTCCATTGTTATCTCTACAGTATTTCTATATTATGTTGTTATCTCGATGTTATTCTCTGCATTATTTCTCTTTTCTACTAATATAATAGACCTGGTACCTTACAAGGTAAGGATAGAATGAATAAAGGAAGTAAGTTATTCTTGGTATAAAAAACTTCCATATAGTGCATTTGAATTGTAGAGATACTCTTTTTGTCACGATTCTGAGTTTTGAATAAAGAATATTTTTTTCCATATTTGAATATTTGGTGATTTCCTTAAGGGTTATTTTGATAACATTGAGTAGGTTTAACTCAAGGAAATGCAAAGAACCCCTTTGGTTGTAGTACTTCAAATTCTACACTAGATTACAGTATCTTCTAGTTGTTTTATGAGAATTACTTTAACAACCTTTGTTTAGTTTTACAATTTCCCTTCTTGTTGTTTCAATTATGTAACTTCCTTTATTGATTACAACACTTGCATCTTTATGATTATGGTTTTCAATTTCCTCATCTATATCCTTAAGATCTAAAATTAATCACTATTGATTTATTATCTATTGATTGAATGATCTTATTGCACTGTCTATTTTATCTAAGAGAATAGTGATAGTGACCCCATTTATCACATGTTTCTTGACTTGGGATTTAAAGGTGTAGATCGCCAACCTAGTGTATGGACAAATAGAATATAAGGGATTAATATTTGACATCTCATTTATTTCTGAATTTTGTACCTCTAGTCCGCGCCATTATTTCTAGCATCATTTCATTACCAAGCTCCTTATATAGGTTTAGATAAGCATCACTGAAATATGCTCCTATAATTAGCCTTTGATTTATAATTATAAAAAGGTTTTTGAAACTATGACACATCACCTCATTAACTTTCAAAATCATTTTATTGATGCAATCATGTAGCAGCTATCCAGTAACCCTATAGTTTCATTTCTTCTCACAAAAGGAGTGAAGCGTATGAACTAATTTCTTAAGGAAGGAAGCCAATAGAGCATTCAAGTAAAGCATTAGATTATGTTTAATTCATCAATTCATAATTCAAATTACACTCCTAGAGTTGGATATATAGTTTTAGTGTACCTCAAAAAGAAGCATGGGTAAACTAAAGTTAAGCTAAGGAGTTTGATAATATTATTGTAGTTCTTTGTCCCATCAAGTTGTTCATTAAATTTCCCGTTTATGACTATGGGAATAATTTTTTATGCTGACACATTTTAAGAGAACATTTCACTCTTAATTAGGGAAACAACTGGAAGGAATATATAAGTCTTCAAATGATTTAGATATCATCATGGCAGTAAGAGACAAAAATATAGAAGTGTTCAATTCCATCTTTATTCCTCTTGTTTTATAGCTATGTGAATAATTTTTTATGGCAATACATTTTAATAGGACATTTCACTCCTCATTAGCGTAGCATGTGGAAGGAATATATAAGTCTTCAAAATTATTTACATATCATCATGGCACTAAGAGGCATAAATACAAAAGTGTTCAATTATATATTTCTTCATATTGGTGTCCTACAGATGAGTGAAGAATTCATGCATGTTGTGCCTTGATAACCAAGTTACCAAGAGGTCACTAAGATTCATGAATCAATTCACTTATCATTAGCCTATTCATAAGCATGAATGATTCACTCATAATTAGGGCATCAAGAGGCACAGAGATAAAAGTTAATTTCACTCATCATCAAGGTACCAAGAGGCATGAAAACATTTAGTCATACTAAATTAACCAAGAGTGTGTGAATGCATAATCCATCATTGGGGCACCAAGAGGTAGAATGACATAAATAAACTTCACTCATCATCAAAGAACCAAGTGGTGTGAAACTATTTTTTCCAACATTCAAGAGTGTAACATCTCCCATCTTAACCGACGAACATTACTACATGGAAATGCATGTAAAATTGAAATTTTCTTCTACTAATTAATTCATGTATCTTACCAACTAAAATTATACACATATTTAACTAGATTCTGATACTCATAATGAAATTAATCTACAATGTTCTAAATGAACATGAATGCAGCTATTAAAATATTCACACCAACAAATAAACCATTCACATACACTTAGTTAAGAACAACAATTAAACTCACGGAACAACTCAAAAAATAGATAAACACTTATCTTCTTAAAATGTTTGTGCAACTAGCTACTTGGAAAGGACATTTCACCCAACCATAGACTTGTTGTTCCATATCTCAACAACAAGTCACCCCGAGATGGGGATAGGAATCCACAAAATAAGGGTGTCTTTCATAGTCCCTCACAACTCAATATCACACAACCCACTGGTTTTCTCCTACAACTATCCCAAATTTCCTTCATCTCTCTTCCTCTTTACCTTCCCAACAAAAGGAATGTACCCCTTCTCTTCACTCATTCCATCAGGTGTCCCATTCATTTATCAAGATATCTTTGGCTTGGGTAGCTAGGAATCTCTCTACTAGGAACTCAAGGGAACTCACGGCCAAGACAACCACCAGTGAAAACAACAACAACGCTTATTAATACAGTGCAACTCACCCAGGAGTTGACTCTTTAGTCCCGAAAAATTGGATATTCGATTTCCAGCTCCAAAATGATACAAAAATGCTCCAACAAGATCCATAATTCTTCCATCCTTCTTACTCAAGATCCTAAGATCTTCTCCCCTCTTCTCCTTGTTTCTCATCCAAAATAATTGAATGTGTAAAACTACCTATTACTACCCATATGAAATTCCTCTCTTTTCCCAAGACAATTGAATGCTCACTCTTCCAAAAGTTGATTGTACTTCAACCCCATTCTATCTAATAACTATGGGATGTGACTCTCACATGCACCCTATGACATGTATTCAATGATTGGGCTCTCATACACTCAACCAAAAAATAGAAGGTTTCCCCAATGATAATAAAATTCAAAAATATGGGTTTCAATTAATACACATAGTTAATTTCTCCCTTGTGCCCCTCTTAGACACTCTCTAGGAATTCCCCTCTCTTGTGGATTAATCATCCCCCATCTCTATCCTTATTCCCAGTAGTTAGTCTCACATTATATTTATGAAATTCAGAAAATACATTTTGCATATTACATTGCTTGGCCATAGCCACATTCATATCTACGTTATGCATTAAATAAAAATGGATTATAGTGGGGATGTTACATTCCCCCTTCCATACAATTTTGCATCGTACTCGATGAAAATTAGTATGTCGAAATACATATACAATTTTTACATCGCAATATTCATAAATAAAACAAAATTCTGCAATTGTTACCCTCCAGCAACAATCCCAACCATAATATATTGTTCTTATCAATCTTGTTGACATAAGGAATGTACCCCCTTCAATGTATTCAGTCCATCGGGTTATACCATTCTTTTATCATGGTTATTAGCATAGAAGACCAAGAACTATGAGATCTGGTTCTGAAAACTAGCTTCCCAAAAATGGAGTCTTTCATTTTAAACTTCTATTTTCCTCAAAATCGGAAACAATTTGTGGGTATTCCTCCCACATAGTTTCTTCATTCTCCCATGTTGCATCTTTAGGACTATATTGTAGAAAATTCAATACACTTACTGTATTTCCTACAATTCTCCTGATCTAACAATTATATGCCACTGTTAAATACATAATCGTTTCTACTATTATTCTTGTAGAAAATGAAACCACGATCACAAACACAATCACCAAGTGAAATATCAAGAACACACAACACATAAGTTTTACCGAGAAAGCGTAAAGATAAAAAAACCCACTATCATATATTATGTATATCATGAATCATGAAACAATCTCATACAAAACTCTAATCCAAGAGCTCTCAGTATAATACAATTGTTTCACACTGTCATACACAAATCAACAAANGAATTGGAGAAGTCCTTATGCAAGAGGGTAGACATTTGGCATTTACCAACAAACAATTGTTAGAATGCCATTTTGGCCAATCAATCTATGAAACAAAAATGTTGGTTATTTCGCATGCCATGGATATCTGGAACCCTTATCTCTTTGGGAAATTCTTCCAAATTAAGATAGATCATCAAAGGCTCAAGTATTTTTTGAAGAAACGACCTTCCTCCCCGGAGAAAACAAAATGGGTGACTAAGCTATTTGGATATGATTATGAGATCATTTAAAAGAAATGAAAATAAAATGTGGTTCTTGATACTCTTTCATGAAAATATGCGGATGAAGGGTCTCTTTTCTCCCTCTCCTTCATTGTACCAGATTGGCTTCAAGTTGTTCACCAGGAATGGCTACAATATCCTAAAATTTTGCATTCGATCCAACAATTGCAAGCCAACTCTCTAGTTTCACCAGGGCACTCTTGTCACAATGATAAGCTTCGCTACAAAGGTTGTTTGTATTTAAGTAAATAGTCACAAATTAAATACACGGTTCTTTCTGAGCTTCATGCTACACTCACAGCTAGGCAGTCAGGGTTTACCAAAACCTATGATTGGGTTAAAAATTCATTTTTTTGGGATGGTATGAAAAAGGGCATTCACAGTTTTGTGGCACAATGTGATGTTTTTCAATGCAACAATGGAGAAATGATAAAAGCTCCTAACACACTACAACCTCTTTCGATTCCACCCGCTATTTGGGGGGACATCTCTATGGATTTTATTGTGGGATTACCTAAATTAGGAAATAATTCAGTCATCATGGTGGTTTTTTATTGTCTTTCCAAGTATGCTCAGTCCTATGTTCTTCAACACCCATTTACCACATCCACTATGGATCAATGTTTCATGGATCATGTATTCAAGCTTCATGGCATGCCTCATTCTATTTTTTCTAATCAAGATCCCACTTTCAGCATCAATTTTTGGAAAGAAGTGTTTAGGCTATATGGCACACAATTTCATCTCAGCACCGCCTATCATCCCCAGATTGATGGTCAATTTAAAGTTGTCAACAAGTGTTTGGAGACATATTTGAGATGTTTTTCCTCTAAAAGAAAAAATAAATGGGCTCAATGGTTACGATTAGTTGAATGGTGGTACAACAATTCTTAGCATACAACTACTTGCATGACTCCTTTTGAAACAATATATGGACAAAAGCCACTTTTTTTTATCTCCTACATGTCAGGTGTCTCGAAGGCCCAGGAGATTGAACAAATGCTTACAGTTTGAGAGGTTATTCTTCATACCCTCAAAGATAATTTGGTCATGGATTAGAATTGAATGAAGAAACAACTAGATCAAGGTCGCTCATAACGTCAATTTTCTGAAGGAGAATAGTTATTTCTTCGACTGAAACCTTATAAAAAAACTTCACTCAAGGTCAAACATTGTCAGAAAAGGGCGCCCAAATTTTATGGTCATTATACAAATCTCAAGAACGTGGGACAAGTGTCCTATCAGTTAGATTTTCCCATTCCTTCTAAGCTCCAACCTCTTTTTCATGTCTCCTTCTTAAAGAAGGTGATTGGAACTAAGTGCCAAATGAAAAACAACCTTCCCAAGTTGGATGAAGAAGGAGCCATTTGGTTACAACCACAAGCATTTTTGGACCAACGTGAGAATCATATTTGTCAACGCGCCATCAAGTAAGTGTTAGTCTAGTGGAAAGATACAACTTCGTCACATGCCACCTAGGAGCCAGCTACCATTCTGCAGCAATTTCCTCATCTCCATCCTTTAGGACAAGGTTTATTTTAAGGGGGAGGGCATGTTAGGGACCTAACCTCCCTAACCCCTCAAGTGGGATGAATAATATATTTCCAAGTAATAAAGGTCAATATTAATAAGGCCTAGCAATAAGGAGGAATAAGTCAAATGTAAGAATACCTAATAGAAGCTTCTGCTTCTAGAAGGATCTTCCTCTAGATTGTTCTTTTGGATAGATAGATTTAGTATAAATAAGAGTAGAGGGTATGAGAAGTTTTGTCTTGAAGAATTATTCTAATAGATCTCTTCTCTGCTAGAGGTTTCCCTCTCGAAGAGGCTAGTGAACATTGTTTCCTATCAATAAAGGTATAATTTAGGTTTTGTGGTTCCATATAATTTGTTGTTCCATTGTTATCTCTACAGTATTTCTATATTATGTTGTTATCTCGATGTTATTCTCTGCATTATTTCTCTTTTCTACTAATATAATAGACCTGGTACCTTACAAGGTAAGGATAGAATGAATAAAGGAAGTAAGTTATTCTTGGTATAAAAAACTTCCATATAGTGCATTTGAATTGTAGAGATACTCTTTTTGTCACGATTCTGAGTTTTGAATAAAGAATATTTTTTTCCATATTTGAATATTTGGTGATTTCCTTAAGGGTTATTTTGATAACATTGAGTAGGTTTAACTCAAGGAAATGCAAAGAACCCCTTTGGTTGTAGTACTTCAAATTCTACACTAGATTACAGTATCTTCTAGTTGTTTTATGAGAATTACTTTAACAACCTTTGTTTAGTTTTACAATTTCCCTTCTTGTTGTTTCAATTATGTAACTTCCTTTATTGATTACAACACTTGCATCTTTATGATTATGGTTTTCAATTTCCTCATCTATATCCTTAAGATCTAAAATTAATCACTATTGATTTATTATCTATTGATTGAATGATCTTATTGCACTGTCTATTTTATCTAAGAGAATAGTGATAGTGACCCCATTTATCACATGTTTCTTGACTTGGGATTTAAAGGTGTAGATCGCCAACCTAGTGTATGGACAAATAGAATATAAGGGATTAATATTTGACATCTCATTTATTTCTGAATTTTGTACCTCTAGTCCGCGCCATTATTTCTAGCATCATTTCATTACCAAGCTCCTTATATAGGTTTAGATAAGCATCACTGAAATATGCTCCTATAATTAGCCTTTGATTTATAATTATAAAAAGGTTTTTGAAACTATGACACATCACCTCATTAACTTTCAAAATCATTTTATTGATGCAATCATGTAGCAGCTATCCAGTAACCCTATAGTTTCATTTCTTCTCACAAAAGGAGTGAAGCGTATGAACTAATTTCTTAAGGAAGGAAGCCAATAGAGCATTCAAGTAAAGCATTAGATTATGTTTAATTCATCAATTCATAATTCAAATTACACTCCTAGAGTTGGATATATAGTTTTAGTGTACCTCAAAAAGAAGCATGGGTAAACTAAAGTTAAGCTAAGGAGTTTGATAATATTATTGTAGTTCTTTGTCCCATCAAGTTGTTCATTAAATTTCCCGTTTATGACTATGGGAATAATTTTTTATGCTGACACATTTTAAGAGAACATTTCACTCTTAATTAGGGAAACAACTGGAAGGAATATATAAGTCTTCAAATGATTTAGATATCATCATGGCAGTAAGAGACAAAAATATAGAAGTGTTCAATTCCATCTTTATTCCTCTTGTTTTATAGCTATGTGAATAATTTTTTATGGCAATACATTTTAATAGGACATTTCACTCCTCATTAGCGTAGCATGTGGAAGGAATATATAAGTCTTCAAAATTATTTACATATCATCATGGCACTAAGAGGCATAAATACAAAAGTGTTCAATTATATATTTCTTCATATTGGTGTCCTACAGATGAGTGAAGAATTCATGCATGTTGTGCCTTGATAACCAAGTTACCAAGAGGTCACTAAGATTCATGAATCAATTCACTTATCATTAGCCTATTCATAAGCATGAATGATTCACTCATAATTAGGGCATCAAGAGGCACAGAGATAAAAGTTAATTTCACTCATCATCAAGGTACCAAGAGGCATGAAAACATTTAGTCATACTAAATTAACCAAGAGTGTGTGAATGCATAATCCATCATTGGGGCACCAAGAGGTAGAATGACATAAATAAACTTCACTCATCATCAAAGAACCAAGTGGTGTGAAACTATTTTTTCCAACATTCAAGAGTGTAACATCTCCCATCTTAACCGACGAACATTACTACATGGAAATGCATGTAAAATTGAAATTTTCTTCTACTAATTAATTCATGTATCTTACCAACTAAAATTATACACATATTTAACTAGATTCTGATACTCATAATGAAATTAATCTACAATGTTCTAAATGAACATGAATGCAGCTATTAAAATATTCACACCAACAAATAAACCATTCACATACACTTAGTTAAGAACAACAATTAAACTCACGGAACAACTCAAAAAATAGATAAACACTTATCTTCTTAAAATGTTTGTGCAACTAGCTACTTGGAAAGGACATTTCACCCAACCATAGACTTGTTGTTCCATATCTCAACAACAAGTCACCCCGAGATGGGGATAGGAATCCACAAAATAAGGGTGTCTTTCATAGTCCCTCACAACTCAATATCACACAACCCACTGGTTTTCTCCTACAACTATCCCAAATTTCCTTCATCTCTCTTCCTCTTTACCTTCCCAACAAAAGGAATGTACCCCTTCTCTTCACTCATTCCATCAGGTGTCCCATTCATTTATCAAGATATCTTTGGCTTGGGTAGCTAGGAATCTCTCTACTAGGAACTCAAGGGAACTCACGGCCAAGACAACCACCAGTGAAAACAACAACAACGCTTATTAATACAGTGCAACTCACCCAGGAGTTGACTCTTTAGTCCCGAAAAATTGGATATTCGATTTCCAGCTCCAAAATGATACAAAAATGCTCCAACAAGATCCATAATTCTTCCATCCTTCTTACTCAAGATCCTAAGATCTTCTCCCCTCTTCTCCTTGTTTCTCATCCAAAATAATTGAATGTGTAAAACTACCTATTACTACCCATATGAAATTCCTCTCTTTTCCCAAGACAATTGAATGCTCACTCTTCCAAAAGTTGATTGTACTTCAACCCCATTCTATCTAATAACTATGGGATGTGACTCTCACATGCACCCTATGACATGTATTCAATGATTGGGCTCTCATACACTCAACCAAAAAATAGAAGGTTTCCCCAATGATAATAAAATTCAAAAATATGGGTTTCAATTAATACACATAGTTAATTTCTCCCTTGTGCCCCTCTTAGACACTCTCTAGGAATTCCCCTCTCTTGTGGATTAATCATCCCCCATCTCTATCCTTATTCCCAGTAGTTAGTCTCACATTATATTTATGAAATTCAGAAAATACATTTTGCATATTACATTGCTTGGCCATAGCCACATTCATATCTACGTTATGCATTAAATAAAAATGGATTATAGTGGGGATGTTACATTCCCCCTTCCATACAATTTTGCATCGTACTCGATGAAAATTAGTATGTCGAAATACATATACAATTTTTACATCGCAATATTCATAAATAAAACAAAATTCTGCAATTGTTACCCTCCAGCAACAATCCCAACCATAATATATTGTTCTTATCAATCTTGTTGACATAAGGAATGTACCCCCTTCAATGTATTCAGTCCATCGGGTTATACCATTCTTTTATCATGGTTATTAGCATAGAAGACCAAGAACTATGAGATCTGGTTCTGAAAACTAGCTTCCCAAAAATGGAGTCTTTCATTTTAAACTTCTATTTTCCTCAAAATCGGAAACAATTTGTGGGTATTCCTCCCACATAGTTTCTTCATTCTCCCATGTTGCATCTTTAGGACTATATTGTAGAAAATTCAATACACTTACTGTATTTCCTACAATTCTCCTGATCTAACAATTATATGCCACTGTTAAATACATAATCGTTTCTACTATTATTCTTGTAGAAAATGAAACCACGATCACAAACACAATCACCAAGTGAAATATCAAGAACACACAACACATAAGTTTTACCGAGAAAGCGTAAAGATAAAAAAACCCACTATCATATATTATGTATATCATGAATCATGAAACAATCTCATACAAAACTCTAATCCAAGAGCTCTCAGTATAATACAATTGTTTCACACTGTCATACACAAATCAACAAAAACATGTGCCAATTCTTGTGTCCAGACAGCTTTCCTCCTTTGCACAATCTCTGCAATTCGAATTCTCACAATCGAATCCTTACCATTGCCTAGTTTGCACATGCTCATAAGCATATTCACTGCATGTGTGATCAAATCATAATTGATAGCCAAACTATCCCTTTCACCTATTATCTCAACTGGGTCACCACTGGATCTGACATGCATGTAGTTAACCATGGAAAATCTTCAGTTTCATGTGAGTTCACTGATTAACTAAACTCTCACTAGTGCATGTTTAGTTACAACTAGTACAACTGATCTTAACTCACTTAACTACACTTATAATTCTGTTACAAATCCAACTCACT
>JZKD02S0013303.1:0-12010 GCA_000966675.3 Picea glauca
AGATGTAAGAGTGATGATATGATGGGAGTGGACGATGGCCCTTCAAAATCCCCCCTGGTGGCTAACCAAAACCTATGGGTACAAGCTTGCTAGGGTACCCTGTCAATTCCCCCAAACCATGGTCAAGTGGGTTAATGTAAGATCCAAGTAGTCGTCAGAAATGAAAGGAATTTGATGCATATATATGAAGGTTATAATGATCAAATATGACACATACCATGATACTTGGACCAATTACCTCATGGAGCAAGAGTCTTCTCCGATACAGGTCCAAGCCGAAGGTGATGGATGTTGTTGCTGCTGACAGGACAAGTCTGATGAATAAGAAGAAACATGGGCCCTCCAGGGCCATGCTCGGGTCAATCCTACTCTCAAGTACTCCATGTCTAGGACCTGTGGGCCTCGAGACATGATCTCCTAGTTATCCCTAGAAATCGAGGATAACAAGCATGAAGTTCCAAACACTTTGGCCCCTGCAAACGTTGTTGATGAAAATCCTTGGTGCCTGGAATGCAACGAAGCACATTGGGAACATGAGTGCCCCTACAATAGTGGCCATCAACAAGTCAACAACATGGATTGTTTCATGGACTTTCCTTAGATAAATATCACAGATGCAGAACATCAGGAAGCCGTGAAAGAATCAGCCATATCAGCAAGGATGGCAGTGATAAACAACCTGGATCAAGAATCATGAGAAAAGCTAAAGAAACAAGAATTTCAGGTGTACAAAAGAAATAATTTGAAACAACCAGCTGCTAATCAGGAAAAGCCCCTACTCTTGGAAATTCTTCTTCCCAAGACAAATAGCCCATTGTTGGCTTATCGGTATCAACCAATCTCATAACCTTTACCAAAGGCTCACTCACTGAGCACACCTTTTCCACTCCTTCCCAGAAGGAGTCACTATACACCAATCTAGCAATGGCTTTCCCATCCTCTCTCCTGCTATATGTAGAATCCCACCACTCATAACAAACAAAATTTTTATTTAACTCAAACTGACATCGAAGAAAAGATTGAAGAGTAATGAAGTTGGCGGAAAAATGAGTGATTGCACGACGTCACAACTCCTTGTTTTTGGTGTGTCTCCTCATGAGGCTAAGAACAAAAATATGGTTATATATGAACTTGGGGACGCTCCTAGCCTGATCAATCACCTCCTTGATGAAGGAGGTTTTCCCAATAGCCTCGAGCATCAAATCAATACAATATGCAACACATGGAGTCCAAAACAATGAATGGTGCCTCTCCATAAGCAACCTACCAGCAACCACATAATTAGCTGCATTATCTGTTATGATTTGCACCACATTATGCATGCCGATCTCCAGGATGAATGCATCCATCAACTCACACAACAATGCTGCATCTTTCACATGTGTTGATGCATCTATTTATTTGATAAACATGGTACCTCTAGGACAATGTACCAAGAAATTGAGAAGGGGCCTACCCTTCCTATCTGTCTAGCCATCAAACATCATTGTGCATCCAGAGATCTCCCATGACTGCTTGAACTCTACCAATATAGAGTTGATGTCCTCCTTTTCTTATTGAAGAATTGGCCCCCGCAACTCCTCAAAGGTAGGGTTTTTATACCTTGGGCCAACAACAACAATGACATCACACATCGGTTTCCAAAATGGATTGTTCTTGGTGATGTTGAAAGGTATGTCACTCCAAAAAAAACACCTCCCCACAACCCTGTCTGCTTCTTTCTTCTCCTTTTTCTTCAACACTGACATGATGGAAGGTTGTGCTCCAGGGGTGGTTCGTGGAACAAAAAAAGGTGCAAACTCTTGGTACCTGAATCTATGGAGCCCCTCCCACTAAAATGTCCCTCTGGGGTAAATTTCGTTGAACTTCTAACTAAAAGTTCGGCCTTCCTTGCGGATGCTTCATTTTTCTTTTTATCCTTTGCTTAAAGTGAATCAAATGCAATTCTCATAATCTTCGGGTTTGTTTTAATAAAAAATTCAACATCATGCCCGAGGATTTTAGCTAAATGATATTTCAACCTGCAAATCCCTCTTGACATTTTCACCCCACAGAGTTTGAAACTCAAGCGTTGTCAGTTTGTCCCATCTTCAGGGATCCCATACACCCAAAATGGATCCAAAGCCTTCAACATATTTTTTGATGAAATTGACAGCTTCACAATTCAACCCTAAGGCACAAAAAAATAGGAAAATGATATTAAACCCCACTAGAAAAAAATAACATTGGTAAAAAAAATTAGACCTCTAGATTAGATTATTAGCAATGAAAACTGACAATAAGAGGGTGGAGAAAAAATTAACAACAAGGATCAAGCTTGTTGTCCTATAAAAAAAAAACATTACATTGTTTTATGGGCATGAAAATCATGGCAAAATGACGAAAAAACAAAACAAAACGTAGGCAAGCAAACTTGAAAAAATCTATGGAAAAAAAGCATCAACATGGAGGGATTTAGATACATACTGATGAATGGAAGATTCAACACCGGTTGGCAAATGAAATTGAACCCTTGCTCCACTTAGAAATCCTTGATGGTGATGATGATGGTTGTTTAGTTGCCTCCACAATGATTGAGGAAGACCACAAACCCTTCTCCTTCCTTCTCCACAAGAAAACAAGTCAAATGAACAAATGAAAAATCAAAAAATCGCTTTATCCCCATGAGTTGCCTGCGTCGCACGATTTTTGGGTCGAATCGCGCTTTTTTCGAAAAAGTCGACAATTATTTGAAAAAGTCGTGATTTTTTAGTGGCGATTTTTCGACGAATTTTTCAAAATTGGTTCATACACACCATTCCAGTAGTAAGCTAAGCACAAAACCAATGTTATTCACTTCATTAGCAGGACTATCAATGAATCAATGTCAGTAGCAAAGGGAAGGAGGATGCTTAGACATGAAACTGGAAACCTGCACCCCATAGTCTAGTTTTTTGACTGGCAAAGCTTTTGAGTCTAGACCCATATTGTGTCTCATAAACTCTCTTACAAGTATGAACCTTTGCACATTTTTGGCATCTCCGCTTTAGCTTTCTACAAGAATGCAAAGATTGCTTCTTATAGAGGAGAAACATTTAACCAAATTTTAAAATTTCAAGTTTTAATTGAGATAAAAACATATTTTCATTTTTCTCCAAACATTATCTTGTTGATCCTAGCCAGAAGAATTCATTTAGCCCCGTAACCTGATTAGTGTTAAATTTCTTTAAAATCAGAACCTAGTTGTAGATTTAAATAAATAAAAAGAAGAACTAAGCTTCTTAATACAAAAATCCGAACATGTTGATTTCCTGACACTCTAAATGAAGCGGAAATAAACACAAAGACACAAACATTCACACACATAAAATACTTAGTGATTTTTTCGTCAAATGACCCTAGAAAAACCCAACTAGGAAAACCAGTCTTCTACTTGGTGATTTCTTATTATTTCAAGAAAGGGAAATCTCAGAAATTTTACATCTGCAGTTCACAAAACTTATCTGAGGCAAAATATCTGCCTTCAACAAATTCACAGCTCTCATTCCCCCTCACCCTGCTCACGGTCTGGTTGTTGGTGCATCATATGACCTATACGACCTTGTTGTACATCCCATGCCATGCGACCTAGTTGTTGGGCACATTATACGGGTTGTACGACCTACTGGTACGGCCCAAATCGGGTTGGTTACTTGTTGGGCACTGGAGGTAAGTTGGTTGAACAGAAATGGAGGTCGTACGACCCCTTCTCCTCTTGTTGAAGCTTGCTCTGTAGCTGAACCTGCTCTCATTTTTGTAGCTTCTCTTTCACCAAGTCGACTTGTGCACAATGAGGCCCCAAAACCCTATTTCTTCCTTGGCAATTCGATCTGGGCCCACCAGTCATCTCAATGGTTGAGATTAGATTTGAATGGAGGGATGAGATTAAATTCCTTATGACTATAGGAAAAATCAATTTTTCCTAAGTCATCTAAGTGTAGAAAACATAAATTAAATTGGGCCCCTTCTTGGTGGGTCCTCCTGCTAGATTTGGTGCACCTCGAAGTCTAGCGAACCCTTTCCTCTCTAACTCCAATTTTAACACTCCCTCTTAGAGAGAAAGGTGTTCTGCCCTACCCCAAGTTTATATCTGAAGTAGACAAAGCTTTATCTTGGCAATGCCTTGGTCAAAATATATGTTGTTTTCTCTCCTGTTGGTAAGTACTAGAATTTTATCTTTCCCCGTTGAACATAGTCTATGATGTGATGGTACTTGATCTCAATGTGTTTGGAGCGGGCATGAAACACTGGATTTTCAGAGAGCTTAATGAAATTCTGATTGTCACAATGTATGACTGTGGGATCCAATCCCTGACCAAAAAGTCCCACAAGTAGCTTCCTCAACCAAATAGCCTCGCAAGAATCCAAGATGGAAGCCATATACTCGACCTCGATTGAGCTTAGTGCAATAGATCTTTGCTTCCTGCTGAACTAGGAAACAAGTGTTGACCCAATACTGAAAGCACACCTTGAGTTGCTTTTGCGATCAATGGAACCCCCTGCCCAATCAACATCGGTGAAGCCCTGAAGCTTCGTGCCATCAACCTGTCTATACCATAAACCATAATCTGTTGTGCCCCGGAGATATCGTAACACATGATTAGTAGCAACCCAATGTAACCTGGTAGGCTCTACCATGAACTGGCTCAACTAGTTAACTGCGAAACATATGTCGGTCCGTGTGTTAGTGAGATACATCAACAACCCTACGAGCTACCTATATAAAGTAGCATTGACCCTCTCAGCTCTACTAGAATCCACCTTCTTCCAGTTGGTGACTAAAGGAGTGGCCATGGCCCTACAATCCTACATGTGAAATATCCTGAGAATCTGCTCTGCATATCTGCCTTGTCCCAAGAAGATCTCATCGTCACCCTGCCAAACCTCGAATCCAAAAAAATAGTGCATCGGCCCTAAATCCTTCATCTCAAACTCGCGTGCAAGGTCCTCCTTGCAATCCTAAATCAATCTATCTGGTCCTATCAATATCAAGTCGTTTACATAGAGCACATGAATGAGAGGCTACCCCTCAATCACTATGTAGTAGAGGTTTGGATCCTCCTCACTCTTGGTAAATCCCACTCTGAGAAGGTAGCTGCCAATGCGGGCGTACTAAGCCCTCAGTGCCTGCTTGTATGCACAAATGTTATGACTAAGAAAGTAATGGAACAATTGAAAGTAAGGATATTTAGACCTTACCATAACATTTGTGCTATGGATAGCACGACAATCAAGGTGCATGGTTTGATTAAGGGGTTACAAGTACACTTAGCTGCATTCCCATATATCATGATTGAAATGGACATTGTTGTAATTGACTTGCTTGATACTTGGGGTATGTTGCTAAATAGAAAGACAGCTGCAAATTTAGGTGGTAGTTTACAAATGGACTTAACTTATGCCACCATTCCAACTCCAAATGGTTTAGAGTTTAGATTGAATAGAGAGTTGGAAAGAAAGTATCATGTGGAAGATCCTAGGAAAAAGGAGAATGAGATTATTTTTCGGGAGGTAGAAATGGGATGTTATGAGATAGAACATACCCCATGGTTTACCAAGATGGAACTTAATAGAAATCCCCCAAGCATTTGCAATGTGTGGACCCCATGGATTCTTTTGATGGGATTTTTCTTGAGGAAAGTATGGATCGGACAGATAATAGTTTGCCTCCTTCAAAATCAAAGTCAGAGTTGGATTTATCAGTTGAAGATGTGTCATCAGCTCAACCTTCATCAACGGAATTAGTTAAATGTCAGAAGCAGTCAGATGGAATTCTTGGGCCACATCCTCCGTACTTAGCAGAAATTGGGAAAGTAAAAGATAGAATAAGTAATCAGAATTTGATAAGAAGTACTAGGGATGATAAGGATAATATTGATAAAGTAAAGTATATCATCCCTAGTAAAAGGTATGCCAAGCCTTTTAAGGAAAAATTAAGTTCACAAATTTTTCACTTGGCACCTATGGAAAACCATCAAATTTTTTTTAAGGGGAACTTCCCCAAGTGGCCTAAGGTTAGAAACCAAGATTCACATGAAGGAATAAACAGTCAGCATAAAGTGTATCAGTCTTCTAGCAATTCTTCTCAGCCAATGGGACAATATAAAGTCAGACATGCTAGTGAGAGGACCCCTCCTTGAAGTGTTTCTTCATATGGCAACTTGGTGTCCAAAGGAACACCCTTTGTAACGTATCTCTAACCCTTCTCCTTGTATTTCAATTTTGTATTGTTTCATTCATTATGTTGATATGTACTTAGAATTATTTCTATATCATAGATTCATTTTGTAGTTATGATGTTGTACTTTAGTTATTTCATTATGTAGATGTTGTTTATATTATTTATTTCATTATATATATGTGTATGTTTATGTTGGATATTGGTGAGCACCTTTTTGTAGATGTTGGATTCTCGTATGCTCTCCATCCCATTTGAGAAAATCGAACACACGTCCCCATGTGGAGCCAGATGTTGATCGCCTATTCAACTAGGGGGTCAACTCCATGTGCCATGAAGATATGCATCATCAGATGCAAATATGTCGAAGACAGTTTGGTTCTACTAGGCAATTTATGGCTCCAGTGCAAATTTTTGTAAACGGAATTTCTGCACCCCTGCATGGGTTAATAATGTAATAGGTCTACATGGATCATAGTTAGGTCAGGTACCTTGGGATGTTTTCATTGGGATATTTCCTTTGACCGAGGGTTTTTTATCCTCAAGTTATTAATTGGGCTTTTCAGCCTTGTTAATTTCCCTTGAGTTTTTCCCTCACACCTACAATAATTCCTCCAAAGTGGTGAAGGGAATTCTAATGGTCTCATCCTCTAGTATCTATTGTTTAAGAATGATGTAAATGACCATGTAAGACATCATAAAAAGTTTCGCGGAATTTCGTCGAGTCTAGATAGGTTTTTTTTAATTAATTAAATTTAATTAATTTTCCTAAGGTTGGGATTTTAATTATTTAATTAATTAATTGTTTTTGAGCAANTTTTGCTAGGCATTTGTCCACCCGGAGTGTCAGACAGTTAAAACAACAATTTTAATTGCTAAGTATGACATTGTCGAAATGTCAAGTTTTGTAATTTTTGAGTTAATGGGGCAATGTATTGATGGAAAACAGCAAGAGGGATGATTCCTAACCTACCCAACCCACCTCCTAACCTTTTCTCACCCCCTTGCACAACCTACTCACTAAACAACCATGCCCCTAGGGGGATTTGTGCCCCCCCCTCACATAAAAACCTTTGAAGTGTCATTTAATTGATTTTGGGACCCCTCCCATGAGTGGTGCACCCTTCCTAGCCTACCACCTCACCCATTTCTTGTTCCCACATGCCAACTCACTTATCCAACTCATCAATCCTCACTCAAACCCTAAGTGGTGCGCCCCTCTCCTTGGCTTGGTTTTTGACACTTGGATCTCATCCAAGAGGGGTAACTTTGCCTCTCCAAGCATAAATAGAGCCTCTCCTCACTCATTTCTTCACCAATCTTTGATTTATTGTTACTCTATTGAAATTTCGCCCCATCTCTCTTGCTCTTTGCTTCTTGCTTCCATCCCATTTTGCTCTTGAGAGTCTTGGAGCAACTTGTTGCTGCAACACTCTCCTATTTGGATTAATAAAGATTTGGAGGATTTGGAATCACCAAGAGTATTCCAGTTGCATTCTTACTTATCAAGTGATATTGTGGTGTTTGAGTTTATTGTGTAGTGTTGAGTAGATCTTTAGTAAAGTAGTTTACTTGAGTAGATTAGCAAATAGTATTCTTGTTGATTTATATATGTTGGATAGCTAGTTGTTTGAAGTATTTCATATTTCTAGTTTATCCATACACATTATCTACTTCCATGCTTCACGAAAGGATTTGGAGGAGTATAAACTAGAGTTTGGAAGAGTATAAAGGAAGGGTATCACTTCACCTTCCTCGTGATGATTTGATCTCTTATTTGGAATGCTCTTGAAGCAGAGGTTTTCGTTGGGGTTTTGGAAAAACCCTTCCGCTGTTGGTTTAATTTCGATGGTGCAACATCCACCCTATCTAAACAAGAGGGGATCCATTCAGGATTTCCATTGGAGCTCCAACTTGTGATTTGTTTTCAGTAGAGGTGCACTGTTTTGTTTGGAGGGTTTGTAGGCTGCCTTGGAGAACCAATTTTCATTCTCTGCAAGACCGAGGGTTCCTTGTGGAGGCCAAGTCATCTCATTGCAGTTGGAGAAGGGACGTAAGGCACTCAGAGAGGTCATTATGTATATTGGAGGGGCCGATTTCCACTCCTATCAGAGTTGAGAGGATCTGTGAGTATTCTAGAGTAGGTCGAGGGCATTTTTGCAAACTTGTGGCAGCCGAGTGGGGTCCCATGGTGCCTAGGAGGGTCGTTGGGGCTTTTAGGAGGGTCGAAACCCTTCCTATCTATTGGATAAATAAGAGTAAGGTGTTGTTGGGGAACTAGAGAGGGACGCAACCCATTTAGTGAAGTCGTAGCCCCTTTCTGTGGAAGTCGTGAGCCCCTATCAGTTGAGCAACAAGGGTTGGAGAGGTCCGTGAGGCTACTTGTTGTGCCACGAGGTCTAGGAGGAGGGTCAAGTGCCCTGTTTATAGAACCGTGGGTCTTGGAGGGTGCAGTGAATAGCTTGAGCAATTGGCAACAATTTTTGAGGAGACATTGGCATCATTACAGGTTTTGTTTTGATTTTGGTGAAATTTCTAAAACCTAGTTCACTTTTCAATTATTTAACTGATTTTTCTAGGTTTTCTCTTCACAAAAATAATATGCAAAGTAGAAATAATAACCAAGAATTAAAAAAGCAAAGAATAACAACAATCACATCACTTGTACACACTTGTTTTTGGAAAATCGTCTCTGGAAAAACCCCGGAGGGAAAACCAATGCAACAGATTTGTGGATTTTTATTAATATGCAGGAAAATATAGAGATCTCTTACAATGGAAAATCAGCCTCAGCCAATAATTGATCAATCTCAGCAAACCCTCAATAGAATCGTATGGCCTCCCTAAAACCCTTCAACATCCACCCAGAATGAAACAAAAGAAGAAATGGTGAGCCTCTTTGTAATCGTACGACCCTCTTTTGTCACCTCTGCATCACTCTAACTCGGCCTTGTCAGATCTAAAGAATGCCTCTGCGGTTTGGTGAAGAAATGAGTCGATTCACCTATCAATGTCTCCTCAGTCCTCCTGCATCTCCCAGCAAACCTGCAATTCAATCTCTCTCAGAAATTAAATCCTCTTACTCAAGTGTGCCCCCCTAGCCAAGTCGTTCTACTAATATACTTTGTTAAGTGAGTGAAACCCTAATCTCCAAAGTGATGGAGGGCTAAGATTTTCTCTCTCCATTAAGATGAGATCAATGGTAAAGATTAAAAGACCACAAATTAAATTATTTTTCACTTTAACCCTAGAAAAGGTACTCAATAAAGTCAATTGAAGATTATAACACATCAACAGTTCTTTCCTAAGTTAGACTCAGGGAAACATTTAATTAAACAACTCAGCCTAAGTTTCATTGTCCTCCATCATTCTACGACACTATAATGATGATGGAAGACCTTCCTTGCTACAATTTCAACACTCCCTCTTAGCAAGGAAGGGATTCTGTCTCAACCCCATCTGATCTCTGAACTTTTCAAACTTTTGTCTGCTTAGTGCCTTGGTAAATATGTCTGCCATATGCTCATCAGTCTGTATGTAATAAAGCCTTACGACTCCTCTCTGTACACAATCCTAGATGAAGTGATACCTAATATCGATGTGTTTGCTACGATCATGAAACATTGAATTCTTAGAGAGCTTGATGCAAGTCTGGTTGTCACAGTGAATCACAGTAGCTTCTAGCTCCTGCCTGAACAAGCCCAAAAGTAACTTCCTCAACCATAGTACCTCACATGCTGTCAAACTGGTTGCCATGTACTCTACCTCAATAGAGCTTAATGCCACTGATCTTTTCTTCTTGTCGAACCAAGAAATGATGCCCGATCCAATGTTGAAGCAACAACCTGAAGTACTCTTCTTGTCCTCTGCACATCCTGCCCAATCAACAACTGTAAAGCCTATTAATGTCACTCCACCACTACGCTCATACAAGAACCCATACTCCATTTTCCCTATGAGATAGCGAAGCACATGCTTCACATCTATCCAATGTACTCTTCGAGGGTCCACCATGAACTGATTCAAAGAGTTTACTGCAAAGTTGATATATGGCTGAGAATTGACTAGATACATGAGCGATCCAATCAACTGACGATAGATAGTAGGGTCTACTGTCTTCGAATCTAATGCATCAATCTTCCTCCAATTTGTGACTAGAGGTGTAGACATGGGCCTACAGTCCATCATTTGGAACCTGCATAAAATCTCTATTGCATACTTCCCCTGTCCTAGGAAGAAGTGCCCATCTCTCTGCCAAACCTCCAACCCTAGAAAATAGTGCATCAACCCAAGGTCTCTCATCTCAAATTTTGTTGCAAGGTTGACCTTGCAATCGACTATTAGTTGTTCATCTCCAGTGAGAAATAGGTCATCTACATATAGTGCCAATATGAGAGGCTTCTCCCCTACAAGAAAATACAAGTTTGGATCTGCCTCGCTCCATTGGAAACCCATCTCTCTCAAGTAGTTGTCAATCCTCGAGTACCGTGCCCGAGGTGCATACTTGAGTCCATACAAGGCTCTCCTCAATATGCACACATGCGTCTCTATAGTGCCAACCTCAAATCCCTTAGGCTGCTCAACATATACCTCCTCTTCAACTACTCCATTGAGGAAGGTGGTCTTCACATCCATTTGATGAACACACCAACCTTTATCTGCTGCCAATGAAATGACTGCACGGATTGAAGAATACCTGGCCACATGAGTGAAAGTCTCCTCATAGTCAACTCCCTCTCGTTGTAAAAACCCCTTGGCCATGAAGTGGGCTTTGTACTTGTCCACACTTCCATCTGTTGCATGCTGAACTTTATAGATCCACTTGGATCCAACCACCCTTTTATCCTCTGGCCTTAGAACTACCTCCGGTTGACTGCCCATTTAGCACCGGTGGTAAAATCATGTGCCATGAAGAGATGCATCATTAGATGCCATGTTGTCGAAGACTTTGATTCTACAGGGCAATGTTTGGCCCAACACTTATTTTTGTAATTGGAATTTTCGCACCCCTACGTGGGTTAATAATGTAATAGGTATGCATGAGTCATGTCTAGGTCAGTTACCTTGGGATCGGTTCACTGGGAGAGTTCCTTTCACCAAGGGTCTTTTATCTTCAGGTTATCAGTTGGGCTTTTCAGCGTTACTAATTTCCCTTGAGTTTTTCCCTCACACTTGCAATAAGTCCTCCAAAGTGGTGAACGATGTTCTAGTGGGCTTATGTTTTGGTAACTATATAGGAAATCATTGTAAATGACCATGAAATACATCATAGAAATTTTCGTAGAATTTCGTTGAGTCTAGATTTTTTTTTTTTAATTAATTAGTTTTTAATTAAATTTTCCTAGGTTTGGAGGTTTAATTATTTAATTAATTAATTTTGAGCAATAATTGTAAAAACTTGACCCTTGGACTTTTGATAGGGGTATTTGTGCTCAAAAGAAATGGAATAGCACCCCCTACATCCATGGATCAAGTTTCAGCTCAGTCAGACAACTTTAGCCATGGGTTAGTCCACCGGGAGTGTCAGTTAGTCTAAAATAACAATTTTAATTGCTAAAGTCCAAACATGGCAAGATGTAAAAATTGTAATAATGAGTTAGATGATGTCAAATGTTGAAATGATGGTTATATAGAGACCCCCTAAGCATAACCTTAGCCTCCCAACCTTTTTCAACCTTGTTTAACCCCTTACACCACCGCCACACTCAAAAGTTACGCCCCCCTAGGGGGATTGACGTTTTTCCCTTTTTAATTAATTTGTGACTTGAGTGTGGCCCCCTCTCTTGAGATTTCACTTCATTTAGCCCCTATATC
>JZKD02S0013303.1:12020-26995 GCA_000966675.3 Picea glauca
CACACAAATATCTCCTAGACTGTCTAGCATGCCCAATGAAATTCAGATGTACCTGAAAAGAGTTAAAAATTAACAAGTTAGGTAGATATTTTGTTAAGGAAAATGATAAAAATCTAATTCTATAGACTAGCTACAGAATCTTGCGATTCTATAGCTGGTCTAAATAAGACACAGAATCAACATTAAAATCAATTGAAATCTTTTAAAGAATTAAATTCAATTAACATCCAATAGCTATTTGAAAACGAATCCTTCAAATTGAAATTGTTATACTAATTGGAGACCAAAACACAACTAAAATCAAATGACTACAGAGATGCATATACTCTGTTTTGTTTGTTGCCACAAAGTCGGGTGAACAGAATCATATCGAACATCAATGAAATCGTTTCATATCAAATTGAAATCGATACAATTAAAACAAATCATAGGCAATTGTTATGCTGCCTCCTCAACAGGAAACACGATCGAATCCAAACAAGATCATTTTCAAATCGACATAACTGTATAATAAACGATCCATGCCATGAGTGAATTAAATCAAAACTGGTGCGTAAATCAACTCAAATGAAATCATAACAAGATCAATCAGTTGGTAACAGAGTTCGTAAGAATTTTTCGATCGTTTGTTATTGCAAATTGGGGTAGACAAAATCATTCACGAAATCATTTCTTGAATTCATTTTGAAATGACTTTACCTGAGTTTCCTCATACGAATTTGACAGAAATAACATAGGTCGATCTGGGTTAACAAACTCGTTTGAAAATTAAAATTGACAGAGCTGTAATCAAGTCTATTTTTGATACGAATACAACTCATAAAATTGATCATACTAACTGGAGATACACAACAATCCAATCAAGGGGTTTAACATAGTCGTCATGAATCAAAACCGTTCCATGATTCGGGCGTGAATATCATTTGCACAGGCTTAAATGAGAGTATTGTTTCCATAAAAACAGAGTCATTCTTTCCAAATCAAAATCAAACAGAGTTGTATTCCCGATTTAGAAAATTATATGACATAGCATATTATAAGATCATAACAACCAAACTCACGAAATTGTTTGACAATCACAACATAATAACCATAACGAAATCAAATCAAAACATGGTCGTATTCTAAATCTAGCATGAAAACCTCTTGTTCAAGTTGGATACAAACAAATTCAATTGAAAGCAAACCATCGATTTCATTAACTCAACAGACAAATGAATCAAATCCGATGAAAATCTATCAGTGGCTAAACTGGGTATGAGCAAATCGTGTATTCAAATCGAAACTTGATTTATTTTTAGCAAAGCAAAAACAATGTACATGGTGAAAAACATTATGACAGAGCCATTTCAAAGGATAGACAGAGATATTCAAAAATCAAATTCAAATCATTATATTAATCCTGGGAATTCACAAAACGAAAATGATATCAAAATCCATACCTGTATGACGAGCAGACAGCTTGATCATGACAATTTGGAGTTGACAACAGCTGTGGTCGATTCAACATTCTTAAAAATGATGGAACCAATGGTTCTCTTCTTGCTATCAGTTGCTTGAAGTTTGTCTCTTTGGCTGGTCAATACTGCAACTTGATTTTCCAATGATTGGATTTTTTATTGAAGTAGGGGAACGTCCATATAGTATCATTCCAACCACAAATGACATTGGTCACAGGACGACTGTCCGGGCTTCGAAAGTGCAGGTGAGGGTTTGGCTATATTGTCGAGGGTTTCATTAGGTAGTTTGATCCCTGGGTAACTGGGATTGTTCCTTAGGCAAGGGGGAAGATTCAAAACGAAGTCATAAGGTGGCTCGGAGCATAGACCCTGTGAGTAAGGGTACTCACTAGCTAGGAAGCGTTCTATGTCAGAGTCTGAATCCTCACTATGGACTATGGGCTTCTGTTTAACACTAGGTTTAGGATTATTCCTAGCCATTCTCGAGATAATCCAAGCATTCTTTTTTCCTTTTCCATCAACAGTAGGGTTTGCCTTGGCCTTTTTTCTTACAGGCTTTTTAATAGCCTCAACCTTCTCAGCTAAGACGTCGGGTAAGTCAATATCAGGGTCGATCGAGGGTTTAGGAGAGGGAAGTAGGACATGGAAGGGCACAGGTGGCCTGACCTTGGCTTCATTAATCACAAGCTTGTCAACCTGGACAGGGTCTGTATCATCAAAACCATTTCGAGCGATAAAAGCTCGCCAGTTATCACCGTGGAGACTTAAGTGATGAACAACGATGAGTCTGATTAGGCCATGGTCGAACAGGCTACTATCGGCCTTCTCCCTTTTAAAACTTTTTGACATTTTATATAGGCTACGCTGGAAGTAAAAGGGCATATTCAATGGGTATCCCATAAAATTCATTAACAAGCGAAGGTGGTAGAGAAAAATGAGTCCATATCGACCCTCACAGGTCACGAATTGTTTGACCACCATCAAAATATCATGCCATCGTGGATTAAGCGTGGAGATGGGCATACCTCTGTCACAGGATGTGACCTTTCGCGAGACGAACAATAGCGGCCATGGCACCTCCTCGACCTTAGAGTTTTTAAACCAACGTTCGCCCGAGGATGGTAACCCTGTAGCAGAACTAATAAACTCCTCATTGATTTCCAACTGAGTGTCACCCACCTTGGCTCTACAACCATCAAAAGTCAAGGCGAACTGTTGTGGCACAAATAAAAACCCTCGAATCGATGTACAAAGGTGAGCCAGCCGTTATCCTCTAAGTCTTTCCGGGCATTGTCGAATAGTAGCAAGGCTTGGCTACCGTTCGGCTCGATTTGCACCACTGGTGCCATGGAGCCGAGCACACGGTAAGTCCAGGGTTTGGATCATAGCACACATAGGAGCAGAGTGCATGAAGGGTTACTCGAGCTAGTAGAGGTAAAACAAGGATAAGGGATGGGAATAAATGACATCGTGCGAAGGTGGTGGAGCTATTTGCTGGCCATGCATAATAGTTATTGCCAATGGTACAACCGCCGACGCTTATAGCTGTTCAACCCACTATTGTATGGGTTAACAATCATGCCATTTGCCCGACCAATGAAACCAATGGAAAGTGTATTAATCATTTGCGCAAGCAATGGTTATACCATAGTTTTAGAACCAATCATGCAAATTGAAATCAATACCAAGTGTTTAACCAATGTGACATGCGTTGTATCAATTCATATCAAGAGTTTAAGCGAGGTACCAATGCGTTTTGAACTAGGTGTCATATCAAATGAAATATATCAAGGGTTTAACCATAACACCTATATATCTTATGAAACCAATGTGAAAAGTAATTTGATCAAATAACATGTAAATCCAACTGCCAATGCATCGCAAACTCAATGAGACAAAGTCACACAGTCAATCCAAGAATGTCCAATGAGTACAGATCAAGAAGTTTTTACCAACTGCATAATGATAAGTGAAATGTAAGCGCAATGGGCATATCAACAAGAATGATAACGACAGTTCAATAATGATTCTAATGCGACTTCGAAAGACCAAGTTTTCACGCTTGCAGTCGTGAAAACAAAAACTAAGGTAAATGTGCACATGCCGCAAAAACAAAAGTGTCGTTTATTTGAAAATTGCGACGAAAAATTGATGTTTGCAAAACATTGGTGTAGGCAGCTTATAAGACAATGGAAAAATGTGAATTGGCTGCCAACACTACCCTAGGCAAATACCACCCAAGTATGAGAAGTGGTTGCCTAAGTTTACCAGCACCGATGCCACCAACGCCGAAGAGCATATGAGTAACTTTTGGGCATTCTTTCAGCTTCACCCCATCAGTGATGATGCTGAAGACTTGGCCATGAAGTTATTTTCTGCTACCCTTTATGATGCTGCAAGACGTTGGTATCTCAGTCTTCCTGATGGAAGCATCAAGACCATGGATAGACTTGAGMAAGTCTTTCTCAAAAGGTGGAGCATCAAAGAAGAACCTAACATGTTGCTCACTCGACTAAATGGCCTTGCCAAGTATGAGAATGAGTCCATTCAGGAATTTCACACCAGATTCGAAGCATTACTCCAAAGAATTCCCGCAAGCCATCACCCAAAAGATGATTACCATGTTCATATTTACACCAGATCTTTCAATGACCAACTAGGGTATCTTCTTAGAGACAAAGACCCCCAATCCATTCAAGAAGCCCAAGAGCTCGCTACCAAGATAGAAGGAAATCTCNATGGGTATCCCATAAAATTCATTAACAAGCGAAGGTGGTAGAGAAAAATGAGTCCATATCGACCCTCACAGGTCACGAATTGTTTGACCACCATCAAAATATCATGCCATCGTGGATTAAGCGTGGAGATGGGCATACCTCTGTCACAGGATGTGACCTTTCGCGAGACGAACAATAGCGGCCATGGCACCTCCTCGACCTTAGAGTTTTTAAACCAACGTTCGCCCGAGGATGGTAACCCTGTAGCAGAACTAATAAACTCCTCATTGATTTCCAACTGAGTGTCACCCACCTTGGCTCTACAACCATCAAAAGTCAAGGCGAACTGTTGTGGCACAAATAAAAACCCTCGAATCGATGTACAAAGGTGAGCCAGCCGTTATCCTCTAAGTCTTTCCGGGCATTGTCGAATAGTAGCAAGGCTTGGCTACCGTTCGGCTCGATTTGCACCACTGGTGCCATGGAGCCGAGCACACGGTAAGTCCAGGGTTTGGATCATAGCACACATAGGAGCAGAGTGCATGAAGGGTTACTCGAGCTAGTAGAGGTAAAACAAGGATAAGGGATGGGAATAAATGACATCGTGCGAAGGTGGTGGAGCTATTTGCTGGCCATGCATAATAGTTATTGCCAATGGTACAACCGCCGACGCTTATAGCTGTTCAACCCACTATTGTATGGGTTAACAATCATGCCATTTGCCCGACCAATGAAACCAATGGAAAGTGTATTAATCATTTGCGCAAGCAATGGTTATACCATAGTTTTAGAACCAATCATGCAAATTGAAATCAATACCAAGTGTTTAACCAATGTGACATGCGTTGTATCAATTCATATCAAGAGTTTAAGCGAGGTACCAATGCGTTTTGAACTAGGTGTCATATCAAATGAAATATATCAAGGGTTTAACCATAACACCTATATATCTTATGAAACCAATGTGAAAAGTAATTTGATCAAATAACATGTAAATCCAACTGCCAATGCATCGCAAACTCAATGAGACAAAGTCACACAGTCAATCCAAGAATGTCCAATGAGTACAGATCAAGAAGTTTTTACCAACTGCATAATGATAAGTGAAATGTAAGCACAATGGGCATATCAACAAGAATGATAATGACAGTTCAATAATGATTCTAATGCGACTTCGAAAGACCAAGTTTTCACGCTTGCAGTCGTGAAAACAAAAACTAAGGTAAATGTGCACATGCCGCAAAAACAAAAGTGTTGTTTATTTGAAAATTGCGACGAAAAATTGATGTTTGCAAAACATTGGTGTAGGCAGCTTATAAGACAATGAAAAAATGTGAATTGGCTGCCAACACTACCCTAGGCAAATACCACCCAAGTATGAGAAGTGGTTGCCTAAGTTTACCAGCACCGATGCCACCAGCGCCGAAGAGCATATGAGTAACTTTTGGGCATTCTTTCAGATTCACCCCATCAGTGATGATGCTGAAGACTTGGCCATGAAGTTATTTTCTGCTACCCTTTATGATGCTGCAAGACGTTGGTATCTCAGTCTTCCTGATGGAAGCATCAAGACCATGGATAGACTTGAGAAAGTCTTTCTCAAAAGGTGGAGCATCAAAGAAGAACCTAACATGTTGCTCACTCGACTAAATGGCCTTGCCAAGTATGAGAATGAGTCCATTCAGGAATTTCACACCAGATTCGAAGCATTACTCCAAAGAATTCCCGCAAGCCATCACCCAAAAGATGATTACCATGTTCATATTTACACCAGATCTTTCAATGACCAACTAGGGTATCTTCTTAGAGACAAAGACCCCCAATCCATTCAAGAAGCCCAAGAGCTCGCTACCAAGATAGAAGGAAATCTCNCAACCCATTCCTGGGTTCACTCAAAGGGATACCATCGTAATCTACTAACTCATAAGCCCCTTTTTCCAACACTCGTCTAACGATATAAGGACCTCGCCACATGGCTTCGAATTTTTCATCTCCTATCATATCTCGATCTTGTTCATAGAGGAGAACGAGATCTCCTTCAGAGAAAACGCGAGGCTTGACACGTTTGTCGTATTGGGCCTTGACACATTTTTTTTTAGCTTCTATCACTAGGGTAGCATCGCGTCGAGTTTCATCTAATCGCATAAGATACAATAGACGTTCTTCCTCAGCAGAAGTGTTTGGTAGGAGTTCAACAACTAGTTTTAAAGAGGGTATCTCGCATTCAATCGGGAGAATGGCTTCCAAACCATAGACTAACCGGAAAGGTGTAAACCCAGTAGCGGACTTGACGGATGTCCRGTAAGCCCACAATGCCGAAAACAACATTGTGTGCCAACTTGTTTTGTGAATCCCTATCATTCATCGGAGCATAGTTATGAGAATTTTGTTAATTACTTCGACTTGGCTGTTGGCTTGTGGGTAATAGGGCATTGAGTTTTCATGGCGAAGACCCAACTTTTCAGTAATTTTGGACATCATGAAGTTTCTAAAGTGGCTACCGTGATTAGTGACGATAGCCTGGGGAACACCAAAACAAGCTATGATGTGATTAAAAATGAATAATGCTGCGATCTTTCCAGTGTTATCAAATGTCGGCATCGCCTCGTCCCATTTCGTAAAGTAATCTATGGCTACAATAATGTATCCATGCCCCCCAGCTGAGTGAGGATGACATGTCAGGAAATCGATGCCCCATTTCGCAAAGGGACCAATGGAGACCACAGGGTGAAGAGGAGCTGGATGTGACCGTATCTTGTTATTATAGGTCTGGAAAGCATGGCATTTTTGAACGACGATTATACAGTTGTTAAATAAAGAAGGCAAAAAATACCCTGCTCGTAAGATCTTCTAGGCAGTAGCATACCCAGACATATGACCACCACAGGCTCCAGAATGACAGTCATTCAGAGCTCTCTCGGCTTCGTCGAACGTTAGACATTGTCGAAAAATGGAGTCAATCCCCCGACGATAAAGAGTATCCCCGAGGATAATATATTGACGAGCTTGGTATTGTATTCGACGTCGGTCAGTACTAGACAAAGTTGGACGGAAAGCCTGGGTTTGGAGATATATGATGATATCGCCATACCAAAGATCATCAGTGTTGACGAGGAAAAGGGATTCATCGGGTAATGAATCAACTGCTACATTTTCCATTTTAGAATAGAGAAAGTCACATATCAACTTAGCAAACACTAAGGACTTCTTGGACTTGGTGCGTTCAAATTCCAAGTCAAACTCCTGGAGCATCACGATCCATTTGGAGTATTTTCCCCCTAGAAATTGACGTGTGAGAATGTGTTGCATAGGGTTGCAGTTAGAAATCATGGTAGTCTTGCGAGAGAGGATATAGTGTCAGAAGCGTTGGACGGCGTGGACGGCTGCCAAGGCCAGTTTTTCGACATGTAAATACTTGATTTCGGTAGGCGTTAAACTTCGACTCAAGTAGTAGATAGCATGTTCATCGTTAGCATCATCCTCTTGGACGAGAACCATACCAATGGTGTAATCCGAGGTAGCAAGGTAGAGGAAATAATCATGACTGTAATCAGGGGGAAAGAGAAGCAGAGAACGTGTTAGGGACAATTTCAAAGCTTCAAAAGCATTGTTGGCGATGGTATCCCATACGAAATCAGACCCCTGTTTTAGTAGCCGCGTAAATCCACAAGTTATCTTAGCGTAATTTGGGATAAAACGACGAAGAAAGTTTGCTTTCCCCTGCAAACTTTGTAACTGGAAAAGTGTAAAAGGAGGAGGGAAATTAAGGATTGCCTCAACCTTTAAAGGATCCACCCTGATCCCTTGATGCGAAACAATAAAACTTAGAAGTCGACCAGATTCCACGCAGAAAATTCACTTATGAGGATTCAAACGTATACGGTAGAACTGACAGCGGACGAAAATGGCTCGGAAGTGGGTTGGATGATCAACTCGACGCATTGAGTGAGCGGGTAAATCGTCCAGATATGGTTGAACGATGTTCTTGATATCATCGAAATCATAAGACATAGCGTGTTGAAAAGTAGCGCCATCGTTCTTGAGACCAAAGGGGAGTTTCCAATAGGCAAAAGTACCCCAAGGACAAATAAAAGCAGTCTTATGTTGATCCTCGGGAACAATGTTGATTTGATTATACTCGGAGAATCCATCCATCAGAGAGAAGATTTCACTTCCAGCGCAATCGTCGACAATCTGATCAACGAAGGGGATAAGAAAGTTGTCTTTGGGACAAGCTTTGTTGATATCCCTATAATCAATGCATACACGAATTGTGCCTTGGTTCTTATCGATCAGGACAAGATTGGAAACCCAGTCAGTGAGAGCCACCGGGTAAATAAATCCGGCTTTGAGAAGTTTCTTGACTTCGAGCTTGATAACAACCGCTTTACGTCGGTGAACTGGACGAAGGCGTTGCCGAACGGGTTTAGCATCGAGGTATGTCTTGATCTCATGTATCACAATTTCGGGGTCGATACCTGGTATTTCTTCGTAGCTCCAGGTGAAGATGTCACGAAACTCTTTGGAAAGGGATGTATAGGTGACGATTTCGTTAGAAGAACACAAAGATCCGATATGGACATGTTTGACAATCCCAGGTTTGACAGATATGTCGAGGGGAATAGTGGGTGAGATATTGCTTAAGTTCCCTTCAGAAAATACATCGTGTGCAGACTTGGGAATGGTTGAGATGACGACAACGGTCGACGGAGTCGATATCTGTTGGTAGTTCTCAAGGGTATGTTTCTCCAGGAAGAGGATGGAACGATGATGTCCATCATCCCAAGGGGTGTCCTCCATGACATACATGATCATATTGTCTATGGGAAAAATTACACGGAAAGGATCTAGAGATAACTCACCAAGAGAGGGGGTAGAAGGGGTTGTCGATTGAATGGCCTGATAGGCGGATTCAACCGGACTTAACGACATTTTTTCGTCGTAACGAAGATGATCTCCAGGGTCAGGTACTATCCATGGGTTGTGAGACGTAGGAATGTCATGAATCGAGGTGGAGATCATGTTGATTGAAGCAATGGACGAGCGTGGAACATCGGGCGGTGGAATGGGGAAAGTACCCATTAACGAAGAGTCTTTGAGAAGGCCTACACCGACGTTCTCATAACCCTGTGGGGTTTTAGAGATAAATAGTACATTGCCATTACGAGTATTGGAATTAAAGAAGGCTAATTGGTCGATGGTGACTACCTTCCCTTGATGTGGGAAACATACCACATGGAAAAGGGTCGACACAACTGCACGCATGGAATCGATCTAGCTGTGGCCAAGCAAAATATTGTAATCAAGGGGAGTGTCAAAGAATTCCACTTCGACTTGGACCGTTTTTCCTTCTAACATGATGGGCAATGAAGGAAGGACACTGTAGGGCTTAAAACCAAAGCCATTGAAAGCTTTGAGAGTGTTCTGGGATTCGTTCAAAGAGGGAGAGCCAATGGATTTCCAGCAAGTAAGAGACATGACACACGTCGAGGCACCCTCGTCAATAACGATTCGACAAATGTTTTTGTCAAAGACAATCACTTAGATCTCGAACACGAGTTGAGGGGGTAACCTTGGAATGTGATCTTACAAGTCAAAAATTATTAAATTCGTATCCATCAGGTCGATTCCACCAATATCTTTAAACAATGCCTTCCGTTGTGTGGAACAACTTTGAAGGACTTCGAGGGCTAACATCGCAGAAGGTTCTTGGGCTAGATCTTCAACAATGTTGTAGTTCTGGGCAGCACGAGTATGAGGATTGAAAGCCGATTTCTGAATGACGCCCTTTGGGGGGGTTCGAAGAATTGTGTCGAGGCTCGGTCGTTCGAGATGAAGAGGACCGTTGGTAGGTGGAGTCGTGGGAGAGGGTTGTACCAATGAAGGAGGTAGGTCATAATAATCTTTGGCTTGAGTGGTGAGTGCAATGTCATTCTGCTTTGAATCACCAGTACACATCAATACATAGGATGTAGTAGAAGATGAGGGTTGGTCATGCATGACCAATTGAGCCTGTTGTTGAGACGGGAAGGGTTGGGACAAAACGGCCGGAGCAGGTGGTTTTGGAGCTCCTTGAAGGAACTTAGTGACCTCAACGCGTCGTGGACAATCCTTCATGTAGTGATCATCACCACAAATAAGACAAGGGTATCGAGGTTTGCGCTTATCTCGATCGTCAACAGATGTAGTTTTGGTTCACTCTGCTTGAGAAGTATTTTTGTCCTCCTTATTCTTACCCCTTTCCTTTTTGGATTTGTTTTTACCGGTGGGGGTAGATTGAACTGCATTTAACTCAGAAGTCTTGCCGGTGGGAGGGGCAGGAGACGGAGCATTTTGAACATTAGAAGAAGCAGGTTTGGGGTTGGTGCTCGAGGCAGAATGTGGTTGGTCCTGGAAAGTGCCAATCACACCGTTGGTTGCATGAGAAGCAATTGGAGTAGTTGAAGTGGCAGAAGTGAAAGGACGAGGTAAGTCAGGTAGTAAGTCGTAAAGGGTACCTGTTTGCGAGTAAAAGAGGTCAAGGTATTGAGCACGACTTATGGCCTGCTCTTTCGTGACTACTCCACCCATGGCGATATCACAACCGATGTCGTTCAAAAATGATTTTGTGAACCATTCTGCCAGCAATTGATCAGGGAGTTCGAGTTTGATGAGACGTCGTCTCCATCGCCACTCATGAATTTGATCAGATATATAAGTGGATTTGTTTTGTTTGAAAGAACTCAAAATATCGGTCCCCATTTGATAACAGATCGGTAACTGGTAGTGGGTGAGAAAAGTCATAGCTAGGGTGTTAAAGTCAGCGAAAAAACCTCATGGAAATTCTATATACCACTTCGCAGCAGAACCTGTGAGGGTTCATTGAAAAAGACGTAAACGAATAGAGTCATCCATCAACGAGTTGGATGAAAACCAGAGGTGAAAATTCATGACGTGATTGTTCGGGTCCTCTCCCTCTTTTCCATCGAATTTAGGCATATCCGATGGTAGCTTGGCTGGTATAGAAGGCCATTGGGGAGAGTGACGAATTGGATCATTTAAAATCCTTGACAAATCTGGAAGATCCAAAGTGGCCAAGAAGGGTAACTGTCGATTCACCTGCGGGTACTGGTGGCTTTGGGGAGGAAGCCCCATCGGAAAACCAGTAGGACCATAAGAAGTTTGCATATAATGTGAAGACCCAGGCAGATTCGGTGGTGGTTGGAGAGGATAGTAGCTCATGGGATTGTATCCTTGAACATGGACGTGATTTTGAGCATTCGAACCCCAGATGGGATTGGACGTACCTGGATATGGTTGGCCTATACTAGGGGGTATCACAGACGCAGCTGGAAACTGTTGCCCCCCAGTTGATTAAGGAGGATGTTGTATCAGATGATTCCAATACTGGGCCAAGGACGAAGGTATGTTTTTTCCATAAGGTGGGGTCTGTCCTCCTAGTGAAGGTGGTGTTCCAATTGGGGGCAGTGTTCCAATTGGGGGTTGTGTTCCAATTGGAATTTGCATTCCAATAGGAATTTACCTGCTGAGAGGGGGTTGAGTCATACCACTTTGGTGAAATTGTCCACCGACGGGAATCTGGTAATTTGGTGTGAATGATGGAATAGTGCCACTAGGATTAAGACTGCCAGTGGAGGACGAGAAAGGTCCTCCAAAAGGAAATTGAGGGAGTGTCGGAATAAACCCGGTAAGACAGTTCCCAGAAGAAGAGGGACCACTAGGAGAGCCAAATAGGGTTTGCAAAGGAGTTGAAATGGAAGCATTCAACGCATGGTATCCAGGCGGTAGTGTCAGGGTGATACTGGGCGTGAGCAGTGTGCCGATGGGGGTTTGTCTAACCACGGTAATCCCGGTGTGAACACTCATAGTATCTGTGTGATGGGCCATTTCGATAGGGATGGTCAAAATGTGGTCGAATCGCGGGGTGTACGTACCAAGAAAGTAATAGGCAGTAGTAAACGGTATTGTCTCTGGGCTAGAGATTTCGGAAATCACAGCTGAGATGATGGTTTCAACGCCTGATCTTGAACCAAAAAGGTCTCGTCTAAAAATGCCTATAGACCAAAAAGGATCTTGGCCTTCTATGCCTGGAAAGGGTCCAACCGGTGATCCAGAAGACACAACAACTAAGTCTCTGGAAGAATTTAGTCGCATAAACTGTCGCTCAGAATTGGGGTGAAGTCGAAAGTCCTCTCGAGTATTGGTAATTCGGAAATGTTCTAGAGAGTCAGTTCGTTCCACTTGTGGCGTGGTAACGTCTTGGACTTCACTCTACCGAGGAGAGCCCTCAAGTGAACTTGTAGGCAAGGGTTGAGAACCTTCCATATTATCTGGAGATAAACCCTGCATTCTACATGAATGACGTGGAGGAGCTATTGTAGACGAGTGACAAACTTACAAAGAAAAATCATATGGTCAACTTTGGTAAACAAACAACACGCGCTAGTAAAAAAAATCTAGGAAACAACACCAAGCAAACAAGATCTTCTAATTCCGAAGTCACTAGTTGGTGATGAAATCCAACGTCGCAACAACAAGACAAGAAGGGGCTGGGCTAGGGTGGAAAAGTTATGCTGGCGACCTGCTTAACGGACTTACACCCTAGTGCAAGATCCCACACATAATCATGGATATACCCTCCAAGGATCCCGAGTGAATTTGGCCAACGTCGATTCCAATTACCATGAATACTTGCCCCTTCACAATCACCTTATGTAAGAACCTAGAAAGATAGGCCACTAAGGTTACCACCGACAACAATAAAGCCTGGGGGGACAGTCGACAGTCCAATCCACACGTAAGGGCAGGGTATCTAGCCCGAAATCAACTCAAAAGGCTTCCACTCATCATTGTGGGTATACCTCCAAGTGACCCCTGTAATACATGCAATCTCTACACCGATATCAACAAAGCAGGGTGAGTAACTCTGTCAATATCAATGCGACCTTGTGTTTGACCCTTGTGTGAGAAGGGATTCCCAGGACAAGATGTTGTAAATGGAATTTGACACTCCTTAACACAAGATGCTATTGTGTTTTTTGTGCTTTGGAGAGTGTATCTCTCTTCCTATTCCAAAGCGCCAGTCTAGATAAATGTTGGTGTAATAGAGCCCTATAAAAGAGTTAATAGTTAAATTTTATGATTGCGCAGTGATATTAAGGGATTTTGTCACTCAAAGGAAGTGGAGATGAAACTGATGTTGTGTGAGACTCTGACCCAACGATGCATAGATAGGAATGAAATATATCAATTTTCGTTCAATGAATCCTATGTACAGGAGGGAAAGAGAAGTTTTCCGGATCAAACTTGAACTACAATACACAATTTCCTTTAAAATGCAATTGCAACGAATCACACATCAATAACAATTCTCTATTGTTTCATTTCTCAATAATTTCAACAATTGATTTTGAATACTTTTGAAGATGAAAATGATTTTGAAAGAAAAACGTTGTTCACTTTTCAAAAAGGACCTACATCATGATGGTGAAAGTGAAGAAAACCAACAACTAATGAACAAGCAATAGATAAAAACCCAAACCAATCTTTCAATGGAAACAAAAATAACAAGTAGACCAAACTAGTCTTTTCAATTGCATGAGAAAAGTGATCTTCCAAATGATGAGCAAATGATAAAGACAAAGAAGCTCAACTTTCAACCGATCGCCGGTTCTTAACCAAACAAACACACTCAGGTTCCAAAATCAGAGAGTATATCTTTGCCGAGAAAAGTCAAGAAACGAAAGTCGAGCAACAATTGACAGGAAGAGCCTTTGATTTCCTAATACTGACCGTGCACAAAATCTGAAGACAAGAAAACATCAACTAATGGTCCAAGAAGCTCTTTTCAGGCACCTATACTGATCTGGGCAGCTGATCATGCAAAAATCTCAAATCCAAAATCTTGAAAAGAGGGTTCGCACGCTAACAATATTACACAGTGTGAGAATGGGTCATTCTCGCATGCCAGCTTTGAGCAGAGTGCGAGAACCTTGCACTGGACCTAAAAGCAGAGTGCGAACTCAGTATATTCTCGCAGGCCACTGTGGAGTGTAGTGCGAGAATGTCTGTAACTAAGTAAATTTTTGGAAAAAGACAAACAATTTGAAGAGGCCTCTAGACCCAGAGGGTCTATCAGGGTATCCTGAAGACTCGGAGATTGATATGAATGGAGAAAGGTAAGGCAAGAGCAAATGGCCAAAGAAAAACACCAAAAAACACAAAGAAAACGGGTTATCTCCCCAGTGGAGTCACCAATTTTGTTATCGGACTAATCGGTAGGTTCAGACACTAACAAATCTCCCTAGATCCACCTGGATCTAGAACAAAACAGGACATGACATGACTCTTTCCCTAAGTTTTGACCATTGAATTAGCTAGTAGGGAGGAACAGTAACATACCTTTGTATCGCTTCCTAGGGTCTCTGTTTCTCCTGCTTATCTCCGGTGCTCTCGTGAGGTCAAGACCAAGACAACACAAACCAACCAAAGTGAAGATAGAAAAATATATTCAACTGTCAACTTATGTGTATGATCAAGGAATTACACAATAAAGTAAGAATGACTTTATGGGAAAAGGACATGCCACTGTATCATATTAATCGAAAGTAGAAGATACAACCTGATCACCTTGATGTCACAAGATTCCTTTCGGTGGCTCTTGGCTCCAACACACACACTTGATCGATCCTTGTATGAAGAAGATCCAATTCCTCTTGATAGACTTGCTAGAGTCTCCAAGCTCCTGTTCAAGCTAGGTCCTTCACACAATTCTTTCACCAATTCTCCAATGAATCTT
>JZKD02S0013325.1:6725-19058 GCA_000966675.3 Picea glauca
ATCCTTTTCTCAATGCTATAATTCCAATTAAGCTTGTGGTGAATATCAATTCCAAGATATTTGTATGAAGTCACTTCCTCCAGGTTGTTGTTGTCATATACCAAGGTATCATAAGAGATCTTATTGGATTTAATAATCATGACCTTAGTCTTATCAGTATTAACAGTCATACCCATATTAGAACAAAAATCCTTGAGGATTCTTAATTGAATTTTAATATTACTTTATATGATTACAAAGTATTAATATTAATTTATAAAATTATTAAATAATATTAATATTAATTTATAGATTGAATATATATATATATATATATAGATACTCATGGTGAATTCATCTTGTATTCCATATTTGACAATTAAGAAAAACTTAGTTTCAACATTCTCGCTAACTTTTTCCATATTGAATTATCAATATATCTTTTAAAGTTTTCATACTAGTCATTTTAATATTATAACCTTTTTATAACATGTTTATAATATTATATTTAAACCATAAATAATGTCGTGGTTAATTATACAATTAAATACATATAAAAAATTACCTGTCAAAGCAATACATGAACACCATAACCATTTAATTATTAAAATAAAGAACACGCGTTATCCATTACCAATCCATCGCATATTCATTTTGATCGGTAGAAATCAATTACAACGCACAAATTTCAAATTCCATTACATCGATAAGTAATATAAACGTTTTAAGTATTTTTTGGTTATTTTTTGGCTGAAATCTGGTGATGAATGGTTGGATCTACAGATTTTAGTGGCTAAGTTTATATAATCAGAGTGTCTAAGGGTTTTTTTAGCATGCTAAATCCATTTATGCATTCAGAAATGCAATTTAAAAAACAAAAAACAACGATTTTGTCCAAATTTACATCGCTTGCAAAAAAAACCCAAAAAGTAGAATGTTTAGCAAATGCCCATTGATAATAATAATAGTAAAATGTACCTTATCATTTTGCTCGATTGTGCAAAAAGGATGAAAAAAGAGTAGTAAGGTTGTTTCTGGCATTTTCTGCTATTAATCCCAAAGAACATGACAATTGAATCTCCATTATTTTCATGAGCATTGACGTAGAAGCTTAACGAAACATGTATGGACCAATAACAATTCATATATAGAATTTAATATGAGATATTCCATGCTAGAAAAACCATAATTTGCACACATGCAATAATTGCAATAAACACATGAATGACACTTATCTCAGAAAATAATCACCAACTGCGTGCAAACCTTCCACGTTCCTCCCATTCTTAGACTGCACTGCTCATAACTCTCAATAGCGGGTGACCCCCGATCTAGGGCTAAACTCTACTAGGGAAAAGAGAATACTAATCCAGTCTAAGGTATGATAAGCAACATAATTTCTTTGCCCAAGGTGCCAACTGTTGCAACTAGCCTACAGTCTGTCATTCCCCACATGCATGTCCCACCCCAAGAAGTGTGCCTCTTTTTTTCTCAATAGTCCCTCGTCTGCCCCACTTCCCTTTCAAATCTTCAACAACATGTCGAACAAGAAGTCTCAGAGCCCCATAGCTATTTCCCAATGCACCAAGGAATGACTCCGAGTAGTTTCTCTCCTAGAGAACTACTTACAGTTCTAACAACCCGCTTCTTCCGTAATACGACCTGGCAACCACTTCTTCAATTCAACTCTTGTGCTCACAATACAAGTACAGGTTCCTGGTTATAGTTAAGTACTGTAAGGTATGACTCACAACTGCCTCCATGAAGAAATAGTCAATATTGATCCTCCTCCCCCTTCACACTATATCCACACACACACACACACACACACACACATATATATATATGCATGCGTCTTTTCAGACACTTGGAACTCCAAGGGACTCCCTTGTCCCTATTTTCGAGACTTAAGACATATATTAATATCCATTAATTTAGTTTTAAGGAATAATATTCTAATATTCCATTGGGATTAAGCCCCCTAGCTTAGCCCCTTCCTAGACTCTTATCCCTTATTTCCCTTTCTAGGTGGAGTTTAGCACCCCATACTCACTTGTGGATTGGTCTTCATGTAGCAGTGTGTTTTCATTAATATGAGTGTTTACATATTAAAAAAATAGGCTCATTGGCCTTTAGCATGTAGGCTCTCCGACCTAATAATCACATAAACCTTCTAGCCTATAACAACCTGGCTCACCAACCTATAAAAATTTTACATTTATATGTATAAATGGGGTTCAGCCTAGGGGTATTACAACGATGAAGGTAAAACTCCATCTAGTCTTTTGTGGAATGCTATATTTGGTCATATCATTTATGATAGTCTTCATTTAATTAAAAAGAATGGTATTTCTGGTCTGCCTACCATTCCTAGAAAAACAAAACAATGTGATGTTTGTATTATTGGAAAGCATAGCAAACAACCTTTCCATGATTCTAACTCTAGAGCATATAGAAGACTTGAACTGATTCATTCTAATTTATTCTACCCTATGCATGTTCCTTCTGCAAATGGAAATGAATATATAATTTACTTTAGTGTTGATTACACCAGGATGTGTTGGGTGCATTTGCTGAAAGACAAGTCACAAGATCATGTATGGATTAAAAATGAAGCTTAGTCTCATATTGGCTCTCTTTGCACTAATAATGAAAGAGAATATAAATCTAATGAATTTGAAAATTACCTTCGCGAACATGGGATCAAACACCAAACAACAGGTCCATACAGTCCTCAACAAAATGATGTAGTTGAACGAATGAACATGACATTCCTAAATATGGTTCGTTCCATGATGTTTTTCAATAATGTTAAATTGATGTTTTGGGCTGATGCAATTCTATGTGCAGTTTATGTAAAAAAAATGTGTCCATCTCATGCTATCAAAAACAACACTCCATATGAAATGTGGTATGGCCACATTCCTTTGGTAAGGCATCTTAGGGTCTTTAGTTCCACCTTCTATGCCTTGATTCCTAATGAGAAAATAAGCAAGCTTGATTGAAGGAGTCGAAAGTGAATATTCTTGGGGTACTCAAATACCACCAAGGGGTATCATCTTTATGATGAGATAAACAAGAAGTTTATCCTTTCCAGAGATGTGATCTTTCTTGAATCCTCTAATAAAGAAGAAATTGTTGAGAGGCAACTTGATCATCTGGACAGATTTGCTCGTGTAAATACATACCATGAATTTGATGATGAGATTCCACATCTTGAAGGGGGGATCCCTATATTGGGTCAATCTTTGGAATCTTCTTGTGTAACACCATCTCCCTCACATGAAGAAGTTCCCGTCACTTCATCAGAAGTTCAGTTGAATGATGTGATCGAGAAGATTGAAAAGTTGAGGCTTGATGATAACTCAATACCATCTTAATCAACCTAGAAACCTAGACCATATCAGAAAGGTCCACCAAAATCACTCACAAAAATACTTGAAAGTGTTCATCCTGATGAGATCGGAAAGACATGAACCAAATTGTCCTCAAAATAAGATGGAGGTTATTGGCCCTCAACCAAGTTTTTAGAGAACATTTGTCATGTTTGACCACTTTTGGGACTTTGATAGGCTGGTCAAAGATGGAGAACCCAGGCAGAGTGGAGATCATGGAATCTCTCTTGTTTTGCAGACTTGTGGACCCAACAAAGGGTTTTAGGGTTTATGTAATGGGTATGGGATGTCGGCCCATGGGTTTACCCATGTTTAGGCCTTTTTGTAATGTATAAATAAGTAGATATGACTTAAGAAAAGTCTATCTAAGTGGGCTTCGTGAAATAATATGTAAAGGTTGTTAAGTGCGAAGAATAGTTGTTGGATTTTGTGCATACTGTGTGTTGAGACTTGTAGAGCTAAGTGAAAGTGATTGTAAGAGTATTTGTGCAGAAAGACTGTGTAAGGTTTTGTGCTATCAAGGAGTTGGCTCTATGCCTTGACCTGATCTTGAGGAAGGTGGATCTAGTGCATTGTGTGTAGATCACCTGTCCAATGCGAGGCTTGGCTCTGTGGCTCTGTGCATAGGAGCAGACACATGTAAGAGATTGCAGACTAATAAAGAAGAAGAAGAAGAAGTTGGTGGACGTAGCCCCACACTAGGGTGAACCACGTATATCCTGTGTTGATGTGCTTTATGCGATGTTGTTGATGTTGATTATGTGATTATTTTCTTAGTGTTGTTAATGTTATATGAATACATCTAATGTTGTAGCTTAGTGCTTAATGATGTGAATGGATGTTATATCTGAGCTAATGTTGTGTGTTAAGTAATTGGAAGTGTTAGATCTTGATTATTACTGTGTTGTTCTATAATAAGGGTTAATATGTGATGTACATGAGAATCATAACCTAATGCATGTTGTTGGCTAAGTTCCCTACTAAGTATTTTAATCACAGATCTGTCTCCCAGCCTAGTTGTAGACACTTGAGTCCTACAACCCCCCTTGCCTCTACCTCGGGTGAGAATTCATCTGCTTCGCAGGTATTGCCGAAAGGGTCGGTAGTTAGGGTTTTTTTGGTGCACTGTTGAAGCATTGAAACCTGAGTCTGCCCCTATGCCAACAAATGGTTATGTTGCTAGGACCTGAAACTGTGATTGTTGGGAACTGAAGAAAAGAGAAATATATGTGTGTAAATCTGTTGTTGTAGTTAACAGTATTCTACTTGACTTGCAAATCTTTGTGCTAAGAAAGAAATCGGATCTGAAGGAAAGAGGTAAGATCTTAAAGTTTTGTGCTCTAGTAAAGGTAAGATTAGTGGAAATTTTTGTTTCGAAAATATGAATCTAGGTATGCTTGATAGATTTTGTCCTAGTCTGAAAACTAGTAAAAAGTTAGAAGAAAGAGTTGATTTGAATAAATTTGATAGAAATAGAGAAAGATATGTTATTCCTATGCACAGAAAGAATTTTTGGATTAATAAGTGGATGCAGGAACCTAGAAGGAATTTTTGCAGAATGCAGGTCCATCACTGTGATCCCAATGCGCAATACAGGAAAGGTTGGGGATCATTTAAAATAAAGAGAGGATTGACATTGTGTTATAATTGCATAATACCAAGACATCTTGCTAAAGAATGCCCTGTTATAGGTCCTCTTTGTCTTTGTTGTAAAGCTATTGGTCATGAGGTTGAAGATTTCCCAAGGATGATTGCTAAAGTTGAAAAGATGAACATGAGACAAGAAGACTATAAAGAAGGTCAAGAGACTAAGGATATGTTAAATAATCATAAATCAAAAGAGTCAGAGACTTTGTTAATACAATTACAAGAAGAAATGGATGATCACAGAGACATTGGTTTACCAGAGATCCTAAAAGAAAAACAATGCATAGTTACAAGAATAGAAGACTTTGACATAGAATGTGTATTAGATGAAGAAACACATGTGAATATTATGCCAAAAAGCACTTGGGAAATTTTGGGAAATCCTGTTATGATACCTTCATTGGGAAGGATAGGCTTGTTTAAAGGAAAGATGATAACCCTATGTGGAAGAGTTAATAATATACCTATGATTGCTCATGGAACTATGACTAAAGAAGAATTTGAAGTTATTAGGTTTGCTGAGAACAACGCCCCTTTTTCACTTTTATTAGGAAAGACTTGGATTGAGAAGGATCAGATCAGAAGGAAAGAAGAGGAGGAAGCCATAGAAAATAAAAAAAAAAGAATTAAGGGACTTCATAACCAGAATAATAGCGCGACTAATAGAAGAACAAGAGGATTAGTCGAATAAACTAAGGGCCAGAGAAATAGCTGAAGAAGTTGAAAGAACATAGGAAGACTTAATCAACCTGTCCATGCAAGAAAGAAGTATAGCCACACTGGAAATAGAGAAAGAAGGAACATTAACCACAAAATCTATAAGAACACATCAACAATGCAAAGTCACTTTACTAGGAGAAGACAAGAATAAAAATAGAAAGAGGAATCCAGAGACTTGGATCATAGGAAAGAATGCAAGGAAGCTCAGTAAGAAGAAAGCCAAGCTAGAAAAACTACGGAAAGTGCCAGAAAAGACTTCGCGGGAGGTAGATCTGCAGAAGTTGAACCTTGCTGGAATAGCAGAACCACGCAGAATGAGACTTCACCATAGCAAAGATATATGGCCGTTGGAGGCACCCCGACTGTTAGAATCACATTCCTGAATGTCTAGAAACACAGTTACTTATGGAAAGACCACCATTAGACCATTGAGACTGCACCATAATGGATGGATTCATATTGATTGAGGCATTCCTACCCATTGGAAGAATCTGTTACAACATTGCCTATTTAACTCGTCGAACGCTACACTGGGACCAATTTTTTCAAACCGTGATATCCAAGCTAACAGAGAATCCATTGTATCATGATGAGATTTCTAGACCTCTCCATCCATCGGATTACCTCATTTTTCTATTCGCCTACCCGATTTATTTGATTATGAGTGTGCATGTTGGGTGAACATAGCATAGTAGAGAAGTCTGTGGAAGAGATACTTGTCGACCTCATGACTGAGAGAGTCATGTCTGTGGGAATACAAGCATTGTCGACTGGAGGATTGAAAGTATCCCCCTTGAATGGACACTGGTCTATCCGAATTGCATCTGAGAAGCGAAGAAAACACCACGACAATCTAGCTAACATGAAGAAGATATCGTCGGTCTTATCGGACTACATATAGCCTTTGGTCGGCACGGTGAATTGCGATAGTATCCCACGTGATTTTGAATGCATGTTGATCACTACGTACCTCCCAAAGGGGATACGTGCAATTGGACCCTATTCAGGACATATTACATCTCTAAAGAACAACGAATTCAACCTAGGAGACGGAAAGAACTACGTGATGCTCACGGTGCATCAGTATTTGATGAAGAAAACTGGGAAGAAGCAATGCATAGCCTCCCAACCATGGATAAAGGAGCTTGCACAGTCGACGATCCTGAATGTAATGAAGATCCCCCACTTCGGTCGACATTAGGAGGTTAACGCTTGTGTTAAACTTCTCTTGTTGTTCTACCATGGAGTGTATCTGTGGCTTGATAGGCGCATGACTATGGATCCGACACTAATCCATCTCATCACAGAACTGAGTATGAAGGGACCAGACCCTCACTAGTTCTACCCAGGGAAAACCTAAGATCGCTCCCTGGCATAACGTATAAAGGAAGATTATGGAAATGTAGAAAAGGGAAAGTGAGGCTACAAGGTAGCCTCTATCTAGGATGGTGCAGTGCGCCTAGCTTGTCAGCTTATTGTTGGTAAGCTTGTTAGAAAGAACCGGCCAACACAGGTCACTAGATTTGTTGTAAACCTCGTAGGGAAGTGCGTAGAAGACATGCAAATGAACTGGGCGAGTTACCTTGTCAACGAGTTGGAGAAGGACTGTCGTGAAGCGTAGGACCAAGGATATGAGTTTCATTTTAGTTGGATACTGGTACTGATCACCTTTGTAGCTTGGAAGATGCCAAAAGGAGTAACGTTCCCTAAAGTTGAGCCATCAAAACCATTGGCCACAAGGTTCTCCACCTTGTGGTACACGAATGATATGGTGAAGCAATGGAAATAGAATGTTGTCTTCCATGCTTACTACCTAAAACTGAAGCACACCACTGAATCATTTCCACGAATGACCCTGAATACCTTGCATCAGTACAGGCCACTAGCGAAGTTCCATGCATATCGACACTTTATCTACATCACCTCGCGCAGGGATGAAAGTAAGGAGGAGCTGTAGTCCTACTATAAGTTGACCGAGGAAGACATAGAAGAGATCAATAAGGAATAGCCAACATATTTGCTCGTATCGATCGAAGATTAAAAAATATCCAAACTCAACATCATTGGAAGTCCATTGGTCACCCGGGTCGAACATGATGGACAAAAGAAAAAGAAGAAAAAGGAGGAAGTGCAGAACATAGAAAGTGATGAGGAGGACAACGCTTCAGAGAAAACTGCACCTGACTCGCTCGCAGGAGGAGGAGGGGGAGATGAAGTGAACCAAGAGGAAGGAGGGGAAGAAGGAGACAAGAAAGAAAAAGGTGAAGTTACACCGCAAAGGATCCCCTTACAAAGGCCGAGACATCAAAGAAAAGGAAGGTTTCTCCATAGAAACCCTCAGCAAGAAATAAGAGCCGAGCCAATAAGCCTCAGTTGAAGAATGTGCTCATAGTGGATGATTTCAATATCATCATCACAGTTGTGGAGGATGCCTCAGAGGATATCTTGCAGAGACATGAAGCGAAGCAAGAAACATTGTATGAAAGAATAGAGAAAGAGCTCAAGGACATACAACAAGCCATCTATTTGAGCCACACGGTACCTACTGTGCCTTCATCATCAGAAACTACAAAATTGGGGGATGAGCCCACCCAATTATGAAGATTAGCAGATGAAACTGAGGCTTGACTTCGTCCAGTCCAAGAAGAAAAGGAGTAGGGCACAAATACCTTGAAGCAAGAAAAAGAGGAGGTTCAAGAGCAACTTCAAGTTGCGCAGAAGGTGAAAAGTGAAATTCAGAAGAAGTTCGAGCAGAACAATGTGAAGATACAGGAAGAAAATGACCAACTTCTCATAGAGTAGATTGTGATCAAAGAGGCAGTGACTAAAGAACTTCACTTTGTGTTAGGATTGGCACAGGAGGAAGAAGATTCAACCAAGATACAAGTGGGGAAGCTCGTTGAGGCCATTCAACAACTTCAAGCAAGGTTAATGGAGCTAGAGATTCAAGAAATGTTGAGCACTCTACAAGAAGTACATGACCAAAGGGAGGAAGTTGCCAAGAATGTAGTATAAAGAATCAGAGCACTCTCCTCCGAGTTTAAGAAACTAATCGATCGAAGTGCGCAAACATATGAGCACCTTGTAGAAGATCTAGAGCTGAGGAAATTAGAAGCACAGTTCCAGGAGGCAAAGTAATAGAAATCCACCGTGCAAGCACAGATGAAGCTGATTATTGTAGTCGAGAAGATGAAAATATCACAGGAATAGCATGTAGTTCAACAATAGATTACTGCTATCCAGAGCAAAGTCATGGAAGTGACACAAAGACTCCAGTTGGTGTAGGATGAAGCCTACACAATTTTTGAAGAAGTTGAAGGAAAAGGCTTGCAGCTAGACCAACTAGTTGTGACAGTGGAACAATGCTTGGAAGGGCTTGTTACTGAGAAAGTGATATAGGATTTCATCGAGCAAGAATCTCTAGCGAAGCAGAAAGTTGAGGCAGCTCGATATAAGCTCGAGGCCTTTGAAGCAGTGTTTCCCAAATCTGAGTGGCTCGAGATGAGTCATAGGTGAGTGTTGGGGGCATGTTGGCCCTTGACCAAGTTTTGAGAGAATATTGGTCATGTTTGACCACTTTTTGGACTTCTATAGGCTGGTCGAAGATGGAGCACCTAGGCGAAGCAGAGATCACAAAATATCGCTTGTTTTGAGGGCTTGTGGACCCAACAAATGGTTTTAGGGTTTATGTAACAAGTATGGGATGTCATTCCATGGGTTTACCCATGTTTAGGCCTTTTTTTAATGTATAAATAAGTATATAGGACTTAGAGAAAATTCTATCTAAGTGGGCTTCATGCAAAAATATGTAAAGGTTGCTAAGTGCGAAGAATAGTTGTTGGCTTTTGTGCATACTATGTGTTGAGACTTGCAAAGCTAAGTGAAAGTGATTGTAAGAGGCTTTGTGTAGACAAAGTGTGTAATTTTTTGTGCTATCAAGTATTTGGCTGATCTAGGTGGATATCGGTGGCCACCCACCTTTTCCAACTCACTCAAAACAATTTTCTGGCAATTTTGGTAATTTACTATTTTTAGCAATTTTTCACTTCTAGAGCCGTTTTGAGGCCCTAAACGATGTTTTTTTGGGAAAAAAAATGAGAAATATGGAATTTCCTTAGATATTAACCCCAAAATAAATCTCCTCAATGATACCTTTCCAACGGGCTATCATACGCCTAAAACGGAGATTGTATGCAAAAGTTATGACCCCGAGAAATTGATGTACTATCTTACCCAAACGGGGCCCACGTGACTTTTGGCGCTTCATCTCCTAGGGTTAGGTTTTTGGATGTCTAGGGTTTTTGGCATTCCTGTTTATTTTAAAAAGGCATTCATAGCCTCATTGTAATCATCTTCTTGTGAATGAGCATAGCTGTCACATCTCTTCTCAGAGATAAGCCACCACCATTCCAGCAAGCTTGTTTCCGCTACATTTTATAGTTTCAGCTTGTTTCCTCTGCATTTTACAGTTTCAACTTATTTCTTTATTGAATAGAAAACCAATTTTATTGTATCTCTATTATTTTTTGTTAAGAACATGTTAATAATCTATATTCATTTCATTCTTCTCATAAAATCCTGATAAGTGGTATCAGAGCGGTTTGCTCCTTATCGTCTTAATGCATGTCTCCAACGAGGTCGGAGTACAAAGAGCTGGGTCTCGAGATTTTTTCTCTTGAGGAAAAAATTTCTTTCACGCCCAAGTGACCTCTCATGGAAGGAGAAAATGAAGATGATGGGACAAGAGATCCTTTCAAACTGTTGATTGAGAAATCCCTCACGCAAGAAAGGAACGAGATGATGGATAGTTTTGTGCAAATCCTTTGACGACTACCAATAGACGATGCATCTTCTTCGAGTGGAGGAACAACCCCCTTCAAGGTACAAATAACCTTTGATATTCCTATATTTGAAGGTCAAATAGATGCATATGTTGTAGACAAGTGGTTGAATCTACTAGAAGGGGATTTTTTGTTGGACACACCTACCGCACTTAGAGGGGGAGTGAATGAGTGTGGGGCTCTTTTTCCCAAAACTTCCCTCTTGCACAAAAACCATCAATCAGCATTCAACATTTATTCATTACCCATTGTTTTCATTTATATTCAGTTAGATGTGAGCACATATCAGCAACATATATCATCAATATATCATCAACAAGTCATCACCACAATGAACACAAAGAACACAAGATGTATCAATTTTCTTTTTACTACGGACTACAATCCTTGGGGTTTATTAGCAACAACTGAATAGAGTACAAATCTACAAGATCACTAGCTCTATATTGAATACTCAACTTGCATTCTCAGCACCAACTGAGATGAGGCAACAATCCTCAACAGATATCAATCTGTACCATAAACAAGAGCATCAAAAATGCACCAACCTGTGCCAAACAACCTGTAATCAACCTGTACCATAAACAAGTGCATCCAACCATGTAACAAGTATATACCAATAATGTTTCAACCATTCATCAACAATTACTCATCAATATGTACCAACATCATCAACTATACACCTCATGTATATGCCAACTCATCAACTGCTTGTCTCAACCATGACTAGTTTTGGATTAGTCAACAACCCTAACCTGAAATAATCATAACTTTGTACTTGTATTGAATAAATATTTGAAACTGATACACAATGTTCTTCAGTGTGTTTTATGAAATTCTTACAAGTGACACTACTTGGAACCCCTCAGAAAAGGAGTTATAGCAAAAATGACATACCTTGCTGAATTTTGGCTTATTCTAGAGAGCGACCTTGTAGAGCATTCCCCACACAAAATATTTGATGAATAGATATGAAACTATTAAAGAGAATACTACAGAATATAATATAACCAAAAAAATTGGTCTCACTGAATTTGGATATGTTATGAAGAAGTTATGACTTTTTTACCCGAAACACCTGATTTTGACTAGTTTCAGGACTAGCCACGAACCCTATCTTCCACGAAGTGTAACTCCCAAAATACAACGAACCATAAGCTGAATTTTTAACCACAAATACTTGTTTGTGTTTTCTCACTTGCATAGCAATTTCAGGACCTGAATCATTATATAAAACAAGTTATAGTGAAAATGGTGAGATGACCTGTAAATAACATACCTTAGAAAGCACCATCAAAATAATTTATCTTTCCTTGCATTTTGGCCTTCTTTTCTTCAATTTCTTCAATATTTCAGCTTAGATATCCTCGGTTACCTCAGTCACTTATATATCTTCAATATCCTCAAGTGTTCCACACCAAAAATGCTCAAGAATCTCTCACAAGAAGCTCTCCATCAATACTCCAAAATATATTCCCACAGGAAGCTCTCCATTGATCCACAAAAAGGATGATATACAAGAGACCATTGCTATCTTATTTATACTTTCATCCTTTAGGTCACTTAACCCATTTTTATGTCACTTAACCCATTTCTAGGTCACTTAACCCATTTTCCTTATTTTAGGGTTAACCAGTTTCCATAAATAGAAAGTTCTCCAATACTTTAACATTTAAATATTCCTTCTTGATTTTGTCACCTTACTTTATCATTTCTTTATTTTGTCACTTCTCTTGATTATTTAAATAATC
>JZKD02S0013347.1:7649-26994 GCA_000966675.3 Picea glauca
GGCCACCAAAATATAATGTGGATCCATAACTTCCATGACATGATCATTTTGTAATCACAAAAGAATTCACAGTTGAGATACGATATGACAAAAACATAGCCATGGACCAATACAAAGTGGATCTATGTGACAACATATATATCATTGATATCACTATCATGATGACCATACTAGAATATTCTAAGTAGTCAAATAATCTCCACGACAAGCTGGGTGTTTGAGGAGTTCCCAGGGTCTTCGTCTCGATCCTGAAATGGTACGAATATAGCCATGTGAATAGATGTCCTAATGTCGAACATGGTAGAAACCAATCGATTACTAACTATTGATGCAGACTATTAACAAGTGTGAGGGAAATCTTCAATGATGACAATGAATCCCAAGGTACCCTAGTACATTCCAATGAATGTGAATAGATGAGTTGAAGTCAAACATTCATGGACTCATTCGATCAGAGCTCAATGATGTAAACCTATTGTCGAAAGCATGGAGGCCTTCCATTGAGGCATTTAAGTCCCAAGGTACTAATTGGTTTCTAAGTCTAATTATTGGATAATGTGTTGAAGTCAACATGAATAGACTTGTTGAAGGAGGGCCATGATGTTTCCCCCATCATTGACATGAAACTAACATAAGAAAGTGATGTAAGATAATTTATTACAAACTGACAGAAGGATGAATGTTGGTAATACTAGATAATAGTTGATTTGGGTTAAAAATTCCCTTGAACATTGTGAGGCATGACAAAATACTTGGCAACATTGAATCGATTGAGAGATAGACCAAAACATAGTGTGACAATGACTGGGGAACTCTTTGGGTGAGCCGAAAGAGTATGATGACTCATGGGATTGGTATGACTCAGAGACAAGTGGATTACCAAATTGTAAAACAAGACACAAACAAGTGCCATGTTCAAGGGCGACAACAAATGCCCTCCATAATGATTTCCAAAATTTGACCCACTTCTCTCAAATTTTCCTCCCACCATGAAGGATGAGTACCTCTTTGTTTTTTAACGATATTGAGGAGGATAATACATGCTCAATATAGTTCATCTTTGATGAGTCCCTCATCACATGTTTAACAAACCTGAAGAAGGAGGAGTTCGGTCCCATATGGGTCCTTTACTGTATAATTTTATGATCCCAGAGAAGATAAAATTGTGGTCTTTTCACGTTTAGAGAGTCTGAAAAGAACTTAAATAAGACTCTAAGGTTGTTATTTTTCGTAAATTTAGTCTCTCGAGCTCAAAAAAGTATAAAACAATATAAGGGAGAAATCTTCTAGTTAAGGTTGACTAGAGTATTCCTTTTTCATAAGTAGTCCATCCAGTTCGAAAAAGGGTTAAAATTACACCGAATAGACACCCTTTCAAATCCTTTTAACATGTGTGAAAGGAAGAAAGTTCGCTCAACAATCTTTTCATGTTTAGAGAGTCTAAAAATATCTTAAAGGAGACTCCAAAGAGTTCATTTTTTAATGAGCATGAAAGAGATAATGAAACTATGCTCAAAGTGTCTTCTTCATTTTTGCACGAGCTTGAAACAAAGAATGAAACTATTCTTGGGGTCTCTGCTTCATTTTTACATGATCTTGGAATAGAGAATGAAACTATGCTCGAGGTTGGTTTCATTTTTAAATGAGCTTGAAACAGAGGATAACATTTTTCTCGAGGTTGGTTTCATTTTAACACGAGCTTGAAACAAATGATACAACTATGCTCAAGGTTGGTTTCATTTTTACACGAGCTTGAAAAATAGGATAAAATTGTGCTTAGGGTTGGTTTCATTTTTACACGATCTTGAAACAGAGGATAAAACAATGCTCGAGGTTGGTTTCATTTTTATACGAGATTGAAAATGAAAATGAAACTTTGCTCAGGGTTGGTTTTATTTTTAAATTATCTTGAAACCTATAATGAAATTGTGTTTGGGTGATACCCATTAGCGAGTTTTCTTCCCAACATGATGTCCATAGGTTGGTACTTTCCCCCCAGCATGACCAACAAAATCTAACAGTTTAAATACAATATGATGTTCAGAGGCTGGAGACATGCTCCCCAAGCTTCATTTCGTTCGTTGACTCTTCTTCTGCACCCAAAATGACTCCTGGATACTAATATGAATATGTTCACCAGAGAGGGAGGAATAAACATGATCAAAGGACATAGGCATATGAAATGAAGGTTTAGGTACAAGATCTAGTGGAAGACTCGACTTAATTGGAGGGGGATCTGCTTCATTTTTTAACAATCTTGACACAACAAGAGAACTATGATCATGGATATCCATTTCATTTTTTTAACGAGCATGGCAAAAAAAATGAACTATGCTCATGGGTATCTATTTCATTTTTTAACAAGATTTAAACAAAACGAAAACTATGCTCATGTGGGTTTGTTTCATTTTTTAATGAGCTTGACATAGACAATGAACTATGCTCATTGACCTTGACCATGGATTCCAAGAGGTCTTCATTAGATAGAAGAATAATTCTTTGGAAGGAATACATGTCAAGAGACTCACTATTATCAAAACAGGGGAGAACAATATCCAATGTCCCTAGCAAGGGGGTTACCATGTCAACTTGCGGAACAAAAATCAAAGAAGATGAACATACAATGAGAGGCTCCTTCTCACTAGAAATTGAAGGCATGGGAGATAATTCCATATAATTAACCTGTGGTGGGGGAGAAACCACTTGAATGTAAGGAACATTCAGGGAAGTTAGATGGTTAGAAGTCATGCAATGATTAGGACTAACAAATGAATGGTGATCAATGGTCACTATGCTCCCATAATGGGGAAAATACATCACTCGAAAGAGTGTGGACACTATATCTTTCATAGCATATACATAGTTCCTCCCAAGGAGAAAATTAAGATCGAAGGGGCCTTAGACTACCATGGTATCAATACAACTAGTTTTCCCTCCTAAGGTGATGGGAAACTGAGCAAGGATCCCTAAAGGTTCACTACGTCTTCTATTAAAATCTAATAGATGATTAGTGGCTGACACAAGCTCCAGAGAACCTAAATATTTCCAAGATGTTGAGGATAAAATACACATAGAGGCCCTTTCATATATGATAGTGTGATATATGTACTTATAGACATCTTGCACAATTATATGGAACGTGATACTTGAAGGAAAATGAGGTTCTTCTAGACTATTCTAATAAAAGGAAATGACCTTAGTACTTGGAGGGGGTTTCGTTGAAACAGATGGGATGTCCCCTTATCCAAAACAATATGAACTGACAAAGAAAACATCAGTGGTATTCAATTCACTCTGTGAGGGAAGAGTGGGTTCAACCGAATATGGAATCATATTGACCACTTCATCAACTAGAGATTGGGTAGGGGAGGACTCTTGGGAAGCAACTAAAGGTTGTTTCAGGGAAACTAAATTGTCTTCTAACAATTTTGAAGCCTCCTCTATACGAGGGATTTGGTAAGTACAATTATTTTCATTGCATAACTTAAAAGGAAACTTGACTTTACCTTTTTTACCCCCAACCTTATTATCATTGGCCGATGGACCGTCACTAACATGACCTGCAAAGGCTAGTGACATGGGTTGTTGGGAACCTTGAGACCACACTTCTAAAACCTTTTAAATACCAGGGAAATGGTTAATAAGGTGATCACCCTTACAAATATTGCAAGAGAACTTGGGTTTGTGGCCTATGTTCTTAGGCTTCTCAACATTATCAACACTCCCAACATGATTAACAATGGATGGTTGCTTTCCCCTTTTCTTATTTTTCTTCTTCTTGTTCTTCCTTTTCTTCTCCTTCTTCTCCTCCTAGTTTCTAGCATCATGCCTTTCACCAGGCATGGAAAAACAAAGGGAATAATACCTAATGGGTAAATAAGGAAAAGGGTCAACAAGAAGTTGATGTTATTGAGGTGGATGGATTGCATTCAAGGCACTAGGGGTATTTGGGATCACCAGAGTGGAAAAAAACCATACCGGTAACCCTATAGTGAATCCGAGAAGACTCATTGTAGAAATGTAAGGAGGACCAATATTTCCAAAACAAGGAAAATGAAGAGGATCCATGAGCAAAGGGATTCCTTGATTGACAGGCTTCGTAACTGTTTCCATAGACACAGACTCAACCTAGGGTCTTCTAAATAAAATATCACACACTACCAAATTTCCTATAAGATAAGAGAAAGAAAAAAATTATCTTGTAACAAAGATAAAGGAGGTAAGGATATTCCATATATAGGAGATGAGGCAGTCAACAAAGAAACAAGAGTCAGTTACCCACAACTATTCCTTAACAGAATTCTAGAGGTGCAAGTACCAGATGCAACCAAGTACCCTCCTAAGGAGCCAAAATTGTGTGTTGTACTTCTGTCTCAGGTATTGACAATACCACCATTGCAGTCACTTGGAAAGGTAACCTAGGAAAAGAAACTAGGGCTACCACTTCACGCTTGGTGGTTGGGAGGAACAGTCATGGGAGAGGGATTCTGAATGGGAAGGGAATGTAAGACAAATGTCTTAGAATCAAAGAAACTCGGATAGTAGTGTCACCCCGAGGAATTTACACTACTAATATTACCCCCTTGACTCGCATAACCCCACCGAGAGAGAGTGTTGGTGATTAGTCCAAGAACTCTTCTTGACTTCTCCTACCGCTTGACTCCTGTGTTAGAGGATATTTCCCAACAAACACTTCACGTTACTAATGGATTTTCGCTCATTAGTGTTCCTAGTTTTTTCTAGTGGTGTTGGAGAATTTACTCTCCACCCTACAACCAAGGCTCTACAACCTAGACTTATGATCGTTTTCTAATAAATAAAAAGTCTAGTTGATTTTAAATTAGGTACCTTGTTCCTTTTATGGTTATTATTACTCAAAAGGGTAAATGGAAGTGGACTATATGGTGTTATCACTCTAACTCCAAGAAGTCTTGAAAAGAAAGAATGAATGGAATGAAATCTTTAGTTTCTATGAATCCTATATATAGAAAGGAGAAAGAGGTCTCAAGCAAAGAAACAAGTGTAAAATGCAAGAAACATGAACTACTTCGCTTTAAAATGAAAGATAAAAAATGCTCCACCCACCAACTAGAATGCAATCACTTTTTGGTTTTCCAATGCTTTCAAAACAATGAAATTTTTTAATACAACTTCCTTTGTTTTCTTTCTTTCAAATGAGATGAAAATAACTAAATTCAAACTCAAAGGACCACACAACAAAAGAATGAAAACCAAAAAATGCATCCAAGTAGGTCGGCAGGCATCAAAAGAACTCAAATGAAATAAATATCTCAATACTTTCCACTCAAGAAAAGAAACCAATTTTATAATAGGTCATAAACAAAAAAAATCCCAAAACACGAGTGCAATTTTCAATTTGAAAAAGAGATTTGAATGTAAAGTAAAAAGATCAGTTTCAGAACTTTGGAAGAAATTTCTGAACATTACAGATCAACATCAAGTGACATTCAAGCCAAAGATGCCAAATACACAATCTAAGGATCACAATTAACCCAAGATGGTGATGTGCATTAAAAAAAAATAGAAAAGAAAAAGAGACTCAAAGAGGATTAATCCAATGATAACCATTGGATCCTAAGAAATCAAATCCTTATATAGAAAGAAGAGGCTTTGATGAAGAGGCTTGAGACAAAAAATATGACAAAACAAAGGTAAAACAAGCTCCAAAATCACTCAAAACAAAGCCTATTTCTCATGTAACCATGTAGACAGAGAAACTATCGCTCCCTAAGACACTATGGGGGGGCGATGAATAGGGTATTATATCCCCACATTCCCTTATGGGGGGTGATGAAGCTTGTAAAGTGATTAAAAAATTCAATCTTTACCCAGATCTAAGATGGGTTCATATATTTGGCTTAGTGAGCTTCCCAATGATGATATGGGAAGGAGAGAGATCAAATAAGAAGCATCAAAGCCAAAAAAATCATGTAACAAGAAAGAATAAAAAAGATAGAAGATACCAAGGAAATCCTAATGAAAACTTTCCTCAGTGGAGTCACCAATGTTATGTTATGGTAAAGTTCCCCTTGCGGACAAGTGAAATCCCCCTTGGATTAAGACACCTCTTGATTCAAGATAGAAGAAAACAAATGGTGAACTAATTTCCAATTAGACCTATTTCGACAATTAGAATGAGAAGGAAGAGATGGATGACTTACCTTTTTATGATGGTTTTCCTCGCTACTCCAACATTTGACCTTGATGTCTAAGCTCCTAGGTGAAAGAAAAGACCTGCAAAGAACAAAGAGAGACCTCCTTCTTCCACACTATATTGTTAAGTGAAAATAGATCTATCTATGATGAATTAAACAACAATAGACATGCATACACTTGAACGCATAGACATGAGAGTAATAGATCAAGTTATGTATTAATGGAAAGCCAACAAAATGGAAGTTCTTACAATCTAAAGTTTGACATTGGATCGAATTCTCCAAGCTGTCCTATCCAACCCCTTGGATTTCACACAATCATAGGTATGATGCTATTAATTCTTTTCTTCTTGAATGTCTCAAGATCAAAAGTATGATATTCCCAAGTCCCCTCCCCTAAGATCTCACATAAGGAATCTAAATAATTTTCCATTTGAGAACTAACTCAACAATCCAAGGAGAAGATCACTCATTAGATCCACTAAATGGGGATATCCAAGATTTTTAGGGAGAAAATATTTCTCAAGGATTTTAAGGAGGACATATCTCTTAATATCCATCAAATTAGGATATTGGTTTGAGAAAATCTCTCAACCATCCATGAGACTCTCAAATTCTCCTTGAGATTAGGAAACTAGAGTGAGGTGAATTCTCACACTAAATTAATTTCCTTTTTCCAACAAAAATGAATAATACATGTGCACATAGTATTTTGACCTTCATATGATAAATTTCTTATTGGAAGATTGGTTGTTGTCATTGATGTCAACCCTAGTCATTGGTTTTGGACCGCAAGATTGATGAAAATATTTGGACATGAAGGACAATGCACATGAAGATACAACACCCATGGATGTATAATATACATCATGTTGTTTCTGATGGTAGGTGTCACATCACGTGGATCCTCATGGTTGAGGAGAAATGATTTTTTGAAGATTACAAAGTGAATTGAAGAAATAAGTACAGGTCGTCACTGAAGATAATTAAAGAAAAGAATTACAAAATAAGAAAGTGTCAGGTCGATCCTAATGTTAAAAGGAAGTGACATAAAGGATATAAATACATCTCATTAAACATTCGTTTTTCAACACACACAAGTTTGTTAATGAAAAAGGAGATATAAGTCGAAGTGGAAATCTGAAGTAAAGAAGGTTGGATTTCAAGGGAGGATGAAGTCTTTTGGTGATGTGTTCTAAGGTATGTTATTTACAGGTCATCTTACAATTTTCGCTATAATTTTTTTTTCTAGAACGATTCAGATGGTGAAATTGGTATGGTATTGAGAAGACATATCTAGGTACCTGTGGTAAAAAAATCATCTCTTTCTTCACTGTAATTTTGGAGATACACTCTGTGGAAGATATGGTTTTTGACTAGTCCTAAAGCTAGTCATAAACATATGTTTCGGGTAAAACAATCATAACGTCTTCATAGAGAATCTAAATGAAGTGAGACCAATTTTATTGGAAAGAGTATGGGTTGTAGTTTCATGTGTAAACATTTCAGAATATGATGTTAAAAATTGAGCGTGGGGCATATTGTACAAGTTTTCTCTTCTGAATAAAACAAAATTGAATAAGGTCTACCATTTTCTCTATAACTCCTTTTCTAGGAGGATTCAAGGAGTGAAACTTGGGGGAGTTTCAGAGAATAAATTGAGTAATATTATCTATAGGATCAGAGTATTCCAATAATTGAAGAATTGAAGAAGTTGAAGAAGTCTCAGGAAGCATTATCAGGTTCTATGTGATGGTTGGTTGATGGTGATAATTTAATGTAAAGTTTTATTATCTATCATATATTCTTGGGTGTAAGGAAGGGGAAAGGATGGAGAGTTCAAACCTCTCTTGATATTGGATGATTGTATATTCCTTTTGGAGGTTTATCCCTCCCTTTATATTTGGAAGCTTTATCTACTTTTGGAAGTCATTACTTCCCTTAAACAATAACTATTGATTATTTATCATATATTGTGCATGGTGTATTGTGATGTATTGGTGTAAATCTTCTACTATTGTTCATTTCTCATTGGATATAATTGAATATATAATCTTGTTGAAGTATAAGTTGAAAAAGTCTTTTAAATTGTACTTGATACTGATTCAACCCCATCTCAGTATCAACAATTGGTTTCAGAGAAGATTGCCTTCAAAACAGTTTAACCACTGGAAGGAAGATCCTAAGAAGAAATGGAAGACAAAATTCTAAATGGGACTCCACCATTTGATGGAAGCAATTTTGAATACTGGAGTAATACAATGGAAACTTACTTGAAATCTCTTGGGGCAGATGTTTGGTTCTCAGTTGCTTCAAGATACAATGCTTTGAAGAAACCAAAGACTATAGATCAGAAGGAAGCAAGAAGGAACAACAAATTGGCAATAGATACCATCCTGGATGGATTGACAGATTCATTGAAATCCAAGGTGGGATCATGTGCATTAGAAAAAGATCTTTGGGACAAGCTACAAGACCTTTATGCAAGGGAAGAAACAACAACAGAAGAAGAAGAAGTTCAAACAAATTACACCATCTCATATTTCAAAGAAGAAAATAGAGGTGAGATCTTTTTCTTTAATTGTGAAGGAGTAGAACATGTTGAATTTGAATTTCCTTATCCAAGGATTGAAAGAGATTATACTTAAGAAGAAAATTCCAATGAAGAAGAAGAAAATCATGAAGCATAAATGATTCAACAAGAAGATGAGAATCTTAAAAAATTGAAGCATGTCAAGATAGAAAATAGCAAGCTCAAAAACATGCATAGAAAACTAAGAAGTGAATTGGGTAGTTGTGAAAAGATAGTTGTAAGATTGATGAAACAATTAGAATACTTTGAGAAACTAAGAGAAGAAACCATTTCCTTGAAAACTCTACATGAAGAATCAAGAAGAATAGGAGAAGTAAAAAATGTCCAAATGATGAAGAAAGAAGAAGATTGTGAGAAACTTGAACAAAAAGTTGTCTCATTGAGGAAGAGCTTAAGAAAATATCAAGTGCCAAAAGACTCAACACATCTTGGATGCATGGGTGAAACTTCATACAAAGAAGATGCAAATACCAACAAGAAGGTTGAATAAAGATCTACACAGACAGTTGATGAGAAGTGGACCGTGATACTAGAAAGAAGGAATGATTACAAAAGAGATGAATATCCAAGAATAACTCCTACCTTCAGGAATCAAAGAAGTTTCAATCAGTATGAAGGAAACTACAAAAGAGTAGATCATGAACCCATATGGACTACATTACAAAGAAGTTCACTTACTCCCAGGTATCAAAATTTCTTTCTTGGTCATTGTTATACTTGAAAAATTTTGGACATAAGGCAATTGATTGCAGAATCAATGAAAACAACAACTATGGAAGAAACATGAATGGTGTAAATAAAAGATATAGAAATAATCGTGGATTTGTCAACACAAGTTATAATTCATTTTCCTCATTGATGGACAAAAATATTGTATGCTACAAATGTAATGATATTGGTCACAAAGCACAAGATTGCAGATATATGAATGAACATGCTCCTATGCCAACCACAGTATGGACAATGAAAGAGATTCCAAACAATGAATATTGTTGAATAACATTGACTGCTGAAGAATGTAAAGAATAAGATGAATGGTACATAGATAGTTGATGTTCTTCACACATGACTGGGGATCAAGACAAATTCATCAGCTTGAAGAGAAAGGGTGACAATGTTGCATTTGGAGATGACTCATATGCCAAAATACTTGGAGAATGTGTAGTAGAGCTTGGAAGAAAAAATGTAAAAGCAAAGAATGTCCTATTGGTTGAAGACTTGAAGCATAATCTACTCAGTGTTAGAAAAATGTGTGATCAAGGATATACTCTCACGTTTGACTCACAAAGATGAAAAATCAAATAATAAGGTTTAGGAATATTGGTTGCAACTACAACAAGAAGACCAAGTAACATATATGTCCTAAAATCAAGAAAAATCTCCAAGGAATAAAGAGACCATAAAAATGAAGTGTTATTAAGTGCTATATGTTAAGGGGGAGCAGCCCCAAAGAAGAGATTTACCTTTTTCCATTAAACTCAGGGGGAACAACCCCACCCTTTTCCATTGATGTCAAAGGGGGAGAGAAATCGGGATCATGATTATAGGGGGAACATGAGTTTTTCTACCAATGACAAAGGGGGGTATTGTTGGAAGATTGGTTGTTGTCATTGGTTTTGGACCGCAAGATTGATGAAGATATTTGGACATGAAGGACAATGCACATGCAAATACAACACCCATGGATGGATAGTATACATCATGTTGTTTTCGGTGGTAGGTGGCATGTCACGTGGATCCTCATGGTTGAGGAGAAATGAATTTTTGAAGATGACAAAGTGAATTGAAAAAAGAAGTACATGTCAGCCCTGAAGATAATTAAAGAAAATAATTACAAAATAAGAAAGTGTCAGGTCGGCCCTAATGTTAAAAGGAAGTGACATAAATGGTATAAATAAATATCATTAAACATTCATTTTTCAACACACACAAGTTTTTTAATGAACAAGGAGATATAATTCGAATTTCAGAGGAAATCTGAAGTAAAGAAGGCCGAATTTCAAGGGAGGATGAAGTCTTTTGGTGATGTGTTCTAAGGTATGTTATTTACAGGTCATCTTACCATTTTCTCTATAACGTTTTTTCTAGAAAAAGTCATATGCTAAAATTGGTATGGTATTGATAAGACATATCTAGGTACTTGTGGTAAAAATTTCAACTCTTTCTTCGCTATAATTTTGGAAATACACTTTGTGGAAGATAGGGTTTTTGACTAGTCCTGAAGCTAGTCATAAACAAGTGTCCCGGGTAAACAAATCATAACGTCTTTGTAGAGAATCCAAATTAAGTGAGACCAATTGCATTGGAAAGATTACGGGATACAGTTTCCCGTGTAAAAATCTTAGAATATGATGTTAAAAATTGAGCGTGGGGCATGTTGTACAAGTCCGCTCTCCTAAATAAAACATAATTGAATAAGGTCAACCATTTTATCTATAACTCCTTTTATGGGAGAAATCAAGGAGTGAAACTTGGATGATTTTTAGAGAATACATTGAGTAATATTATCTATAGGATCATAGTATTCCAAGAATTGAAGAATTGTAGAAGTTGAAGAAGTCTCAGGAAGCATTATTAGGTTCTATGTGATGGTTGGTTGATGGTGATAATTTAATGTAAAGTTTTATTATCTCTCATATATTCTTGGGTGGAAGGAAGGGGAAATGATGTATATGTCAACCCTCTATTGATATTGGATGATTGTATCTTCCTTTTGGAGTTTTACCCCTCCCTTTATATTTGTAATCTTTAGCTACCTTTGGAAGTCATTACTTCCCTTGAACGATAACTATTGAGTATTTTTCATATATTGTGCAGGGTGTATTGTGGTGTATTGGTGCAACTCTTCTACTATTTTTCATTGCTCATTGGATATAATTGAATATATAATCTGGTTGAAGTATAAGTTGATTTTTTTTTAAATTGTACTTGATACTAATTCACCCCCCTCTCAGTATCAACATGTCTCCCCCAACATGTCTAGGGATCATGAAAAACACTCCCTCACTTAAGTGTGACAAATAGGTGTGTAACACCAAGTGTTAATGTAGTTTTGGGTGGCAGAAACACCCCTTTAGATTTCCTCTTTCAAGCTTCTACAAGTAGGATGGAATGGTTTGCTACCCACTCGATTTTCTCCTCAAAGTTATAAAGTTTCTTCAATGTCATGGATTCAACCACTTTGATACAATATGATAAAAAAAATTAGTCTTATGGTCTGTCTATTTCATCAACACTAAGCTGTATGGAAAATTAAAATTCTTTTCAATTAAAATAATTAGAGGCCATGCAATCACCCCACCCAAAATTAGTTTTAAAGTAGTGATTCTCAATCTGTTCTTTGAGTAATGTCTATCTTAAGACCTAGTTTACTACTGGGATGCTTGTTTTGTTTACTTATGGAATTGTGGCCAATATAACCAAGTTCCAACCCCTTGTATTAGTTGAATTGATATGCTACTATGTTAAAAACTTAAAACTTAAACAAATAATCCATTCAATGCACATATATATGTTCAAATTTGGATTGCCAATAGAAATTAAATTTCTATTTCCAAGCTTGATTACTTGCAATTCCACTTAAATAGTAATTCAAGCTAGCACCTCATATTTATTGGTTGATTATAAACTCTATTATTGGAATGTTCTTTCACACCACTTAACATTTTGTGTGCACATTGCTCTTATAAATTCCATTTTGAGCTTGAATTGGACTGAGATCTGAATGTAGCATACATTTACAATGTTTAGCCTAGACAATGTCTTGGGTGCATGCACCCTGGTGCTATTGGATGTAGGTAAACATCCAAGGTAATGAGGCCAAAAACACTAGCAAACCAAGAACTAGGATCATCACTGTGTATGAAAACCAAGGTGGCAAAAAAAAAAGATTCAAGTGTTATGGGCTCTATCCAAAGGCCATGACCAATCGATTCTTCTAGTGCCAAATTGATTTTGTTATAGTTGTGCCCAAAAAATGGTTAAAGAATGAAGAAGAAACCATTTATGTTTAGGTAAATTGAATATTCCTTTAACTATCTAGAATGCTTCTCCAAGGGACAAAGCCATTAGAATCATGCCTACTTGTTGGTGGATTGAATTTTCCCAACACCAATGGTTTTATTTCCTCCAATGGGTTGACTAATCAAGTTAAGTCTGTTTCTTACCTAGATTGATTCTCTAATGTGGGTGGTTGATTCTATCTCCTAATTGACAATGCATTCCTTTGATTGGTCGAATGAAACTATTCTCCCTTTTGACAATTCATCAAATCATTTTAGTTAGACCACTCCTTCCTAGGAATAATGATTTCCTTCTATTGGAGATATTACACACTCACCTAGGTAATTATTTTCCTAAGGTTGATAATCCAATGTTGATGACACTTCCTTAGATGAAAATATTCTCTCTAGAGAATATTCCCCTACAAAATAATGCGTTCCTCTTCAATTAAGAGTGAATTACACTCATTTAGACTTAGTTAGACTAGTGGAAGTCACTCATGCATGGAAACCTAATTTTTATCACCAACAATTGCATGTGTTTCTCTTAGTTCCACACATGTGACTCAATTAACTGATGATTGCATGGATCGGTTAATAAGGACTAGGTGGAAGTTCACTCTAATGTTTTTCATTGAGTGTCTAGATCTCTTTATATCACTACTATGGTGCATTAGTTACTCATGTATCCTATATCTATTGTAAATTATTCACTCTTTTGTGTGTGGAATACAGATAATAGACATTCTTTCATTTTTTTCTCCATTTTTTGTCTTCTCTTTACACCATTTGCAAGTTGTGTACGTTTCATTATTAGCTATATATTTTGTGCAGGTATATCATAAAATCTACATGGTATCAGAGCCCATAGGCTGCTATCAAGGATCATCACTAGTACTCTTTTGCAGGTACCGAAGATGGAACAAAGAAACACAAAATATGGATTATTCTCTGGAAATAATTCTCACACCCCATAACTAATTGGAGTGGAATCCAATTAATCTAATTCTTCCCAGAAGTAGAGGCTTATACCAAATAAAAATGGAAATGGAAGTAAATCTTGATTTCGCTGATGAGAAAATGACTTTGTCAATAGACAGGATATGGCCATATGATGTATCTTCTTGTCTATTTCTCCTAAAATTTATTGTCAAGTAGAAGATGAATCACAAGAATCAACTCCAAACAAACTATGGACTATATTGGAGGTCCTATTTGGGAATAAGGAATATTATGAAGATTGCATGCAGAAGGTTGACAAGATAGATCCAGTAGAAAATCCATCAGAAGATCAAGCCTCTCAGTTTGAAGAGCCTTGTACACAAGTATTTGAACATGTTTTTGTTGCTTTCATTGGAGATGATATATACTCCATTTCAAACCTTTTTTTTGAATCGTATATGGAATATATCATGTATGTGCATATCATGAGCCACATGCAAACACTTTTGCATGTGCCATGCATACATCTCATGAACGACATGCATGTGCTATGCATGCATCTTAGGAGAAAAAAAGGGGGATGCAAACATCATATTCAATTCTAACACTTTTTTTAGCAGAATTTGAAAAAACAAATTGGATATTTTAATTCCTCTTGGAAAAATATCCATTAAAAAAAAAACTTGACCGAAACAGAGTCTAGGAAGTGAAGTTATGAACATTTTAAAATCAGAAAATTTTCAGCATTTTTCCAAAAATGACCACATGATTTCCAAAGTTTCATCCAAATTTCATTTGGATATTCTTCATACAAAAAGAGAAAGTAGATATGTGTGGTCATCTCACTGGTGCATCTACTTCATCAGATCTATGTAGACATCTGCATCTTCAACAAAATATTCATTGAGCACAAACTTGCACAATTGTGAGGTCTTCGTGGAATGAAGGACATAGTTGCTTAGCAACTACTTTTTGTTCCTTCTCACTTTTTTTTATGCATTGTACCTTGAGGGGGGTTTTTTCCCATGAGATTTTCCCTCTTCCCTCGCTTTTTCAGTGTTTCATTATTAGATGCATTGTACAATGGGTACCTAACATGACCTTAGTTTTCGAGACCCATTCATCATTCACACCCTAGTAGTGCTCATGGGGGGTGTTGGAGATATTACACACTCACCTAGGTAGTTATTTTCCTAAGGTTGCAAATCCAATGTTTATAATTCTTCCTTAGATGAGAATATTCTCTCTATATAATATTCCCCTACAAAATAATGTGCTCCTCTTCAATTCAAAGTCAGTTACACTCAGTTAGAATTAGTTAGACTGGTGGCAGTCACTCATGCATGGAAACCTCAGTTTTATCACCAGCCATTGCATGTGTTTCTCTCATTTCCACACATGTGACTCAATTAACTAACGATTGCATGGATCGGTTAACTAAGACTAGTTGATAGTTCACTCTAGTGTATGTCAGTGAGTGTCTAGATCTCTCTAGATATCTACAATGGTGCATTAGTTACTCATGTAGCCTATATGTATTGTAAATTATTCACTCTGTTGTGTGTGGAATATAGATAACATAAATTCTTTCATTCTTTCTCCATTTTTTATCTTCTATTCACACCATTTGCAAGTTGTGTACTTTTCATTGTTAGCTAGATCTTCTACGCATGTATATCAGAAACTCTACACCTTCATGTTGGCATATCGACTAGAGGCTATTTTAAATATTTATCAGTATATCCCCATTAATTCCATCATTGGGAAATACAAATATATATTTTTCTTCTACTTTCAATATCTGAATGTAAAGAGACTTGGATTCACTAAATTGATAATAATGTTACTATGGGTTAATGAAGCATAACACAAGTATTATTGATGATCATACCAATTGAATAATATTGTAGCTAAGAAAATAATTACACCAATGTTCACATAAATGATATTTGGTTGTAGCTTTAATGAAACAACCCATCAAATAAGAAATTGCAAGATTCATTGTAAATTATGTTTAAACAATGAATCAACACACTTAGTCGATCCCAATTTTTAGGCATCAATTAAACCAGAACTAGACAAGCATGTAGATATTGATCAACCATAGAGAACTAGCATGCACCATATACATATATACCTTTTTACCTTAGAAAACCAAATGGGAAAACCAACATTCATTGAGATTTTATTATTTCTTGGAGATTATTACAAGGGGGAACTATGCACTCTCTAATAAGATTTTAGTGCATTTACTCATTGGCAATATTTGCAGATGGCTTTAGCTCATGGACAATGCTTTTCTCATGTGTAGGTGTGCTCATTGGATTCTCATCCTCCAATATTCAAGAATAATTCCTCTTCGATCTCTCCTCCTCTTTTACTTCCCTTCCTCTTTTAAAGATACAATTTCCCCTTTGTTGTTGGTCCTTTCAAGAAAACCTCTCTTATAGAGCTGCCTTTGAACACAAGCCATAAAGGTGATTCATTTCACCTTCTTGAGGCTTTTTGGTCTTCTATCTTCAAGTTGATTGTTGATTTCAAACTTTGTCTAATTTTCAATTTACAAAATTTGGATTAGGAAATACTTAAAATGATTTTAGATCACTTTATATAAGCTTAAATTTTTTAAAGTATAAAAATGCACAAAAATTCCCTTAGCAAAAATAAATGATGTTGAACACAATGTCCAATGACCTTGAAAGCAATCCAATACATATGATGATACTCAATTTTAGAATTCATTATGTAACTTGCTTATTATGAATTTAGTTTGAACAACAATCCCAATATATTTATTATCTTATTACATAAAACCTAAAATCATTAACAATATAATACATAATAACTGTGAAAAAGCATGCACAACAATCTTAAAAATAGTAAATATATTGAAAATAATAGGAAGTAATCTTTCACACAAACAAATAATTTTATTAATATACGCAATTCTTATATTTTTATTTTCCTATTATCATATCTTTATCCATTTATATCATTCTTATAGTATGTAATTTTTGTAATTTGGTTGATATATTATATAAGTGTTATATTGAATGGTTCTCCATGTAATTCATTGGTGATAATTGGTACTTTGTCTCAATTAATTTGTATAATATATTTAATACAAATATTTTATAAAATGTTTATTTATAGTAATAACGAAATATGGATAAAGTTACACATTTTTCATTTCAAGCAATAACGAAATATGAATAAAAGTTAAAAATCAAAGGTAAGTATTGGAACATTATCCATTTTCATCATATCTTCATACTTTAAAATGCATTCAAATTCCCACATCCAAAAAGTGATTTATATGGGAATTCAAAGTTCTCGAAGATAGTAATCATGTTTAACCTACGATGCCAAGATCCCCATTTTGGCAGATTGCCATAACATTTTTAAACAATCTATGTTGAGTTGCATCACAATAACGATGCAAAAAGTGATCAATGTAACAAGAAAAACCAAATCGATGTAAGAAACATTTAATAACAAGTTAAAGCAACAAGTCCCTCGTATGCTTATATTTGTGTTTTGTTTAATTGATATGTTTTGGTTTAGGTTTATGTTTTGTAAACGAAAATTACTCGGTAGGATTAAGGGGTTAGTGATATCGTATATTAGTAGTAAATGAGTTAATAGTTAAGGGTTGTAATTTTTTTATTAACTATTTTAAATATTTTTTTTTTTAATATTTTTTTCTATTTTATTTGTGTTTCTACTTTTACTATTGTGATATATAAAATATAGCAAAGTATAGTGATATATAAATAAAAATGAATTTGGATAAACCACTATCTACACTATAGTATAGAAAATTGAGACCAGTTTTTAATTTCTTGCAAATATTCAATTTATGAGGTTAATGTTGTAGATATTTACAAATGACATTTACAATACTGTTAAACATATAATTGATGCCCCATACATAATGTTTATCGTTGGTTTTGGTTTTAACTTTTTTCTTGGGTTGAACACGAGAGTTGTCTATAAAATCAACAACAATGTCCATCATTGAGACATGTGGAGAAGCCAACAAGCCACATCAACCATTTATTGGAGAGCGCTATAACATTAAATGAATAGAGAAATTGTTTAGCAACAAATATCACTGAGAATTTTATTATGACCTATAGATTCATATTAAAAGAGTATGGATTTTATTATGACCTATAGATTCATAGTAAAAGAATATGGATTTTATTATGACCTATGGATTCATATTAAAAGAGTATGATATATAGTTTGTATAAAATTTGGGCTATTTTTAAGGTAAAATAATTTTATTCTATAGAATTTGGGCTAATCATTTTTAGAAAAATGGAAATTCATGAATCATTTTTTGGAAAAAAACATGAAAAATTAACCCATGAGCAAATTTATCCCCTAAAATTTCCCTTGATTTTAATAAAACTTTATCTATGTATATCTTATTTCATCTATGGAAGTCTCTAGTTTTGAAACCTAAATTAATAGTAACAATAGACAATCATATAATCATTGAAGTCTCTAGTTTTGAAACCTAAATTAGTAGTAACAATAGTTAGTCATATAATCATTGGTTCATTTTAAAAGATCATAAAAAAATATAATCTTTGTAAAACCTAAATTGAGTTATATTTGAATATAAAAAGATTGATTGATTTCTACCAGTAAAATAAGGAGACAAACTAAAATATGCACTAGTATTTTAAAACAATATATAAACAATTAATGCAATTCCATTCAATCCATATTACAAAACCTTTTTTGCAAAAACTAGAGAAAATCAACAAAATTAGTTATACACTTTGTTGAGTTGAGAAATGAAATAGTCACAACAACCATGGGAGAGTCTATCATTCCGAGGGAGAAGACACTCTAGGAAAGCCTTCCTAAAAGTGTGTCTTACTCAAATGGAGCCAAATGATGATCAAGTTCCCAAGCTTAATTTTATTCAACAAAGGGTGGATTAGTAGGTTGATTGCTTACCTTAACAAAAAATCTGCTGAAGCCACACACATTGTAACAATCCAGCAAAAAAAGTTGTGTGGAACACAATGACACTAGTATTGACCAATTTTAGGTCACCAATCTCGCTAACACACAAAACATCAAGAAGATTTCTCGTTGATCCCTTACATTAATAACAAAGTCCTTGAACCCACACACAATGTAAAAATCCACCCAAAAAAAATCATATATAGTGTAACAATCCACCAAAAAAATCCATGTGAAACACAATAACACTGATCTCAACCAATTTGAAGCCACCAATCCCTCTATTTCATAAAACATCACGAAGCTTGCCCCTGAGCAATGTTGTGCCAATGCTGTAATATATCCATCCCCAAAACATTGAATAAAACCATAAACAAAAAGAACGGAAGGATAAAAACACCACTCATATTAAAAAAAAATGAGGTTTAATACCAACCAACCCAAACAAAATGCCAAGGAAGCTTACGCTTGGACTCAACTCCACTCGACCACAATATCCAGGACATGATACAAATCGTTGTCTACATAAACAATCTCAAATATTGAAATACAATACATATTAACTTGCAACAATGAAGATGGTACCCAATGTCTGGTGTGTAGTCAATGTAGCGTTAACTCAGTGCACCACCACCTCTACACAACATCGC
>JZKD02S0013358.1:26133-58045 GCA_000966675.3 Picea glauca
TGACAGACGAGATATTGGCATGGCTGCCCCTTCAATCTTTGTGCAGATTTCGCTGTGTTTGCAAGGATTGGAATGCCCTCATTTTATCTTCCAAATTCATAACAACTCAATGGGCCGACAAACCTCCCAACAGAAACCCATGCCTGGTTCTGCAATGGCAGTTTGTCAATGACTACGAACTCAAAATGCCCAATCCTCTAGTTTACTGCTTCTTCACACGGACCTGGAAGAAGCCCTCTTCTATGTCCCTTTCCTTCATCTTAGAGCAAGATTTAAAGCCAACATATCCAGTTACGTGCTATGGATCGGCGGCAGGCCTCTGCTTGGTGAGGTGTTTTCGTCCATATGCAATTCGTGTTTGCAATCCTCTCACAAGAACGTCCTTAATACTTCCCCGCTTGTCATCCATTCGGTTCGTCGACATCATGGGCATCGTGGGCGGGGAGGGCGACAATCGAGATGAATACATGGTTGTGATGGTGGGCACGTCAAAAATTCTGGATAAACATACAGTTGAAATCTACAATTCTATGGAGAAGTCCTGGAGAATTGTAGGGCATCTGCCTCAAAAAGTGACCATAGCGGGAACAGGGCCGAAGAGGCAGATGGATATGGTTTTCTGCGACGGATCCTTATACTCTTTGGCAGTCATTAATAGGGAGTGGGGTATTATCTGTTTCAGCATCAGAGATGGGACTTATGTTTCCGCGCTCTTGCCAGAGGTCGCTGTTGCAAAGTGCATGTCCCTTTACCTGTTCGCCTGCGGGTCGCGGGTTCTAGTTGCGGGCGGCATAGTCAAAGACGAGGAGAAGCTTTTGCAGGAGTTCATTATATGGGAGTTTGACAGGGCAAAGGTAGACTCCTCCTCATTTTCTTCATCATGGTGGACGGAGATTACCAGAATGCCTCCATCCATGTGTGAGGGTGTTAACAGGATTGCCAGAATGCCTCCAGTCCTGTATGAGGGTGATAACAGGGATTTGATGGACTGCCCGTTTATGTGCTGCGTAGTTGGGGATTGTGCATGCTTTATAGTCTACAGAAGTAAGCTGGTGATAGAGGTGGTTGTTTACAGTATAAGTCAAAAGACATGGAGTTGGCTTCCCAGCTGTCCTTTAGAGGACAATGCTGACGATATATGGGCTGGCTCTGTTATGGCATTTGAACCAAGGCCTGACATGAAGGTCTAGTGAAGCGTGGTATGCATGCCTTTACATTTTACTTCCCCACCTTGAGCACTTAAACATTATTAGTATCTTATTTAGATTTACAGTTTTCCCTTTACTTCCCCACCTTGAGCACTTAAACATTGTTGGTATCTTATTTTGATTTACAGTTTTCCCTCTCTAGAATATGCCTATGTCTTGTTTTGTAATGATTTTTTTTTTACTCTTAAGTGGAAACCTGCCTGTAGCTCAAATTACAAGTGAGCATTTGTTACTCTATATATTTCCAGAGCATTTGTTACTCTATATATTTCCAGATGCATTAAAAGTTTTTGTGCGTACTGTTCTTGGTAATTTGGTACACTTTTCATCTTGAAACATTGTTAAAATTAATATCATCGATTGAGGATTCAAATTATTACGAAATTTTCGCCAAACATATGTATACTTGTTTTAATTTTTAAATAAGAATGGTTAACTTTTGTATTAAAAAGTTGTTGGAGCCTTGCTGGACAGCATAATAATACGAAAAAGAGGACTATTCACAGTATATTGTTCAGTAAAATTCCAAAAACTTGCAAAACAACTATGATTAAGATGACGTTATCCTTTGCAGAGGATGTCCAAAAAAATAATAAATTCTTGCTGTAAGATTCCTCTTGTTCTAGTGGAGAAGGTTGGGGTCTTGGTCCATGCCATCCACATCGACCTCTCTGGGTATCTGATGAACAGTTTCCTCCTCAATGTTCTTTTCAACATTTGAACCAATGGACATTTTGTAGTTAGAGGCAGCTGATTGACGGTCCTTGGCCAGACTTGATACCTGATGATGCAAAGCACTACATTCAGCTTTTAAATTCTCTATTTGCTTCTTTTTCTATAGCAGAGTTTCTTTTATAACTGCCATCCCATTACTATGATTTTTGTCCTGGGTATGATTTTCCATGTTGTAGTAAATATGGATGTCCTATTATCCACAATAAGGGACTCTTGATGTGGAACAACTACTATCTAATGTGCAGTGAAACCTCCCCATAATCCACTAATTCCAAGCCTTTATGCTGAATTCCATTTTCAACATTGAGAACATCCCATTCACCACCAAATTGTAACTAGAAACATAGAGAGACAAATTTTAATTGAAGAATTAATACAATAATTCCCTAGCACTGCTAATAGAATTGAAAAGCATCTCTAGGAATTAACCATAAATGGACTAAGAAATGTACACAGACAGACCTAGGTTAATTTTCCTAAGATACATTATCCCACCTTTGCTCAAGGTTGAATTGAAGCCAAATTGATAAAGATGATCCCTCATTATGATTGAAGTGTGTGATGGTACAATGATTATGGTGAACATTAGCTTCTGTCCTCCCTTATTAAATTTTATATGTCACTTGGCTTGGATAGAAGGTGGCATGCAAAACTTTGGATAAGTCATAAAAAAAATTGATTAAGGAATTAGGGAGATGGAAAACCCCCCCTTTTGCCCTCAACTTCAAGGTTTCACATTCTAGACGAGAAGCTTTATTGGCGAAGCAATCAACCTATTGATTCCTTTGTCTTAGGATGTGGAAAAACTCTATTGATTCAAAGCTATTGACTTCTTGTTGGATTCGTCGAGAATAAGCCTTGCTAAATTGCCATCAGACGAAGTAGAGTAACACATGGGTTTGATAATTATTGTTGAGTTCCCAAGCTTAAACGCCTTGGGTCAAGAAACTTTAACCCTTGGTATAGGGCAACTGATTGTTGGTAACTCTACCCAGGCCCCATTCATTACTTAATGTTTTTCTTCGGTATAAAAAACAATTCCGCCTCCCACTTGCTACCCCAGGATTTCCTTTTGAGGCCCCATAAAAAAACATAATGAATTTTCTCCAAGAGAGTTGCCAACCTTCAAATTCCTCCTCCTCAACATGAATTTGTCAATGCTCCCATTGTGTGGGTTTTGTATTGTAGCTTCTTGGTTGAAGAACGCCTCCCAATAAAACATCTTGTAACTAGTCCCTTTCCTCTTGCTCCAACATGAAAGGATTATGACCTTTCACTCCCTTAATTGGATTGATTCAATCGATAGACCTCATGCTTTAACTGCTATTGTTCTGGGAGCTATGGTGGCTTGCCAGAAGATGGATTTGTTCTTGGGGAGCCAAATTTTCCAACACACAAATTTAGGCATCACCATCCAGGCTCTTTTAATAATGGGCTTGTTTTGAAATGTTTTGTTATAATTTTTATGCCAATTGTTGAACATTTCATTCCAAGAGCTAGGAAAAACCATATGATGCTCGATTTCTTTAAATGAAAACTTCCATACATGTTTTAAAAAAGGGACATATGAAGAAAATATGATGTTAAGTTTCATCCTTTGAAGTACACACTACACACCTTGAAGGCCCTTGAATCCCATGTTTTTGCAAATTTTCTATTGTTAATAATATCCCATGTACCATGATCTAGTAGAAAGTATTGATTTTTGGCAATCCATCACTCCTCCAGATATGTTGGCAAATTCTAGAATGAGGCAAGGGGAATTTTAGAAGCTGGGAAATATACCTTGTCTTGACCAAGTATTCAGAGCCTTTGGGTCCCCAACCCCGATTATCAATAGATGATTTGTTCACAATAACATAATACTAAAGGAGAGAGGGAAGGGAATTAATCTGGGTAACAAGATGAAGCAGAGTGATAGAGGTTTCTGACCCAATCCATAGATCATTGTCTTGTACATCCCCAAGAGACAAATAAAAAAGTGTATTAATCCTTTGAGATTTTTGTTGAATTTTAATACTTAGGTCATGCACATGTATTTTATTTCAATTTAGCATGTACTTGAACTATATACAATGCAACAATACCATATACAATAGATGCAGTAACCAATATCACAAGAAGAATAACCATGCACAAGAACACAAGAGTTTGTTCTGGGAAAGCCCTTCTCAATCAAGGGAAAAACCTAACAATCCTTTGCTATAGAGTCAAGAGAAGATCCCCCACACCATAAACCCTAGAGAACACAAGAGTGTGCTCTATGACCAAGAAAACTTGCACCCAAGAGGTGTGTCTATTGGCACAATAGGTCTGACTTCTATAACTCAATGTTATAATTAATCTTTACACAAATATTAATTATCTTTACATGGTGGGGCCGACCTGTACCCTTTACACAATTAGGGTTACACAATAAATCTTACTCTTAGACAATATAACAATGATCCACACATCCTCTAGTGCTCAACCATTAGGGACACGTCCACCTGTGCTCAACCACAGGGATGTCACTCTCAACATATCAACTCAACTAAGTCCATAGGAGTACCATTGGAGAGCCATCTCAAGTCGACTCAACTATGTCAATAGGAGTCTGACAGGAGACCATCTCAAGTCGTCTCAACTCAGTCCAAAGGAGCATGACAAGAGACCACACATCATCTCAACTCAGTCCAAAGGAGTATGACACACCCATCACATGGGATCTCTCATAGATCGCCTCAACTCAGTCTAGAGGAGAACGACCCGGAGAATGTCTCATGAAGTTGCAACCAACAACAATTTCATCCCTTATATCAACCTCGTGATAGTTCTTGAGCATGCCTGAGGAGGCTTTCCCATGATACCATCATCCCATATTTTGACAAGTTTGACATCTTGAGGATCCCAAGTGATTTGGTATTGAATTAGAGCAACTACTTTAGAGAGTTTCCATATTAGGGATCCATTTTTTCCATCCAATGTTTGATGTAAACATCTATTCTTGCTGCCATGAAAGCATTTCTTGAACAAAGCTTTTTTCCACCATTCCATTGGTCCAGATATGAGGCACCAAAAGACTTTGGCACTTAAGGCAATATTTATTAAAATGGGATCTTTTATTCTTAGCCTGCCATTGTCTTTTGGAGATTTAACAATATTTCAATTGATGAGATGGAACTTTCTTATATTGGTTTTCCCAATTTTCCATAAGAACTTATGAATTTCTTTTGCTATTTGTTGCATTATACCAGAAGGAGCCAATGTTGTCAAACATTGAAACATCGACAATGTTGATTGAATTGATTATATAAGAACCACCATGGTTGTCTAGTTCAACCAATGAGATCCCCATGGTTGCACATTGGATTTTATTTCCACTATTCTACCTTTCCAAACCATTGATGTTGGATTGCTTAGAGAGATCGACATCCCCAGGTATTTAAAGGAAGACAAATATGGCGAGAATATGAAGTCTAGAATTTTGGAAATTTTGAAGTTGATGAGAGATTTTGTTCTCCCCATATATAAGAATTTTTCCATTGTTTACTTTGCCACTAGAAGCATTGAGAAATCGATCTGGAATACATTTAAATTTCTCAATTATTATGCTAGATGCTCCTCTCATAAGAAGGGTATCATCAACAAATTGAGAGTGATTAGTCTCTTTGACTCCTTGCAACGTTGATTCCTTGGAGGATGCTTGCTACTCTTTTGTATTCTAACCTTCGACTTAAAGAATCTGCTATAATTATGTAAAGTAGAGGTGGCAAAGGACATTCTTGTCTTAGTCCACTTTTACTTTTGAAGAATGACGTGGGCCTAACATTTAGTAAAGGGGCTATCCAAGGACAACTTATACAAGATCTTAGCCATGAAATAAAAGATTCACCACAACCAAATTTGTGAAGAACTTCAAAAAGATAAAAATGGCTTACCTAATCAAAAGAATTTTCCATGTCCATCTTGATTATCATCCCTTTTTCTTCATTTCTCCTATTGGACCGAATTGCCTCTTGCACCAATATAATATGTCAAGCTTTTGTCATTTTGCATGAACCCACCTTGATTGTCAGAGATAATTTTTGGGAGAATCTTTTTTATTCTATTTGCCATGATTTTGGTTAGGATTTTGTATGAAGAGTTGCATAGAGAGACCGGGTGGAATCTCGAGGAGAGGGGTTAATCTCTTTGGGGATTAAATCTAGGAAGAAGAAGTTTGTACTTGCCCCTAGCTTTTTCTTTTTCTGCGGATGGATGAGCATACGCTTTAGGTCTGATTTGATAATAGGCCAACAAGCTTGATAAAAATGAATGGGGAAACCATCTGGACCCAGAGCATTGTTAAGATCAAGATCCCAAATGGCATTAATGATATTAGCTTTATCTATTTCCTTGGATAAAGAAGAATTCTCTTTTGGGAATTCAATGTAGGGATATTTTGGAGCATTGCTGATATGGAGTCTAGTTCGACCTCCTCTTCAATAGTGTACAATGATTCAAAATGGGAATGTGTTGCATCCTTGATAGCTACAAAATCACTCAGGTGCATTCCATTGTCAAGATGCATTTCTTTTACTATTTTTTTTTGAGTTCCAACTTTAGCTTGTTTGTGAAAAAAGGTTGTGTCTTGTCTCTAGATTTCAGCGATAGACTCCTAAACTTTAAACGCCACATTTCCCCATCCTTTTTGTATGCTTTGTGGATTTTACTACAAAGGTCTCTTTACTCTAGCAGACTTTGCTTGGTGACCTCTTTGTCATCCAATATTGCCTGAAGAGCTCCTAGTTGGTTTTGTTGATCCAATTGCTTTTGTGCATGAGAGATATTTGAACATTTAGCCTGGTCTTTTAATGCGATCTTTACTGCCTTCAGTTTTGATTCCCACATATAGGATGGGAATGCATGAGTTGTATTGCTCCAAACCTGTTTAATAATTTCCATAGTTGTGGGATTATGAAGCCAAAGTGGACAAAATCTAAAGGGAATGGGACCAAAATATCGAGATCGATGAAAAATGAGAAAAATAGGCTTGTGATTATGATACATTGGAAGGCATAATCTTAGAAGCTATAATCTTATTGTTTAGGAAGAGGTCATTGTGGTTGGGAAATTTATCTAACCTGGCTGTAATATGACTAGGTCCCAATCTCTTATTATTCCAGGTGAATTTTCCTTTGATAGGCTTGACGTAGACAAGATCCTAATCAGCGTTAAAGATCCTCCATACTTTTGCTGAAGGGATCCCTTATTATGTTGCCTCTTCTCTTTTCTTTATTTGATAAAACCACATTGAAGTCTCCTGCCACAATATTATTCCTAGTAACCTCTATGTCTTTTAGAGAGGGCAAGGATTGCCGACATTCCTCCTTTTATTTTTAATGAGTTGGCATGTAGACATTAAAGACATGAAACTACATACATGTATCTTGATGAGCAAGGCAAGTCAAGATCCAATGTTGGGTATTTTGAACAAATTTGAACTCGAACATTGAATTGTCCCAGAGAGTACATATCCCATATGAAGCTCCTCTAGCTCTATCTGTTGTATTAGCATTGTTTTTCCACTGCTTTTTCTCGATCTCTAGCATATTGATCTCTTCTAACTTAGTTTCTTGGATGAGGATTATGACAAGCTTTTCATATATGATTGTATCTCTAAGTGATTGTTCTTTGAACTTGATGTCCATACCTTTGCATTCCAGGAGACTATAATCATTATTTCACCAATGAAGGCTTAGATCTGTTGCCTGATTGGATTTCTAGAAGCACTGAGTTTTTTTGTGTCCCAAAACCTCCAAATTGGGGAGTTCTCATTTATAAATCGAAAAAAAACTAGAATACAAAAAATATCACCCACCACATGGGCTTGTTGACCTAGCCCTAAGCAACGAGCAATTGATAAGCACATTGATTTCTTGGAAAAGGGAGAAAGGGTTTGGAGGGAAAGGAGATATAACAAAGTAACATTCACACTATGTGCCTATAGAGACTCAAAGTTGCATGATAAATGCCAGAAGAACTAAGAGTTTATAGTGTATGTCTATAGAAATTGAAAACTGTGAGACTAAGGAAGGTAGAGGAGAGGATTCATAGCATGTTAATGTAGAATGTTATGAGCTAAATAACCCAATAAGAATTAAAAACACCAATTTGAGTAATTCCACGCTTAGAACAAATGATCGAGTGAATAATGAGCCCCTTTGAGGGGGAAACCTCCTATTACAAGATATTTTTATGCAAAATATGAGATGATTATTCAAATGAGTCTCCTTGATTTATATATAGGAGATAAAGAGGGCATGAAGTATCCTAAACTCTAAGTCGACTTGACTATAATTAATATAATAATAGTGAATGAGAGTCAGGACCTTAACATAGTCCCCCTCTTTTAAAAAGCTTTGTCCCCAAAGTTGAACTTATGGCTAATGTTGTCTATATTATCTTTCACAAATCCTTCCAAAAATTGGTTGTGAATTTTGGATCTGTATCACTTATTATTACCTTAGGAAATCCATGAAGCTTATTAATTTCTTTCGTGAAAACTTTTGCCACTTGGGTTGTAGTATATTTACTTTTAATACATAAACATGGCATCCTCCAATTACAAGATATCCATAAGCACAATATGAGATTATTATTCAAATGAGTCTCCTTGATTTATATATAGGAGATAAAGAGGGCATGAAGTATCCTACACTCAAGCCGATTTGGCTATATTTAATATAATAATAATGAATTAGGGTCAGGACCCTAACATTGCCCCCCTCTTTTAAAAATATTTTTCCTCAAAATTAAACTCATGGCTAATGTTATCCCTATTATCTTTCCATAAATCCTTCCAAAAATCGCGTGTGAATTTTGGATCTATCACTGATTATTACCTTGGGAAATCTATGAAACTTCTGAATTTTTTTCATATATGTAGCTTTAATACCACAAAAATGGCATCCTTATCTTCTAATTTTGGTAGTCCTATAATGAAATCCATTGCTATTTCGCCTCATTTTTTATTAGGTATGTGCAAGGGTTAATGTAATCATGGAGTCTTGATAGTCTCTCCTTTATTTCTTTGGCACGCTTGCATTCTCTTACAAAGTTCTGAATATCCTTCTTCATTTCTTCCCCCCAAAATCTTTTTTGATCCTTTAATATGTTTTAAGGAACCCTGGATGTCCCTCCATGGGTGAGCTATGAGACTACCTTATTTTTTTGTTGTTTCAACTTCAATTGAGGACATCAAATATTTTATCCTTGCACCAAAGGGTGTCTTTCTACTAATCCCAATGCTCCAAAAAGTACTTCTAACTATCATGGTCAATCTTGACTTTAAAATGCCTTCCTATGAGACAGTCTCACCATTGCTTGAATGTATGTAGAATAGCTAACATTTGTTTTCCATAAGTATATTTCACTAAATCTTTTCCCTTGAGTTGTTTTCTTTCAAAATCCAGTGGTTTCCCTTCTTGCATCAATATTTTTCCAATTTTGTGCCCTGATGCATCACATTCCATTATGAATATTTTACTAAAATCAAGGGTTGCAAACTTTGATGTGGAGGTCATAACATCGTTTAAGTCTGAGAAATTAGAATGCTAGGATAGCCTCTTTATTCCATACAAATGAATTCATCTTCAATAGAGATGTGAGTGGGGTTGCAATGCATGCATATTCTTAACAACTTTTTTATAATATATTGTAATATAGAAAATCCTCTAAGACCCTTGATGTTCTTAGTAATGGACCATTTTGTTTGAGGGTCAACCTTGTCCCCTTCACGTGAAATAATATGACCCAAATACTCTACTTTTTGTATCCCAAAAGCACATTTGGACATTTTTGCATACAATTGATTGTTCTCAAGTATTGGTAGGAATTTATCTACATGTTTAATGTGTGCTTCTTATGATTTTCTATAGATAAGTATATCATCAAAGTGTTGATTTTTCATAAGATATGATATTGTATATGAATATATTATTACAATGATGAGAGTTCCATATATATAGAACATATGGTGACCATCCATGAAAGGATGAGTCCCTTGGATAATAAATAACTATATATATATATATATATATATATATATATATATATATATATGGAATAATGTCTTCCCAATGTTGTTCAAACATCAACACAAATAAAACCAACAAAAAATTTCTAAGATAAGGTCGGAAAATATTGTTCATGTGGCTTTGAAAAGTAGAAGGAGTGTTGTTCAGCCCAAAAGGGATGACCAAGAACTCATAGTGCCCCTCATGTTTTGTTGTTTTAGGAATGTCTTCTTCCCTTAAGCTAATTTGATGGTATCTTGATTTAAGATCTTACCTTGGGAAGTAAACAATCCCAAGAAACTCATCTAATAGCTCATCGATATTTGGAACAAGGAACTTATTTTCGATGATGATTTTGTTTATCTCTATGTAATCATGACACATCCTCCAATAATTATCCTTCCTTTTCACCATTGATTGAGGTTGAAAAGGAGCTCTTGCTTGGTCGAATAATACCGGCTTCCAACATGTCTTGTACCATTTTCTCAATCTCACTGTTTTTGTTGATATGGGTATCTATTAAGTCTTTTATTAGGAGGTGCATTTCCAAATATGAGCTTAATTTGATGTTCATGATCTCTAGATGGAGGTATCCCTTGGGATATTTTTTGGAAGTCTATATCATGCTTTTTAAAGATACATTATAGTTCCAATGGAGTATTTTCATCTCACTGTTTCACTTTCATAGAATAAAGTATAACAATAACTCTACTATAGCCCTTTTTTATGAGCTTTTCCATTCTATGTGAGTTGATCATCTAATGGAATATTTTCATCTCCCTATTTCACTTTCATAGAATACAATATAACAATAACTCCACTATAGCCCTTTTTAGGAGCTTTTCCATTCTATGTGAGCTGATCATATAAGAGATTGGAGATTTTAACCCATTAGGTTCATATTCAATTCTCTCTAACTCAAATCTCACAGATAATTCATTATAGTTTGTAGAAATTGTACCCAATTTTTTCAACCTTTAAATCCCTCGAGCGACATTTATTCCTCTAATAGGAATGACATACATGGGCTTGATAAGTTATAGTCTTTTGTACTAAGTTTGAGGTTATAGCATTTTCTTACACAATCGATAAGCCCCCTCATTTGCAACAAATACTTGAAAATTGTTATTGGGTACACAAACAATTGAGATGCTCCGCTAATATTTTATCAACAAAGTTATGGGTACTACCTGAATCATCAATTACTATGACTTTTTGATTCTTAATGTACCCTATGATCTTGAGGGTTTGAGACATTGATAAACCTACCAATGGATGAATCGATATTTCACACATGGTATCTTGATCTATGTTGTGCAAAATTTCTACATCTTTTTCCTGCTCTTTTGGGTTCACAATTTCTTAAGGTGCGTCAATTATGTTTTAAGGTACTTGATTAATCTCACATCTACATCTTTTTCCTGCGCTTTTGGGTTCATGTTTTCTTCCTCTTCTTCATTGTTTTTCAATGTGAACAATTTTGTTTCTTAACATTTATGCTCCTTGCACCATTTGCTATTACAACCAAAGCATAGTCCTTTTGCTCGTATTTGTACTTTCCCTTTTGTGATATTCGAGTGGGTTGGGGTGTTGTTGCCCTATGAGGAGTAAATCTATCTCTACTTCCTACACATGTTCCCGTGACAGAGTTACAAGTAACTATATTCTTGGATTGAATATGACGAGCAAATCACATGACTTCATCAACATGCTTTGTTTCTTTTAGCAAGAACTCATGTTTAATGTCTTGTTTTAAAATGCCCATGAATTATAAACCTTAATAGACTAAAGGTGCTTAAGTTGTTTGATTATTTAATATTGTCAATTGACTAAAGTAGTTTTGTTCCCAAAATTTACCATATTGTGCTTCTAGGTCCCTTACAAATAAAGCCCAAGTATAATTATAAAAAAGAGGTCCCTTACAAATAAGGCCCAAGTATAATTATAAAAAAGAGAGTGCCTTTTGATCAATGTTATTAAACTCGAATCGGTCTAGCAAAATCAGTTGGTTGAACTGGTCTGGAGGGAAAACCGCTTCGACTAGTGTGACATAAACGCTTTTGGTCAGTTCAATGTGAAATCGACCATTTTCACTGAATCGACGGTTTTCGTACGACATCCATACGACGCATCTAGGCCCACATGTTTTTTTTTTTTTATAGAAAAAAACAATTGTTTAATGGAAGGGGACTAAAAGTGACATTCTCCTTTATATTTCATTTCCATCCTTTTGCTTAAATTTTTAACATTACCATTAATTGTTTCAAGATGTTTTAGAGTGGTTCCAACCTCATTGGACTTCATATGGAGAAAGTAGAATTTTAGGTCCTATTACCCTCTCAAGGGTAGAAACCTTTGGATACCCTTACAACAACATCATGTACCTCCTTGCATGAGATATCATGCATCTCTCGTCAGATCCACACTGACTCCATTCATTCTCCGGTTGAGACATGATCCCTGCTTGATGAATCATGATGCGCTAACTTTAGATGCTCAAATACATTTTGGTGGTCCAAGTCACTCCATAGATGCCCCATGTGTAATATTTGTTTAGCTATGATGATATAAGCCCCTAGCATGTCATGAAGTTGTGGTTACCTTACGACGGTTGACTAGGATGTCATAACATATAAAGTTTTATCATTTGCATCATGTGACCATGGGAAACATGTTTTTAGTTAAAGTATTCCCCTCTTCTAATACGACTCATACTACTAGGTTGTTTATATTGGGTAGCACAATCCATATCCTAATCACACTAAGTATTTTTCGTTTCCCTTGTCACTCGTTTCCATCCACATAAAAAAATAGCATCCCGTAATGTATGGCTACTCAAAGGTCGAAATAAAAAAAGTTTATGTCAAATAAAGCCATGAAGGCTAAAGAGGTGAACAACAAAGTCAAATAAAGTATAAGCCATTTCACTAGCATCCCCCCCTTTCAAGTCCTAAGAGAAAAATGCCTATCTAAAGAAAAAAAGGTCGTAGAAAAAATCAAAGAAAAGAAAGGGGGGGTGTGTGCAGATCAAAGTAGTAAAAGCTCCCTTTAGAAGGAAAATATGAAAATAATCTCTAGCTAAATAAAGCTAGAGAAAAAAAAAGCCAAAATGCCCTATGCATGCCTACAACTTTGAGATTCATTATATGAACAATTTCCCTTTTCCCTTTCATAACTAATCTCGCTAATTTCCTATCCTCCACCTAAATAATTTAGGAAATATGGGTTTTCCTTAATTGTGGGATTATTTAAAACTATTAACAATGTTTCCCTAGGTAAAACTTAGTCAAGTGTCTAAATTAAATTAAATGTTATGTTTACTAGGAAATTGTCATTTGGGGCTATGAATTAGTGATTTTCTAAGTGGTTAGACCCATCATCCTAGGTAAATATTGCACATTGGAGTGTTATTGGACACATGGAGCACGCCCTTTCTATTTGAGCACATGTTTAATATCTCAACTTAAGTGGAAGGGCGAATTTCACCTTGTCACGTGATTTATTTCATTAATGGAGCAAGGTGTTGAGTTTATTTGACCACTTTGATCATTTCCTAAAGGGGGTGCATCATGAAAAACACTATTTTATTATAATTTGATCACATCAAGGGAGAAAATCATTATTTATTGTAAGAACACATTTAAATATTATTTGGCTCATGTTTTTACCTATGTTTTTCGTAAATGGTTTAGGGCTTCCTCTTCATCTATTAAAGGGAATGCCTCTCATTTGTAATGGGGGATTGGATTGGAGAATAAAGAAAGTTGTTTTGCCCAAACATTGTGGTGTAAGTTTTCTTTTATTTGGTGAATAATTTTTTATGTTTTAGTAACGATAAAAGCATTGTTATTTTCTTGATTAAGGGTTGCGAGAACATGTATGGTCTATGGCCTATGTTGTCCCTCATTTATTTATTTTATTTAGATTTCATATTTCAAATGTTGATGTGTGGAACTTGGTATTTACATGTGAAATTTAATGAAAGATTTCTAACGATCCCTTTGGTTTGATTCAATAATGATCTTTCTCTCCTCGTGAACTTTTTAATAAACTTGTCGTACATTGGATCATCATCCTCATGCTCAACAACTGGTGTGAGGGTCTCAAACAAAATTTCTGTTGATCTCTCTTATTAATCAAACCCTAAGAACTACCACCGATATGCAAGGTTTCCGTTTTCTAAATGAAATTTTCCTCAATTGAATAACCAACCACCGAACTGGATTGATTTTGGCTCTGTTATTTTCCAAGGGTTTATCCATTACTTGTTGGTGCAATTGTTTGAGCGCTACAACGAGTGGGTATCGAACGAATTTTTTGTCCCCTCAACTGTATCGTGCTATTCCCCATTTCAAGAATGTTCATCAGTGGAGGATTTATCTCTTGAATCCGCACCTAGTCTGAATTTAAAACGAAACCAATGGATAAGTGATGTCTCTGGCCCAATTTGCATTATATTAATATTCCAAGTTTTAATCGCAAATAATAATTAAGGGGCTTATACCAAAGATTTATTTAATCCTCATTTACCATCGAATTCATAAAGTTATGAAGGTCTTTTTATTATTATTTGATGATTGGTTCATGGTAAAAAGATCTAATAGAACCCACCTTTGGAAAGGGATTGTATGTTTACCAATGAATTGGTGATGAGTAGTAAGTACCTTTTCTAGTTAGCATTTAATGATACAAGGAAGGAATTTGCCATTGGATATTACGTTACATACATCACCAAACTTGTGTTTTGATTGTTGGATTAATAAATAAAATGTTTGTGAACTCTACATTGGATATTGCACATATTATTAGTCCCTTCCCTTCGGGATGTAGGGACTAATAGTAATCGATTTTTAGTCCCTGCATTAATACATCACACAAACCAAACACTTTAAACAAAGTTTTAAGAGGTTTATTCAAATTTCCATCCCACATTTGGTTTTTAGTCGTAAGTTTGAAGTTTGAGGCCTTATTTGGCCTCTTCCCAAGGCACACCCTCACCCTATCTTGGCTTAAAATCACTTTCAAGTGTATATTCTATGAGTAATATAGTAGAAGTCAAGTAATGCTAGAAATTCTTCTAGCATTACTTCTTCACATTAAATGTTAAATCGTAGAGCTTTCTCCAATGTTTATTGCAATTCCCTTAGCTCCCACCTATTGGAATTTCCTTAGCTTCCAACTTCTTACTGTCATCAACTCACTGTCAACTCCCTAAGCTCAAGGTTGTTGAGCTTCCACCTACTCGGACATGCAAACCCTACTGTCAAATAAACCTTGATGTCAAATAAACTAAGGTGACCTTACCTTATATATCTCCTTACAGGCTTGTCGATGGCACCAACGAGTTAGAGAACATGTTGGGTTGTTGGCCCTGGCTCTAGGTTCGTCGCTGCTCCTCCAGGTCCATCAATGCTCCTGCTCTAGGTCCATTGTGCTCTAGATCCAAGTCCAGAAATCTCAGTCTTCTGTTCATATACCTGTTGTAGTTCTAGGTTTGCCCGCGTCCTCGAAATATCTTAGTCAAGTTTCTTTAAGGAATTTTCGTTTCATAATGTTTCACTATGGTAGGACGGATGGAATCATCTGCTTTGACGTTGAGTGCCTTTATGCTTTCCGCCCTATTCCCCGTTATCCGTAAGGTGTCTCATAGAGTTTACACAAATACTTTCTATTTTCCCTGGTCCTTTGCTACTTGATCTAACTGTAATACCCGGTCAGGCTCCATTAGTAGTAATACACAGATGGCTCCATTAGTATACTCATCTGCTAACCGTGGGCACACATCATTGAATCGATTTAGTGCTCACCCTTCCTGTGGAACTCGTCGGCGGTAAGGAAAGCGCCTGAAATCCACTTCTTCTTATCTAAAGTTTATTGATTGTGGGTTTGATGCTAACTGTCGGCTCCTTTCAATCACTTGTCTGCCTGGAGTTGTAATTGAAAACTTAATTGACATCTCGCTCCATCCAAATATGTCTCTTACAAAATTAAGGACAAACACCACTTTGTACTCTTAAATCCTGCAGTCGATTCAACCCAGGACTTCCAACCAACAAACATTTCGTAAGTTCGCAAGTTTGTGGGATGAAGACCTCATCAACCCGAGACCGAACGAAGACGAGTCTCACATGGAAACAAGATTCTGTAAAAATCCTGCGGACATAAACTCTTCTCTTGTTGATAGGCGAGGGGACTTCGTTGGATTGCCTCCCTGGATTTCCATCCACAAAGTATCTTGTCTTGCAGTCGGCCCAGTTTTCTCTCTCTTGCAACAAGGCTAAGTCTTCGAGGCCCGATTTGGCTATCACGTTCTCCCCCTTCACTTCGGCGGGCAGTTCACTACACTTCATTCACATTGTCAAAAGACTAATAAGCCATTAATGGAGATTCCAATAGGCCAGTTGGTACATGAACACTAGCATTCCACCTAGTTTGCGTACTATTTCCGCTTGGAGCTGAACATAGTGGTGGAGCGCCGCAGAGAGAATTTGAAGATATTTGAAGACTAGGGAACGTTGCTTCTTTCCCTTCCTCACCTGGGTGGTGAGTTGGGAGGGCAGGAACATTCCATGCATGGAATGATAGAACAGAACGACGGACAACTACTTGGGTTTTCCCTTTATCCAGATCTAGGTATGGAGTGTCAAACACCCTTGGTCTGTGAAAACCTTGTTCATGGCTCCTACGACATCTACATTGTCTGTGTTGTATGTCTGGGTCCCGACCTTCTGCCTTACAACTACTCAGATCCAAGGGTCCCGACCTTATGCCTTGCAACTACTCAGATCCAAATTTTTTCCTCGGACTAAACTACATTGATCAGCCCGGGATAGTGGGATTGAAACTCTGTCATGATGGATACACACATAAAATCCATGCAAACTACATGGGAGCATGGGAACCAAGTGGAGACCACTCCATGTAATGGAATGCACATGGCAGGAGTTAAATAAATCACGTTATATAAAGTACTTACAAGTGTCACTGACATCTATTTTATCGATGGGTTACACTAGCTACCTAAAATCCCAAGCACATGGGTTTTTTGAAGTAATAAATACAGTTTTGTAGTCATTCTCTTTTGGCGAATTCCGGTTTTGTTTTCGAATGATTATGAATTTGCGATTGTCTTTATGAGTTGAAGGATGTTGGAATGTTCATTATTTATTTGATGGATTGCTTACTCCTTGTATGTTTTTGATCCAGGTTGTTTAATGCTTTGTGTCTAGTGAAATCACGAATTTCTTTTCATCCCGTTGACTTCTGGAATGAGAATTATTTCATTCTTTTTGGGCTTGCTTGCATTGTATGGTTATTTATTGTGGCTTATAGATTGAAATTAGTGTCTGTTCAATATGATCATAAGAGTCAAGGTGCAATTTCTTTTGACAACGTGTTCTCTTTATGACAGTTTGACGTTGTGTTCGACCATTGTACTCTTATAGTAGGCATGAATCGACAACAATTTATAAATTTATATATGCACAGAGAGTAGCTATCAGAAACATATATCTTCAGCTGATAAAATTCTGATTTTTGAATTCGGTCTTGAGTCCGTTTTGGCAATCCTGATTTCTGAATTCGGTCTTGAGTCCGTTTTGGAAATCATTCAAATCTTGGGTTATGAACAACTTTTGAAATCTGATAGGAATGCCTGCATAGAGTATATATTAGGAAGAGTTTTTACAGTGACGTTTGTTGGCAACATCTTGTTGTGAGATATCTATACCCACATAGTCATGGAGGATGGAGAAGAAGTCCAGGCTGTTGTGTTGGAAAATGGATCTGGGATAGTCAAGGTATGCATAAGCACACACATACGTGATGAGATTTTGTTTGTAGTTAATTTATTTTGTTTGATATGTTAGGGAGTTTTGAACCCCGACTTCTTTTGCTTGATATGTTAGGGAGCTTTGAACCCCAGCTTTAAGATTTTTTCTTACGACCTCAGCCTTGAAAGTTGAATGTGCGAAGTGAGTGGAGCTACACTATAAAGACACAAGCGATATGATAATCGTAATAAACAGGAAGATGCAAGTGTGTGTGAAGAGATTCTAAGTAATGTATACTGGGGCTTGAGCAAACTGGAGCTACAAACATGTTTTTATCACTGTAGCGTCATTGGATTGAATCACAGTTCTTACTGCTATCTCCTTTTTTTTTGGCAGGGACTTGTTTCTCAACAACTCCCCTTGTTATTCTTTGAAATGCCTCATAATTTATGTCATTGGATATCATTGATGGTCATGTGTGATTATTGGAACATTATTATTAAACTTTGCAATAATCGTATCTTGGGTTAATGATTTATGATTTTCAAATGATGGAACGAGTTATATATGCTAGGCATCATGGAAATCAAAAAAGAACTTCATTGTTTAAAGGGAAATGCATGCTCAATAATTTGTTGAATAAAGGTATGTGCCAATAATTATGATTGATGAACTAATCACATCCATATTTTATTAAGTTGGTCATTCACTATGCATTGATTTAATGTTATGAATGGTTTGCGATATAGTAAACCTCATATTCTAATATGGTTGTATAACCATGATACATTGAATTAAACATAACTTGAATTGGATTTTGTGTTGTACTTTTATTTGTCATTTGCAATTGGTCTAATAAGTATATTCTCATAAATGAATAAATTATTTATATTGAATGTTGTATGATCGGTGATGAGTAATATGTTGATGTGAATAACATTTGAGCACCTCTCATTAAAAAAAAAGCAAAGATGATTGTTGTCATGTTCTTGGCAAGGCCCTTAGTAATCTAGGCTAGAGACCCGCACTCGATGTCTATAAACAACAATAGAGAATTGTCGTTATGCATTTAAAACTACGGTTTGGGAGCAAATACCCATAGGGATACATGAGAATTCTGAGGGCTGCCTTGAGAGTTTGTCTCGCCCTGTTGGAAGTCCTTGTAACCCATATTGTTACCTAGCCGAGTAGTATTGCATTAGACAACACTTGAACCCGAAGTTTCACTTCCACGTACCTTAGAGTATATTGGAAGTCCTCTAGGCATCTTGAGACCAACCATTCAGTCGTCGGACTATACAGTATACCGAACACAAGATTTAGGAAGGTTGCCCTCTTGTATCGTGGGTTTCCAAACCTATAGGTATATTTGAGGGTTGGAGAATAAGACACACCTTTGATGAGGAGCCTTTTTTCTTCTTTTTTTGGTCTTGCCTAGAATATCTTTGGTTTACAAGAACTTGAATGACTGTGGAAGAATAACTTTTAATGAATGAACTTTTGTAGACATGAAATAGCTAAGAGACACTTTACCGTTTGGCATTTGGGTTGTTGATGATTGATAGACTATGAATGAAAATCATCCGGTATTGCCTTCTCTTGTTTCATTGAATCAAACCTCTATAGAAGTTAAAACCAAGTCAACACTAGTCTTGTGCTCACTCTTATTTACAATGATATGATTTAGTTTGACATATGGGATTCCCTCCTTAAGTTAGTTATCCTAGCCTAGAAATGCAGAGATGAGATTGTTGAGGTGACAGTGGGTGGCCTGCTTGTTCATGCCCATAGGTTTTCCCTTGGAGAGGTTAGGACTTTTCCTCTAGGGATAATCCGAGAGATAATAGGTCCCATTCAAAATTGGCATGAGTTATATATGTTAGGCATCATGGAAATAAAAAAAATTACTTCATTGTTTAAAGGGAAATACATGCTCAATAATTTGTTGAATAAAGGTATGTGCCAATAATTATGATCAATGAACTAATCACATCCATATTTTATTAAGTTAGTCATTCACTATGCATTGATTTAATGTCATGAAAGGTTTGAGATACATAAAAGCTCATATTCTAATATGGTTGTATAACCACGATACATTGAATTAAACATAACTTGAATTGGATCTTGTTTTGTAATTTTATTGGTCATTTGCAATTGGTCTAATAAGTATATTCTTGTAAATGAATAAATGCTTTATATTGAATGTTGTGTGACCAGTGATGAGTAATATGTTGATGTGAATAACATTTGGGCACCTCGTTAAAACACAAACAAAGATGATTGTTGTCATGTTCTTGGCAAGACCCTTAGTAATCTATTTTGGTTCAAAGATGGATTGCACACAATGCAATTTTGATTATATGCACTCCTACTTGTTATATATAAATGAGAAGCTTTGCCTATTTGTGTATAAATGGTTTGGATTCATATGGATGCACATGAATATATATGTTCTTTTTCAAAATTTGAATATTTTATGTAGTTTTTGGTTGATCGTTTTTTTTATTATTATAATTAATTTAGTTTTTTTCTTATCCGGTCCGGTTTTGCATTTTTGAGTTTGACCGGTTCAATATAGTTTCTAGTTAATTACCTATTGATACCATTGATATGGTTATGTCTCAAAATACAGAGTTGCTATGGAAATCATTTGCTTATAACCAATAATCTTATGCAATTCAAAATATTGCTTTATTTGATTCACCCATGTAAAGACTTATGTTCCATCAAATATTCTTAATTCAACCATAGGAGTGTGGATACCCTTGGGAACTAATCGATGATTAGCTCCAATATCAGACATAAACCCATACGAATATTGGTGGGATGTTGTTCAAATTCAATTTTTTGTATCTTTTTTTCTTTTTCTTCCAATGAGTTCCTTGGTTCACATTATCTCTTTTAGGGCATATCTTGTCTAGGGATTGCGCGAACCTTGATTCCATGGATTTATTTAGTTGTTCCAAATTCTTGATACGATCTTTCAACTTGTCCTTTTCATTTTGGTTGATTTCTTGATAATATTGAACATCAACCTTTTTCAACAGTATATCCTCAATGCCCTTAAGTCTATTTTCCAACTTGGATACATTGTTCTTTTAGTCTTCACTTTCTTCATGAATCATGGATGAGCCCTCTAGAGGTTTATTGGGCATAGATTTTTTTATATTCTAACTTCGAAGAATATTCTAATTATATTTGAGTTATTATTTTATAGATCAAATCCCCTTTTGCGGATTGATCAAGTCAGGTCTTGTATAAGATCAAACCCCCTTTTGTGGATTGGTCAAATTGTGTTTGTATAGTGATATTTGCAAAGTCGGCCCCTAGTAATTATAAAGTGGTTTTAGCCATTTCTAGGAGAAGTCGACTCAACCAAGTGAAGAGACACAACCCTAGAGCCATCTCACACTTGTATTTATATGTGAGGTTGGTGTCTCATTTACGCACACTCACTCACTCACTCATCTAGTGCGCATATCTTGAAGGCAGTTGCAGTTGCAGGAGGAAGGAGAAGAGAGACACATGATCATTCTTGGTCTATCTTTGGTGTTTTGGTCTTAGTCTGGGAATTGTATTGACAATCTATTATTGAGGAAGTTTTTGTTGGGTTTTCTCCCCCATGAGGGTTTCCCAGGATAAAATGTTGTGTACCCTGTGATTGTGTTTCTTTCAGTGATCCTCTTTATACTATTGTTTTGGAAATGCATTGAATGCTCATGTAATTTGGAAATAACCTAATAAAAATAGTAAAAACTTAACATGGTATCAGAGCTTGATTGAATAAAACATATTTCACTTGGTGTCTTAATGTTTCTGTTGTTGTACAAAAAAATTAGGGCTTCTTACTGAAGACAATTTTTTGACCAAAGACCACCTTGGAAAGTGTGCCTTTCCCTAGCGCATCTTTTAGCAGCTTCAACGAACTTTTTCAGTGGCTAGATTCTCTGGAAATTCAAACCCTAGTTTTGATTAGTACTAGAAAACTAAAAAACCAGGAAACTAGAACCAGAACCAGAAGTACCAATCTAGAATTGAGCATGTCAAGTTTAAAGGGGTAAAAATTGGTTTTTTTTGAAACAATCAACTCCAACATACTCACCTCAGACCAACCCATCTCCTGGTAAGCTTAGTTTCATTTTTTGAGCACTTTCATTTTGTGGTCATTTTCTTAGCTCCAAGTCAATATGTCTGTAAGCACCAAGCTTGTTGACAAGCTAGAAGGTGTGGAAATTTTTTGTGACTAGAAGTACATAATTGGACTCATTCTTGAAGAGAATGACCTTACAAAATTCATAAAAGAAAATGTACCTGAACCTGAAGAAAATGCAACCAAAGAGAAGTACAAGAAAGATATGATTAAGGCTAAAAGAATAATTGCTTATTCCATTAAAGACCACTTGATCCCTCAAGTGTCTTCTAAGAATACTCCAAAAGACATGTTTGATGCCCTAACCAGAATGTATGAAGGAAATAACATCAACCGGAAGATGAACTTGAGAACCCAACTCAATAATACAAAGATGCAAAAAGGAGAAATAGTTCAAGACTATTTCTCTAGGGTTTCTCAATTCAAGGAACAATTAGAGGCAATTTGAGACAACTTGGATGAAGATGAACTCGTGATGACAACTCTTAATGGTCTTACAAGACCTTGGGATGCCTTCATCCAAACTATTTGTGCAAGAAAAAAAAACTCCAATTTGACAATTTATGGGAAGAATGTGTTCAAGAAGAGGAAAGAGTGACCAACCGAGAAGTCGTCCTATTAAGAGATGAAGATCAAGCCCTAGCTTCTCATGCTAAGGGTGGAAAGGGAAAGTCTCATTTTAAAAAGGAGACCCACTTTCATAAAGAGTCTCACTCTCCAAAGAGATTCCAGAAATATCATGAGGGTCAAAGAATGGGAAAAGGTTTATCCTCCTACCAATGTTATCATTGTGATAAAATGGGACACATTGTTAAGAATTGTCCTGCCAAAAGGGAAGAATACAAGAGGAGAAATAACAAAAGACATCATGACCATGCAGACGGAGATGATGAGCCACCCAAGAAGTTAGCTAAAGAAGAGATTGAATAATATGTTTTGTTTTCCGCTCTCTCAAGATCTGTGACACCTGGAGAAGATACTTGACTAAGAGATAGTGGTGCCTTTAAGTACATGACAGGTCAAAAGAACACTCTCTCCAGCCTTGTAGAAAATGACTCCCCCTAGAAAGTTTCACATGGAGATAATGAATACCCTATCAAAGGAATGGGAGAAGCCACCTACAAACTTGATTCAGGGACTCCGATGAGAATGAAGGATGTACTCTATGTACGCGGTTTGAAAAAGAACTTACTTTCTACAGGTGGCAGTTGGACAGGTGGCACTATTTCAAGCAATACCAAAGGAATCAGATGTCTTAGCAGTAAAGAGGATTTTAAAATATCTCAAAGGAACATAAGAGTTTGGATTATGGTATCCAAAAGGAAATGATCTATCACTTATTTCCTACACAGATGCAGATTGGGCAGGTTGCATTGATGACTGACAAAGCACCAGTGGAACAACATTCTACTTGGGTGAGTGTTTAGTATCATGGCTAAGCAAGAAACGATCATCAATATCTTTATCTACAGACAAAGCAGAGAATATTGCAGCAACATGATGTTGTACACAGGTTCTATGGATGAAAAAAACTCTGACAGATATACAGGTTGAGTATGATGATCCCATTCCAATCTATTGTGATAATACAAGCCCCATCAGTATCTCAAAGAACCCGGTGATGCACTCCAAAATGAAGCAAATTCCAATCAAGTATCACTTTCTACGGGAACAGGTTGCAAAGAAGAACATCATAGTTGAATATGTGAGAACAAAATAACAAGTGGAAGACATATTTACAAAACCGCTTCCATGGGAATCCTTTGAGTATTTTCGCTAGAGACTCAGAGTAATTTCTACTCCAAAATGAATTATTTTGATTTCTTATCTTATATGTCTTAGATTTACACGAGGAAACACCATAAAGAGGACAATTCAAGTTGGGAGATCAGTTTCAGGAAGAGTTCATTCAGGGGGAGAAACCCCATATGGAAAGATACATTTTCCATTGATGACAAAGGGGGGGGGGAGATTTATTAGATGCAAAGGTAAATGCTTGGAGAAAGAGCACACAGGCATGGCTCCAGGGGAAGCGATGGTCACAGGGGGAGCATGAGTGATATGACTTCAGTATTTCATCAGAGTGTTTCCATCAATGCCAAAGGGGGGTATTGTTAATTAGTTGGGTTGGTTTTCATTGATGTCAACCCTTGAAGAAATTCTAGTAGCAAATTTCGATAACACAAAGGTTTGGGTAATGGAACCAAGTTTTTTTAATGGATAATAGTATTATTTTTGATATATTTGCAAGAAAGACTATTCTAGATGGATATTACATGTCATGCCATTTTCAGTGGTATGTGGAACGTCACATAACTCCTCATGGTTAGAGAGTTATGGCCATGTGAAGTTGGAGAACCCTCATGAATCTAGAAGCCCCAAAAGGTCAAAGTAGTCAAAGTGGTTGCAAAGAAGAAAATATTTAAATAATAAAGTGAAGTGATGAGTGTACTATAAGTCAAAATGGATACAAAAAAATTTATTTAAATAATAAAGTTAAAGGAGAAATTACTAAGTGGACAAGTGGTTAGAAGTGGGTTAGCCCTAAAATAAGGAAAGTGGGTTAAGATGGTTAGAAGGTAATTTAAATAATAAACTGAAGTGATGAGTGTATTATAAGTCAAAGTGGATACAAAATAAATTATTTAAATAATAAAGTTAATGGAGAAATTACTAAGTGGAGAAGTGGTTAGAAGTGGGTTAGCCCTAAAATAAGGAATGTGGGTTAAGATGGTTAGAAGGTAACCCCTTGAGGAAGCTCCATGAAAGTATAGGTAAGAGTCTCTCATTTTTAATCACACTTGAGCATATTGAATATTTACAAGTAACTAAGGTAACCAAAGGATATATAAGCCGAATTTCAGAGGGAAAATGAAGTAAAGATGGCTGAAATTCAAGGGAGGATAAATTCTTTTGATGATGCTTTCCAAGGTATGTTATTTACAGGTTATCTCACCATTTTCACAATAACTTTTCTTATAGAATGATTTAGACCGTGAAATTGGGAGGCCATTGATGAAACATATCCAAGTAGCTGTGATACAAATTTCAGCTTGTGGGTCGTTGTAGTTTTGGAGTTGCATTTCATGGAAAATAGGGTTTGTGGCTAGTCCTGAAACTAGTCTAGAACATGTGTTTCGGGTAAAAACATCATAACTTCTTCACAATAGATCCAAATTTAGTAAGAAAAAATGTATTGGTTAGAGTACAGTTTGTATTATTCTGTGTACAATTTTCAGATCCACACAAAAAATATTTCGTGCGGGGCACGCTCTACAAGTTCACTCTCTAGAATAAACCAGAATTCAATAAGGTATGCCATTTTTGCTATAACTCCTTTTCTGAGAGGATCCAAGTAGTGAAACCTGGAGGAATTGCATAAAAGACACTGAAGAACATTGTGTACTATTTTAAGATATTTATTCATTACAAGTACATAGTTATGATTATTTCAAGTTAGGGTTGTAAATTAATCCAAAATTAGTCATGTGAGACTAAAGTAAAGTTTGATGAAAATGCTAGTCTCTTGTTGTTAAAGTTAAGGAAGGTTTGAAGGTATGTGATCATATACACTAGGTCTATTACAGAGTTACAAATCAGATTTGGATGATGAAATTAATGAGGGATTTTGGTTGAGGAACATGTTGGCTACATGGTTGAGACAAGTAGTTGATGAGTTGGCACATACATGAGGTGTATAGTTAATGATGTTGGTACATCTTGATGAGTAATAGTTTATGTGTATTTGATGCATGATTGGTACATATTGGTGCATGGTTTATGCACTCGTTGATGGTACATTTTGATGTATAGGTTGGTGCATGGTTGATGCACTTGTTTATGGTACAAGTTGATTACAGGTTGTTTGGACAGGTTATTTGTACAGGTTTGATGCATGGTTGATGCATTTGTTTATGGTATAGGTTGAGGTACATGTTGGAACATGTTATTGGTACATGTTTATTACAGGTTGATTGGTACATGTTTAAAACAATATATCTCACAATGATAGTGTGACAGTGGTTCCATCATTCTACTTCTACGCTAGGGGGTTGTAGCCTCCTTCTAGTTGTAACCAGAGAATTGGGGAGTTGGAGCTTCCCTCGGGTTGTAGCCTAAGAAACTGAGGGGTTAGGGCCTCCTTACTCAAACTCTGAAGTAGTTCAATCCTTCTAGAGTTTTACCTACTGAATAAGTCATAGAATGGCAGTGACCGCTTTTTGTCGGTTAACACCTTTGTTTACGCTATCCTTCCACTGGATTAATCCAATGGATATGAATTAATCAAACATTGAGATGAATGACCAGGATTATTTCGGAGTTTAAACTTGTGTGAGGGATAAATATTCTTCCAACCTCTGAACCATAAACTGTCTGTCCACATGTCATACACACATCATTTCAGAACTTGGAAGGGTGGTTTTCCAAACCGCTTTGGTTGACTTCTGAAATAGCTTATATTCATTGATCTGTATCTCAGATCGACGGTTTTAAATGACTCATATCCTTGTCCTTTACCCATTCTTGATCAATGGTCGAAAATGACTTGGGCCTTCAGTTCGTCGGGCAGTTGTTTGTGGTAGAAACTAGTTTTCCCCAAAGGACATACTCCCAGAGTGACGTAGATTGTTGACATCACTGTTGATGTGCTATTGGTCGAGTTACTGCCATGTTCCATTTAGATTTGTGACTTACGTATATCTAAAATTCCAACTGGACCTTGACACTTGTTGCCATCGGAATGTGCCATGTGTCCTTGTTGACGTGGACTATGATGACGTGGGCCCTCAATGTGTGTGCTATGTGTCTTACTTCGTGACTTCAGAGATACGACCTTTGGGTGAACTCATATGTTCTGAACCCTTTTTTGCTGAAGTGGTCAGCGCCAAAGTTGACCACCATTGGACCGGCCTAACTTCATCCAACAGTCATTGCGCATTGCCCAGATTTGATGGCCCTTATTTAATTCAGGACTTCAGGGCTATGGCCTTTGGGTGAAATCATATGTTCTTAACCCTTTTTCCCTGAAGTGGTTAGCGTCGAAGTTGACCACCATTGGACCCGCCTAACCTCATCCAATGGTCACTATGCATTGCCCAGATATGATGGCCCTCATTCACTTCGGGACTCCGAGGCTTCGACCTTTGGGTAAACTTACCTTTTCTTGGATTCTTTTCGCTAGAGTGGTCAGCGTTGGATTTGACCGTCTCCTTATGATATGACGATTCCCACATTTTTTTCCAGATCAATGGTTTACGTGACTTTGGGGCTTCGGCCTTCAGGTAATCATACTTGTTCTTAGCTTCTTTTTGCCAGAGTGGTCAACGCTGGAGTTGACTGCTGCTAGGAAACCCTGATCTGATGACTATCATTGATCTTGAAGTGCTCCTTAGATATGAAGGCTTACTTTTACTTCAAAACTTCAGCTTCGGTTAAAATTCCTTCATGCAAATTTCCTTCGGTCAATATTATCTGAAGTGGTCAATGCCGAGCTGACCATGCGTACGTCATTTCTATGATTGACAGTCCATGACTCTTAGTAGTCGATCTGACGGTCTAGATTTAATCTAGATCTCACAATCTAAGTCATTCCCAAATCTTCAATAGACAGCCACAATTCTACTTTTCTTTACACAAGTTTCCTCTATGATTCGACAATCGAAATTTGTCTCGAAAACTACATCAGCGGACAAAATTTCTCCTAACGTCTTTGGCTTTATACTTGGATTTCAACTAAACCAAGATTGTTGATCTGTATATTTGATCAGTGATCGATGTTTTTCATATCTCCCAACTATAACAGAGTTTCCTCACAGTTTTGAGGGTGTTCGATCCCAATAACACTTCCTTAAGGTACTCCTTTTCTTGAGCTTTCTTGCATGCTCTGATCTCATGCAATCTAATACATTGCCTCTCCTGAGATTTAGGTAGATTGCTCTGCACCTCGCGCTATGTATTCTGCTACTACGTTATTTCCCCTGATCTTTTAGAATCTCAAAGACATATAATGATAATAGCATATTTATCTTCTTGAAATCAATGCCAACATAATACCATGTCCAATAATTGATCATATTGTCCTTCTTTGACATCAATGCCAACACCATAATTCCATGTCCAACAATATCTTCCTCAACCTAAATATGTGTATCTTCCTCCACATAAATTTGTGATATAGGCAACTTCTATGGTTTTAAAGTCAACTCAAACTGTCAAATTTGTAACTTAAACAATCCAAACTGTCAAAATTGTAATTTTTAAACAATAACAATGGATGAGATTGGAATATTTTTTATTCATCAAATTCAAATATATAATTATGTGTTGAGGATAGAATATTGCTTCCACCACAATTATACCAATTAACATATAAATACATATATTACTTGGAGTTATAAAGAGCTATGAAAATAATTATGGCTACAAAGCCTTATGAATGCTCAAAGTTGAGTAGAGACTTATGTTGAGACATTCAAAATCTATTGTAGAGACTTATGTTGAGACATTCAAAATCTATTGTAATTATCCTTGTGATGATTTATCATAGTAATTATCCTTGTGATGAATTATCATACTATCCTATGAAGTATATAAAAACTAGTCTTAACAAAGGAACCTATGCCATGGCTAGCAGAATCATTCAATCAGAGAACTGGGGCTCTGAATGATAAGAGTTTTAATAGATCATTTAAACACAAGGAGGGGATAAGTGGGAACTAATAATGATTAAGTACTGGATAGATCATCTCAATAGTAAGAGGGGGATAATTAGATTTTTAATAACAAAAATATTTAACAAAGATTAATTGATGTTCTTATTTTTGTTAATTTAGTATGTATTGATAATATTTTGGTTGCATAATCATTCTACATTACAAAGATATAGACTAGATCGATATTATGCATTTGTTACTATATGCAAATTATGTAAATGAATATTTAATATTACACCATATAAACATATAGAGTGCATACATATACATTTAATAAAAAAATATAAATAAGTTAAATAATTAAAAATAAATAAAATAAAAAATATATAACAATTATAATATAAATAATATATTATGTAAAATAAATGAGATGTAATTAAATGGAATAACATTAGATTAATAAAATTAATTATATATAATTAAAATTGCATAAGGGATTAGAGCATGTCAACCACCTTGCATAGGATAAATTAAATATGAATTAAATAAAATAAGGAATGCATAAGGGGAAAGAAGGGTTGGAGAAGAGATATTTTTCTTGATTTATGTTTCATTATCTAGTCAATTTTACTTTAGTTTGCTCTGTTTGGAAAATTTGTTTTTGATGATCCATATTCCATATCTGCGAGTATTTATAAAGAAATATGACCAATTGGCTAAAAGGGTGAGAGAGTTCAAGATAGTTTGGTAATGATATTTTGGTGAGGAAGTGATAAAAAGGGAAAGTTGGCTTGGTATAGTTTTGGTGAAAGTATAGTTTTGGTGAAAGTAGGCTCGATATGTGGCATTAATTAATAAACCAATATCATATCATGTGGGATTGTATTGAGGGTTTTAAAATAGTTAAAAGGTAATTTAATATATTGGAGAGTGTTAAGGCTGTGAAGGGGACTTTTAAATTAAACTAGGAATATATGTATTGGGGATGTTTCAACTAACCAAAATTTTGAGGATCAAGGGATTGTCAAGTCAATCAAAATTCAGGTTGCAAATGCAAGTAAAATTGGGAAACCCTAATAATAGAACAAAATAAAATCATCTAATCCTAACCATAAATATTGAATTATTTCCTTGAGAATGACGACTATTTATGTTGTCTTTTGCTTAGAGGAGTTTTTAGTCAAAATAACTTGAATTAAATGCTAGTGTTTGCATATTGTATAGGGATGAAAATGTTTTTATAATGAAGGCATTCATATAGAGTTTGAAATTCTTTATTTGTTAACTTATTGTAAATTTGGGAAGCATTCATAACACCATGTAGAAAGTATATTATCTTATTCCCCTGAAGTTATGTGGGCCTTTTCTAAGCTATAATTTATTTTCCAATTTAAATCATGAAGAGGTTGGAAGTGAGTGTTGTTGGAAGCCTACATAATTTGAAAATGCTAGCGTTTAATTATTGACACCATTTATTATTGGAATCATCATGGGGTTGCAAACAAAAGGTGATTAGCGTTGATTTAAAAAAGTGAGAAGATATGTTTTCATGAGTTTTTTTTGTTGGATATAAAGCATCTCACAAAGGAATATGGTGATACATCTCTATCCCTTGTACCTTAGAAAATTTTTCAATGAACTATCAAATTCTTTAAACAATAAAAAAAAATATCACAAATTTCATAGAAAGATCTAAAGATGAAATGGTATTTTAAGTCTTAAAAAATATGTTTGATGATCCCCATTGAAAGGTCAAGTAACATATGATATACAACATTTTCAAAAGTAGATATCAAATATTAAGACCAACATACTAGTGTATAAATAGTAAAGGGTATAAAAAATGTCAAAACAAAATGGTACTTATAGTAAACTAGTAAATAAAACATAAAACTATTTTTTTTATATCAATCTTAAAAAAATTCTCATGGAATTCATATTAATACACATTAGTGATATTTTCAAGTAAAAGTAAAGACCCTGAATGGGATAAATTCAACATGAAGTAAATAAAATAAGGAATGGATAGTTAAATGGGGAAAGAAGGGTTGGGAAGAGATATTTTTCTTGATTTATGTTTCATTATCTAGATAATTCTACTTAGTTTGGTTTGTTTGGAATTTTGTTTTTGATGGTCTATATTTTTGGTGAGGAAGTGATAAAAAGGGAAAGTTGGCTTGGCATAGTTTTGGTGAAAGTAGGCTTGACATGGGGCATTAGTTAGTAAGCCAATATCATATCATGTGGAACTATATTGAAGATTTTAAAATAGTTAAAATGTAATTTAATATATTGGAGAGTGTTAAGGGTGTGGACAAAGATTTTAAATTAAACTAAGGATATATGTGTTGGGGATGTTTCAACTAACCAAATTTTTTAGGATAAGGGGGTTGTCAAGTCACCTAAAATTCAGGTTGTAGAGCCAAGTGAAATTGGGAAACCATAACAATAGAGTAGAAGAAATTCATCCAACCCTAACCATAAATATTGAAGTATTTCCCTGAGAATGACGATTGTTTATTTGGTATTTTGATTAGAGTTTTTAGTCAGAATACTTTGAATTAAATGCTATTGTTTGCAAATTCTATATGGATGGAAATGTTTCTATAGTGAAGGAATCCATGTAGTGTTTGAAATTCTTTATGTGTTAGCTTATTGTATACTTGGGAAGCATTCATAACTCTATGTAGAAAGATATTATTTTATCCCCTTTGAGTTATATTGGTCTTTACTAAGCTATAATTCATTTTTCAATTTAAATCATAAAAAGGTTGGAAGTAACAAGTGTTGTTGGAATCCTACATAACTTGAAAATGTTAGTTTTAATTATTGACACCATTTATTATTGGAATCATTAGGGGGTTGCAAATAATAGGTGATTAGCCTTGATTTAATAAAGTGAGAATATATGTTTTCATGAGTTTTTTTGTTGTTGGATATCAAGCATCTCACAGAGGAATATGGTGATACATTTCTAGCCCTTGTACCTTATAGAAGTTTTAAATGAACCATCAAATCCTTTGAACAAACAAAAAAAATGACCACAAATTTCATAGAAGTATTTAAAGATGAAATGGCATTTTGACTCTTAAAGAATATGTTTGATGATCCCCACTGAAAGGTTAAGTAGCATATGATATACAACATTTTCAAAAGTAGATGTCAAATATTGAAACCAACATACTAGAGTATAAATAATAAAAAGTATAAAATATGTCACAAAAATAATGGTACTTATAGTACACTAGTAAATAAAACATAAGACTATTTTTTTTATCAGGCTTAAATTTTTTCTCATGGAACTCATATTAATACACATTAGTTATATTTTCAAGTACAAGTAAAGACCAAA
>JZKD02S0013358.1:77988-109130 GCA_000966675.3 Picea glauca
AAAAAAAAAAACTCTTACCACCTCAGGGGGGGTCCGGAATACCACCCATCCCAAAAAAAACCACTTTCCTCATTTTTCGCCATTTTTGCCTATTTCGGTACGTCTTCTTTCAAAAGAGATTCTGGTCAAATGAAAATGGATTTTCAAAATCCAAGAGAGGTTTTTTCTCATCACGGGTTGAAGAACAAAATCCTCTCTCAGTTTTTGCAGAGGTATCATGAGTAGGGAGAATCGAAGCTGTCTTTCAACCTCTTTTTTCGGATTTTCGATTTTTCTGTTACAATCCCGATCTTGCAGGAGCAATTACGGCCAACTGGAGGAGAATTTGGTGAAACCGAAGGAGGTTTTTGTCAAGAACATGCCCATCTACCATAACCTCCTTGTTTTCCCAGGTTTCATCATTTAAGAGAAACAAATGTCTGTTCGGACCCCTTTTTTGCAGAAATTAGGCCCGTTTTTCATGGCAGACAGTTCCAGATTTTGGGGGATTCGTGGCTATTTTTGGCCGAGGCGGTTAAATCCAACTTCCTAAAATTATGGGGAGACCTCTCCTATTTATAGATATTATTTTTAATGTAAAAGGGTTGATCAGTCAGGGACCATGATTTAAATCTCGTATCAGAGCTCACAGAGCCAGCTGTATTTTTCATCAATTCAAATAATACATTCCCAACAGTTATAGGATTCTTGTGTCAAATTAATTGGTGAAGTTTTTTCTCATTGTGATTTTGTTTTCCTCTGTTATCATATATGTCTATCTTCTCCATTGTTTCAAAGAGATTTAAGATCAGAATTTGTGTAAAAACACCATGTTCCCAGTTTAAAGCAATGTCAATGTTTTCCACTAAAAGTTAAATGCATAATTCTTTACTGCTCTGTCTTTAACTTGAACTCTTAACAATTTCCCCCCTCTACCATACCCCAAGCTTACGAAGAATCCAGTGATTTTCCTACCTTGCCCTGTAAGGCTTTCTATAGGATTTGTTTTTTGATTAAATCTCAGATTGTAACTCCATTTCCCATGGTTCCTCTTCGTTGCACCTACTCAACTCAGAAACGTATCCTATTCTGCATAGCTAGACTAATATTCTCTTCAAACAAATTTATATCATACAAAGAGATCCCTCTCTGAGTCTTGGAGGGCTAGATCCAAGATTCGAAGTGGTTTTGATGTTGCCTCTGTGACTGCCTCCACAACCTTGGGCAAATTACAGAGTGCTAACAGATTGTATGGAACATAGGTTTGATGCTTGATCCCATGTTGGAAAAGATAAATTTCAAACTCATTTGAAGTGCATTCTCCTCTATTATCAATACAAAGAGTGTCAATACGACATTGAGCTTCATTTTCAATCCATAGATGGAATTTTTTTAATTTTTCAAATGCTTGAGATTTATGTTTCAACAAATAAACCTAACATATCTTGGTATAGTCATCAATACAATTCATGATATATTTATTACCAAAGGTATATGGAACATGCATGGGGCCACAAAAATCAAAGTGTATCAACTCTAGCTTTCTATGTTCTCTTGAAGTGGAATCATGAAAAGGCTACTTGTTTTTACCAAGGATACATGCCTCACAATGATTCAAGTTCCTTGTAATGGTGAGACAACTAGAAATACCATTTTTCTTCAACACATGAAGACTATCATAATTGATGTTCCCAGATATAGCATTCCACAAGAGACTAGATGAAAATGTCCCTTCATCATGGTGAGAGAGGTATGCAAAATTTTATGCTTGTGCAGATGTCCCTTTCAACTTCAATAATTTCTCACCCTCCCATCCTGTCATGACAATCATGTTTTTGGAGGACCTCCTTATTTCAACTTTTCTATTTCAAGCAACTAGGAATCTCTCCTTATTTCAAGCAACTAATGAGAGCTTCAAGCAACTAGGAATCTCTCCAAGAAGTAAATGAATTTTTGAACAAATCTTCATTTATGTCAATATTGTAATGAGTAATAATAGTTTGAGCGGGTTTAGGAGCTTTACCATTATATTCCTTTTGCATATTCTTGTATTTGATATTCTCCCATGGGTTCCTACACACATTTTATTCATGTCCATTTCAGCCACAACGTACACAGTGAAAATCATATCTCACATGGGTTGTGATAACACTATTCACTCACAAGGGCCTCCCATCCATATCAGTTCCATTGAGGGAAACTATGGCATCGTTAGCTTCACTCTATGATGAGTATGTGATGAATCTAAATCGTTATGAACAACGATCATGGAGAGAATCAAAGCATAATTTCCCTTTATTCTCTTTGATTGTGATGGAGGAGAAGGGATGGTCGTATTTGCAGTCTAAAGGAAAGTGTTTCCAATGTCCTTTGAAGAAATCCTTGAAAATTTCTATCGTCGGATGGTTTCTCTTGCTTGCTCTTCAATTGGAAAAATGATTTGAAGGAGAAATTTTTGTCAGTAGTGGCCTTGACCAAAGACCCATCGGCCAAGACAAGATCATAGGAAATGCAAGTTTCAATGAAGAAGCTAAAGAGGTGTTTTTTTCCCTCAATGTCATAGCCATTGATGAACTCACCCATGGTGAGATGCAAATTGGAAACCTCTCAAGACAACAGACATCGACTAGGAAACCACAATGATCAAGAGATCGACGTCAATATACAAGACAAAGGTTTTAAGAGATTCAACTAGGAAACCATCAATATAAAGGCTAAATGTGTAGAGAACTTGAAAAGGCAGTCGTCATGAGATAATTTACCGATTATCAACCCATTCTTGTAGGGTTTATGCAGAAAAAAAGTGCGAGTAAAATAAAAAATTGCAATATGCACGAGCCTCGGCTTCAAATGGAGTTATCGGTTTCAAAGTGAATCCATGGCGATGTGAAAAGAGAAAATGAAAAAATGAAAGGGAATGAAAACAACAATAGGAGATTGAACTTCAGATATGGGAAGTAGTTCTAGATCATGGTGTTATAAAAAACAACCAATGCATTGATACCATTGTCAGGCCAGGGATGAGTAACTTCACAAATGAATTGTTTTTCATTAAAGTGAAATATTCATTAATACAATGTGAAGTGACCTTTGGTTTCATCTTCCAAGAGGTTTGAATGACTCTTCAAATGCACCTATGACTCTTCATATTTATCCTAAGATAACATTTACAATGTACCATAGTCCCAAGTATTAGGTATCTAAACAATGTGTATAAAAATATAATGAAAAAATTAAAGTAATCACTTATGAACTCTAAACATAGAGACGGTGTAAAAATAAACATTTATAAAAAAAAATTGTATAAAAATACAATGAACAAATTAAAGCATTATACTTGTTATATGTGGTTTATTATGTGAATCAAATCTCTCTTAGGAATTAAATCTCTTGATGTGTAATATTTTTTATTATTTAAAATGTACTTAGATTGGTAGACTGTAGTCTCACTCAACTTCATAGAACTTAAAACTCACAAATTATGAATATATAAAATTAAAATTAAAATTTTGTTAAGATATTATATTTACATTTAGGGGGGTTCATCCTTGATCCCGAGGAAAACTAAGAACTAATATTTGAATGGGGCCTAGGTAGAGCATCAAATAAATAGGTTGAGGTATTAGCACTTTACCAAGGGATGAAGATCCTTGGTGCAAGGAAAAATACGAGTCTAATTATCATTGGGGGCTTAGTTGTAATTATCAAATTGATGCATAATTGGTTCGAAATGGATCATCATATAATTTTCCATCTATCACTTTATGGGTAGAAAAATTTGAGGAATTGGCTTGCAAGACCCATTTTAAGGGCAAGTCCCAATTTGGTGATTTGAGTTCCAAAACCTTCCAGAGCTAGTTTGATGCATCAAATGGCCCTTTTTGGGTCAAAACTTTGTGAGCATATATCTAGCTCTCAATGTTGTTCTACATGTTGAAATATTTTTGATAGTGTGAAAATCACCTCAATTGAAGTTCATATGTAGAAGTTATGCATCCTGCAAGTTGACCTACTATATTGACCACCATGGTACCGAGTGGATTCCATGTCAACCTCCATTACTCACACATGAGGGGCTAGTTACATGAGGACTTTCAAGAATATTATAGAGGGTCTAAAACCCTAACACTAATTGAGGGTCGAGGCATGAAAAAACCCTAACCCCAACTCTAAACGATTATTAAAATATGTTAAATATTGGGCCACTAAGAAGAGAAGGGGTTTGTTATTTTAGCTTTTTTATTGTTTCATAGTTGATAAGAGCATCTAGGAATGGGATATTTAAGCATAATATAGGAGGAAAAAGATTATGTAGTAGCCTGTCAGGCCACAATGTCTATAGTAACTCCAAAGTGGGTATTCCTTTCTTTGTACTTGTATTTTATAACAAATAAAAGGAGATCATGATTCACCTTAGCTATTTTTTCTCTCTTATTGGGTTTCCTAGGTCACATATTGTGTTCATTTGCTTGTTCTTTCATTTAAGTTTTAGTTGTTCCCATACTTTTAGCACTGATCTAATAATAATAAATTTGAGATCTAAGGTAATAAATTGCATAATAAAATATTTCATAATATTATAAGATATGTTGTGATGAATTGTTCTAGTGGAATATCCACGACAGTTTATAGTTCATATTGGTGTCAAAGTAGTTTCTTTGGGGGTTTTGCAAGATTCGGGAATTGACTTAAGAATGAAGTCTCATAACCATATCCATGGTGGATAATTCCATTCATAACAACCCTTGGGATGAGCTAAAGCATATATTTTTGAAGTTGGAAGAACAAGCCGTTGGTATCTCTCGCAACATGGTCATCCCCATGACATCTCTAGTGAACAAGTTTGGACCTTTTAGGGAGGTTGGTGGCTCTAAATCAAAAGTTAGATTGGACGAAAAAGTAGGAGATAATGAAGACTTAGAATAGGAGCCAAAAAAATAGCTAGAGAAAGAGAAACTGAGTTCCGGTTCCAGTGCCATCACTCCTTCACAATCTCTATTTAAAATGGAAGTGGAAGTGGAAATCAAAACCTAACAAGGTGATATTGATTCTATTAAGTTGAATCATTGGTTCCAATAGTTATAATTTTATTTTAGTGTCCATAACAGAGAAGAAGAAAAAAATATTTCATTTCCTCGAATGGAATTGGAGGGCCATGCACTAACTTGGTGGGAAAACCACAAAGAGACATTTAGTATAGAGGGTGACTACCCAATAACTAAGTGGGAGGAATTTAAAACCATAATCAAGTCCTAGTTATATTGTATTGGGTATGTAGTCAACAAGTGGATCCATTGGCATCACTTCAAGAATAGGCAAGGGAAGAGTGTGCAAGAGTACACCACCAAGTTCAGAAAAATGGTGATTGTGTTGGGTATATCTCCCAAGAACCCATATGTACTCCTCAAGTATCTTGGGGGTCTATACAATCATTTATGGAAGTAAGTGATGATCTTTAAATCTGTGATAGTTGATGAGGCCTATGTGTGTTGGCACAAGGGAAGACCCAGGGTTCAGCTCCAAGAGCGCACCAACAAGCCCTAACTACTGGCCCTTTCGGAAATACTTGCGAGGTAGATGCAATCTCACCCAAAGTAGTTATGGGGGGTTGCAGGACACATATGTCTACAACCAAAGGGAATACAAAATGGATCCAATATAAGAACAACACAACATCTAGATGTCAATTATCAACTTAGTCCTACCTCGCACATTTATCTGTCAAATCTAACACATTAAGGGAATAACAGTATATCAAGAACAAGAGAACACCACATCAATCACACACAACACCAATATATATGTGTTTCACCCTCTCCCTAGGGCTACGTCCACAAAACTGTTCTTTATAATATATTAAGATGAAAGCACACAGTTCTTATCTACGCTCTTAGCTATCAGATCTTCTCTCTTTCTCTCTTCTCTCTGTCTTCCCTCCCTGTGCACCCAACTGCAGGGTTTATCTTCACACCCAACTGAAGATACTACAACACAGACTTCCCTCACTACTCAATGCTTCTCTCTCTCACTATGATAATCACTCATAACAATAAAAAACTTGGGACTCTTCACCGAACCCTCTTCCCTCATCTAGGTACTTATTTATACATTACAATGACTCACTGACAGCCTTAGGACAAAACCTAAGTGTCAAAACCCTAGATACCAAAAACCATAGGTTTCTAAAACCCTAGGTCAACTTGACCTGCGTTTACAGGTCTTCACCAACCTGTCTTTCCTTCCTTCTCACACGGTGCTCCAAAGAATCAAACGGTGGATTTTTCCTCTTGTTGATTTGTCCATGATCCATCTTCCTTGTTGATATATTATCCTTGATCTCCTCATCCAACAACTTTCTTTCTCTTACTTCGCTCTGTATTTTCTTCTCTTCTGCTCACTTCAACCCAGTATCATTCACTGTGTCTTTCGCACAATTCACATTCTGTCTTTTCTGCCTCAATATTCACTTACTTCCATACCCAAGGGCCAACAAGCCCCCAAAACTCACCTGTGACTCATCCCGAGGCACTTCATATATGAACCTTTTGCTTTGCTTCGACTTCAGGCTACGCAGAGTAGCCTGTGCTTTCTTCTCTCTCCTCCCCCACTTTGTGTAGACTGTCTTTTGTATGTTTGGTACCCAGTTTCAATTGCACCTGGTACCTGGAACCTTCCTCTTTTACTCTTACTAATGGTTGTGAGGCAGTTGGTTGTCATAGTATAGTTTCAACTGACTCCCTTTCACCAAACTTTCCTTTCATTCTCCATTCAAGGTATTCAAATATGCATCTCCTCCTTCCGTGACATAGACAACCTCATATGGCCCCAGCCAATGTGTTCTGAACTTCCTTGGATGCTTCATGATTTTGCTATCATATACCAATACCAAATCTCCTTGTTTGAAGGCTTTCTTCTTAATATGCCTATCATGATAGGCCTTTTCTCTTCCCTTTTGTACCTGCTGATGCAATCCTGCAATAAATCTATCTTCTTCTAGTTCAACCAACTACGCTAGCCTCTCTTGAACATCACCAACATCGTCCATAACTGTAAAGGCTATGATTCTTAATCTTGGGACCAAATATTCCATCGGGACAACTACTTTGAGACCATAAACCAACTTAAAGGGGGTCTGCATTGTTAGCTTCTTGCAAGTGGTTCTATAGGCCCATAGTATTGCTAGTACTCTTAAATCCTAGTCATCCCTATTCACACTGCAGATCTTTGTCAGCTTTGTCTCCAAGATCTTATTGAATTCTTCAACTGTCCCATTCACTTGTGGATGGTAGGGTGTGCTCTTCTAATGATGGACTGAAAATTCCTCAGTCAAGGCTTGAACGGTCTTATTGATGAAATGTGTTCTTTGATCGCTCATAAGAATCTTCGCGCATGCAAACCTGGTTATGATGTCATCAAATATGAAGTGCGCAGCTGTAGTTTCACTACAGTCCTTAACTACTCTTGCTTTGGACCATCTGTTCAAGTACTCTATTGTAGTGATTATATACCTTGCTCCTGTGTGTTTTCTTGGTGGGTTTATACGTCCCATGAAATCAATGGCCCATTTCTCAAATGCTTGTAAGGTCAATTGCGGTTCTAAAGGAATTTCATCTCTTCTAGACGGTTTCCCAACTCTTTGGCATACATCGCAGGCTTTGTAGTAGTCCTTATCATCTCTGTGTAAAGTAGGACCCCGGAGGCCAGCTCTAAGAACCTTATGCATTGTTTCTTTTCCTGCGTAGTGTCCTCCTGCGATGCCTTCATGAGATTTTTCTAAAATCAGTGGTTTTTCTACTTCCATAACACATCTCCTCAGGATCTCATCAGGTCCCATTTTATATAGTTGTCCGGCTATAAGTGAAAAATTTTCAGCGTGTACTACCAATTGTTTCTTCTGGGTGATTGTATATTCACTAGGTTCCATTCCTGTTGACAAGAACTGGACTATCTCGGTGAAGTGATCATCAATATTTCTAATGGCCAACAACTGTGCATCTGATAGTGTATCCTCCAGACTAGTAGGTTCCTCTCCATGTTCCAACCTTGACAAGTGGTCAAGTCCTTTGTTCATTCTCCCTGGCTTAACCACGATCTCAAAATCATATTCCTGAAATAGCAGAAGCCATCTGCATATTCTCCCCCCCCAACACTAGCTTGTTGGCTAGGTATTTCATCACAGAGTGATCAATAAACATTTTAAAGTGTCCTCTCAACAAGTAGTGGAAAAACTTCTGCAATGCATACACCATGGTTAACCCTTCTCTCTCAGTGGTGGTGTAATTAATATCAGTTGTTGATATCATGCTTCTAGGAAAGGCTAATGGGTGGTCAATGTCTCCAGCTCCCGGTTGTGCTAACACAACTCCGAATGCAATATAAGATGCATCAACATGAACATGAAATTACTTGCTCCAATTTGGGAAAACCAGGATAGGTGCAGTAACCATTTTTTGTTTTTGTCTATTGAATCTCTGCTGGCATTCTTCTGTCTAATGAAACTGACATTCTTTCTTCAAAATATTCTCCATGTGTACTATGATCTATGCATATCCTTTAATGAACTTCTTGTAGTATCTAGTATGTCCCAGTGCAGTGCGCAGTTGTTTGAATGAAGTAGGAGGGGCTAGATCAACTATAATGACAATCTTAGATGGGTCCACCAACAATCCCTGCTTACACACAATATGAACTAACAACACTCCAAAAGGTGAAAAGAAGATGCACTTCTTTAGGTTCAAGGAAATCTGACACTGCCAGGACTTATCCAACATTAGTCTTAAACATTCAATATGATTTTGTATTAAGCTAAAAACAGTTCAATCATCAAAATATGCTTCCATAAATTTATGTAAAAACTCCTTGAATGCTTCGACCACCACCCTAGAAAAGATGGCTGGTGCATTCTTCAATCCAAACAAAATCAATGTATACTGGTAGGATCCCCATTCTGTTGCAAATGTGGTCTTATGATGATCTTCCTTGGCAATCCGGATCTGATGGTATCCTAAAAATCCATCTGTAAAAGAATATACCTCCTGTCCTCCTACATTATCTAACACTTCTTCAATAAATGGTGTAGGGAATGGGTCATGCAAACATGCATCATTTAGCTTCCTGAGATCTACATAGATCTTGATCTCTCCAGTCTTCTTATCCTGCACCACCATAGGGATAATCCATTCTGACTCTTCAACAGGTTCTATGATTGTTGCTTCCAACATTCTGTCGAGTTCAATCTTCACTTCCTCCTTATATTTAGGGTTAAATCTATAGGGTCTCTGTTTGACTGGCCTTGAATATAGTTTCAAAGGGATCCTCATCTCTCCCATGGGCCATTTAATGCCCTTCATATCAGTGAACTTGGTTGGAAACAAGTCCTGATATTCATGCAGTAACTCTGTGATCTTGTCAATAGTGGCAGCGTCCCAATAATATCCAACATTTGCAAGCTTCGGTGTTTGCTCTGTTCCAATATTGAATTTTTTTATTATTTTAATTGGTTGTCCAATGAAAGGTAGCTCAACTCCTGGTACTTCTATGTTTCTCTGGCCTTCTGTTTCAATGATGTTCACCTTCCTAGGATCATTGTCTTCGTCAACATTGATATTGTAACATCCTTGCAGTTTTTGGAGAGATGCAGTCCATTCGTCCTCTTCTTGTTCCAAAGGGAGGCTAGGTTCCTCCTCAAATAATTTATATCTTACAATCTGTAACTCTTGATCCACTATAGGATATTGGATTTCAAACAAAAAGGTAGTTACAAAGTTCTGAGTCATACCTTCCTAATCTGTAGTGATGAGGCACAGTTCTGCTTGAAGATACCAATTGATAGGGGTTGTGTCCAGTGTGTTGATGAATTTGTGCACCCACTTCTCTTGAGTAATGTTTCTTCAGGCTTCCTTGCAACTTTGCACATGGTCCTTTGGACAACTACGACCTGTGTACCTAACTTCACAGCCTGTTACTTGCTTTGAAAATCGCGTTGTCATCAAAGTGCGACATTGTAGTCTGTAATGCTGTTTTTATGTGTCCCCCACCATCTTGCTGGAGTTTCTTTCAAGGCCTCATCCATTTCTAACAATATTTGTTATGTTGGTACAATTTCTTCAAAGTCCAACAAGAATGCTTCTAACTGATTTAGACCATCAAAGGTGGGCAAGTTACTTACTGTTGTGCCGATCCAACGAACTTCTCTGGTTAATCTAGAACATCTCCTTATAGATACTTCATACATTTTGTTCTATCAGTTCTCCAGTGTTTCTTCTGAATTTCATGAACATGCGTTGTCACTTCACTAGATTAGGTTCCCATCTGTTGTAGGATTAATGTAATCCTGTTGTCTGGCCATTAATTTGCATATGTTTTCTAGTTCATATGTGTGGTCTTCTTCTCTGATGGGTTCTGTGTATCTCTGACCTTCATCGGGATCCAAAGGTGAAATGACCCTAAGTCCATATCCTTCAAATGTCATTCTTCTTTTCCTTAAATCAACCACAGTGGAATTATTGAAATCCCAATCAATTCCTAACAATGCAGGGTAAGGACAACTATCATCAACTATCTCAATCACCTTGAAGTCTGCAAACATCCTTACTCCATTGATGTCCACATGGACATGTTCCAATATTCCGAAGGGGCTTACAACTTTTTGATTAGCCATCCTAAGCCTGATAATGGAATTGATCAACTTAGGTTTCCCCATCAGTCCCTAGGTCTACTTCATCATGACATTGACCTCCGACCCTAAGTTGAGGACCAGATAGTCTATATCATACTCTCCAATTTGAGCATTCTGGTGCAGTTCCTTATTTTTCCTTCTCTTTTTAGAGACTTGGTGTACTACTCTATTCAACAAGGGATCTATCTTTCCTAGCTCACACTGTCTGCTTAAATTTTGTATCTCTTGTACAACGTTTTCACCCTGAATCAACTTAATACAAGTATATAAGAATTCCATGAGCTTGCTTACCTCTTTTCCTTCTCCTGACATAGAATATTGATCGAATTCTAGGGGCATTCCACATTCTCTTACTTCTAGTCGTGTCTTTGAAAAAGAACCATGGTCTCTCCCAAATTCTTTTCTTGCCTCAAATATTTGTTTTTATTTCTTCGCATCAAACACTTGTGTCTTCTCTGCATCTTTCTACACCCCTGATTCTTCTGTAGTCTTTCTCGGAGTCAATATGCCTTTTCCCGTAACAACACCTCCTCCGGTGATTACAACGACTCTGGGATCTTCTTCGCGAGGTTCTGTTGAGATGATTTGTACTTGCTGGTTTCCTCCTCGTTTTTCCTGAAGTTTGGCTAATAGCGCAGGACAATCTTTAATGACATGCTCAAATGAGTTGCAATAACTGCAAGTGGTATAAGGGTTCTGGCAATCCATTTCCAAATGTCCTGGTTGTGTGCAGTTATAATAGATTATTTGGCCTCTACCTCGGCCCATACCTCCTCCTCGTCCTCTTTCTTTGAATCCACCGTGAGGGTTGAAGTTTCCTCTTCCTGGAGAATTATACTACGTAGTGTTTCCTTCTTGATGTACTTCACCTTGAAATTTGTATATATCCCTTGACCTTTCATGCATGAGGTCATAGCCCCTTTAATCCATATCATCATACCAACTTACAGAACATGCAATACAGATTTGTGTGTGTCTGAACATATTTTTCCATGTAATAAGATTCACCAGGGCGATGTCTATTTCTACATATCTTGCACCATGGTAAGGTAACTTGCTTTAAAGGACTCTGGGCTCCAGATGCCAAATACTCATGAAATAGGGGAAAATTCTCCTTGTCATGGACTTCTGATTTGCATCTAATGCACCAGATATCTTCTCTTTTACCTTTTACCTTGTCTTTCTTCATATCTTTGACCTGCAGAGATAAACTAGTTAGCTGACTCAAGATTTGACTCATACATGAGATAGATTCTTCCATATGTTGGCACAGGGGTAGACCCAGGGTTCAGCTCGAAGAGTGCACCAACAAGCCCTAACTATTGGCCCTTTCGGCAACACCTTCGAGGCAGATGTAGTCTCACCTGAAGTAGCTATGGGGGGTTGCAGGACACATATGTCTACAACCAAAGGGAATACAAAGTGGATCCAATACAAGAACAACACAACATCTAGATGTCAGTTATAAAATTAGCCCTACCTCGCACATTTATCTATCAGATCTAACATAGTAAGGGAATAACAGTATATCAAGAACAAGAGAACACCACATCAATCACACACAACACCAAGATATACATGGTTCACCCTCTCCCTAGGGCTATGTCCACATAACTGTTCTTTATAATATATTAAGATGAAATAATACAGTTCTTATCTGCGCTCTTAGCTAGCAAATCTTCTCTCTTTCTATATTCTCTTTGTCTTCCCTCCTTGTGCACCTAGTTGTAGGGTTTATCTTCGCACCCAGCTGAATATATTACAACATAGACTTCCCTCACTGCTCAATTCTTCTCTCTCTCACTACGATAATCACTCATAACAATAACAGACTTGGGACTCTTCACCTAACCCCCTTACCTCATCTAGGTTCTTATTTATACATTACAATGACTCACCGACAACCTTAGGCCGAAGCATAAGTGTCAAAACCCTAGATACCAAAAAACCTACGTGTCTAAAACCCTAGGTCAACTTGACCCACGTTTACAGGGCTTCACCAACCTATCTTTCCTTCCTTCTCAGGCGATGCTCCAAAGCATCCAACGATGGATTTTTCCACTTACTGAGTTTTCCATGATCCACCTTCCTTATTTATTTGTTATCCTCGATCTCATCATCCAAAGGCTTTCTTTCTCTTACTTTTCTCCGTTTTTTCTGCTCTTATGCTCACTTCGACCCAGTATCAGTCACTGTGTCTTCTTCACAGTTCACATTCTGTATTTTCTTCCTTAATCTTCTCTTACTTCCATACCCAAGGGCCAACAATGTGCAAGAACAATACCTAGAGAATATAGGCATAAGAAAGCGAAACCAAGTGGTTCCAAACAAAAAAAACCACTAAAATTATTCCGAGGGGAAGAAGAAGTGGAAAGGAAAGGACAAGAAGACAACAACCACTACACTTTAATGCAAGGATCCAAACAACCATTGCAACCATTTTAATATCGATGGTCTCACCAAAGATACATTTTGGAAGCTATATCCAAATTTGAATCCAAAGAAATGTAAGAATGATCCCAAGAAGAAAAACCTACTAGCCATGGATTCAGGAAACTAGGTAGAGATAAATTCTAATGTAGATGAAAATATTATCTGAAATACAGTGAAAAAGGAGGTAAAATTGAGTAGCCTTCATCAAAAGGAAGAGAAGGAGATGACTAAACTCTTCCATATTGAGATATAGGTCAAGAAGACAAAGTCATATTATTTATCTGATTCTAGTTTACATGCCAACCCCATAGCAAAAGATCTAGTCAACAAGCTTGGATTGGAAATTCATGATTATCCTAACCCATATCCATTAGGATAGGTAAATAAGGATGTAGAGATCAAGGTCACTAAATAACGTAAGATCAATTTTTTTATAAGTGTAATAGACTATATTGATGAAGTGGAGGTAGATGTAGTACCACTTGTTGTGTGTGGTGTAGTGTTTGGAAGTCCCTACATGTATATGAAGGATGCAATATTCATTAAGAGAGAAAACCAATACTTCTTGATCAATTATGGGAAGTATTTCATCATTATTGCACACAAAGGTAAATTGAATATCTCTCTTGTAAGTGCTAACCAAGCCAAGAAATCGATCAGTTCAAGTAGAAAGTTTGTAGTGCTTTTCTTGAGAGAGAATCAACCATGGGATGAATCAATAAAAATAAAGGCATCTTTGAAGGGGTGTACTAAATATCATAAACGTCAATTGGAGGATTTTTTGCAAGCATACATAGAAGTGTTTCATAATCCTAACGAGATACCACCTAAGAGGGAAGTGGAGGACAAGATATAGTTGTTTCCCGACTCCCAATTGTCAAATATTGGATTGTATATATAGTTAGTTTTTCTTGGAAGTAGATGAAGTGAACAAATAGTTGCAATAGTTTCTAGAGTAGGGAGTAATTTTTACAAACACTTCAACTTTTGGTTCACATTTCATCATAGTACTCAAGAAGGATAGGACTTGGTGAATGTGTATCGACTATAGAGATTTAAACAAGATCATCCTCAAGAATCAATACTCTTTTCCCAAAATTGGTTATTTGTTAGATTGGTTGCAACATGCTAAGTACTTCACCAAGTATAAGTAAAAGAAGAAGACACGTGGAAGACCAATTTCAAGACAAGTCTAGTTCTATATGAATGGTTGGTAATTCCTTTTGGTTTATGTAATGCACTAGCTACATTTATGCATTTGATGAATTGTGTATTGTGTCCCTTTCTAGATTCATTTGTGATAGTTGTAAGACCCATGTAAGATTCATTTATGATTGTCATGCAATGACATGCAAATATTGTAACTATGTTGTTGTCTAATTGTAATTTCCAACAACTGGTTGTGGGGATGAAGCCTTGAGTACTAGCCATGACACCACTAGAGGAAACATAGAGAGGGGGTTCATTATGCCACAATGACCCAAACTTCCTTGTTGAGATATTTTGGAATATTCAGATTTCTACTTAGTCTCGATGACAAGGCAAGCTTGTCAATGAGGAAAATATTGGTGGTTGAACAATCAACCACCTCAATCAATGCAAGTATGGGAATACCTATCTAGGATAGCAGAAACATCTATCCAGGAAGTACTATCGAGTACCATATCATACTTCCCAAGATAAACCTTTTGGAAACCAAATTCCTTCTAGCAAAATATAGGGGACAAATCAATAAACTTCCCCAAGATTTTTACGTACAAGAGACGCATGAGGAAGAGTGAGAAGTTTGAGCCTCCAAAATGGAAGAGGGGAGTCTTAGAGAAGATAGTTCATCATAGGACTATTATGAGAACCCAAGAACCCATCATGAGCTAAGAGGTCGTGATCTTGGTGTTGGGAAGGCATATGATAAACCTCAAAGAGGCCCGATATAGGAGAGATATTTGTTGCGAGAGAACTCGTGAATAAGTGCAAAGATTTCCTTGGTGGTATCATGGCTTGGCATGAGGGTGGCTTGCAGCCAAACTGAATTAGCATGTAGAGCCTATGGCTGGGTGGAAAGGTGAACACCCATAGTCAATTGGCTAGCTACATCTTGTGAACAGATAAGTATCTCATATGCTTTGTGTAATAGAATCAATGGTATGGTTGGATGCCTGTGATTGTGTGTAATTGTATATACATGGTCAATGGTGTTGATATTGTTCTATTGGAAGTCATTGTACTCATATAATAATACGTATAAATTTATTTACAAGTGTATTGTATGTATGAGAAGGAGGAACCTGTGTTTTATCCTAATGGATTAAAGAAAAAGTACAATTGATTTCCTCTTGCAATACAAATTTAGATATATTGATATGTTTGTGCCCCCTGGGTGCGTAGCAAATTATTTATATAGTGTGATACATGTCAAAATAAAATAGGATTATATACTAATAATGCACAATACCCCTAGGAAGAATGAACAATGTGTCCTGAGACAGGCATGGAAATGTCTCAATGCTTGAGAGAGGCCTATAGGGGGTTCAAAGAGTATTATCTCTTTTGTGGAATCCCCTGTCCTAGTATAGACAGTTCGGAGGATGCAAATCTCAACCTAAAATGGTGAAGTAGGAATGCCTTAGTATTTTTTCAGACCAAGGCGAGAGATCTTGAAGGCATGCTAAGACCATAGAAAAGAATTAGAAGAATTTATTGAATGGCTAAGTCTAGATCCAAACTGATACTATGTATAAAACCCATGTTTTGAGCCTGAAGGAATCACAGTCGTTGGATAAACATAACGAATAGATCCAGACCCTTTGTTGGAGTAAGCTATGATGCCTGAAGAGTTTTATTCTGAGTCAATGATATATGTCAATCCATCAAATCATGGAGGCAACATATCTACCACCATTGGATCTAGTTTCCATTATATCGGGGAAAAATCTGTTGAAAAGAGTTGATTGGAGTGGAATTTCAAAGTGACCTCTTGAATGGTCACAAAAAAAACTTCGAAGGAGAAACTCCAAGGTTGAGTATAGACCATAGATCTGGAAGTAAAAAAATTTAACGTTAGTCATTGATCATCGAGGGGTCCCACTTGGAGCACTAGCATGTTGACACGTGCCGATAGTTAATTGGTTGACATGATGAGTGTGGGTCTAGCTGGATAGGATATCTTGTAGACCAATGATAAAATCTAAACCATTGATCATGGGAATTGTGAAAGCATCTACACCATCCATCTCAAGGGGTCCTTCATAGTGATTTGGTTCACTGGAATGAAAATACTCAGATGGAAGAACTCTGAGGGGATCTAGACCATTGACCTGTCGTGAATGAAGGAACTTCGAGAGGAGATCTAGACCATTGATATGTCATTATTGGAGTAAATCCAAAAGGAGATCTATACCATTGATCTCCTACCAAAGGGATTAAGAGGGTGACATGGATGGTTTCATGTGTCAAGAAAGGATTGTGCCATGTGTCATGATGATTTGGCACCTATATGTGAGAATCCATATGAAGACAAATGATACATTTCAAGTGGCGATGGTGCCACATGTCCAATAGATATTGTGCCACATGTCACCCTAGGTGATAGGCAGTGGTAGTTCCATGTGTCAAGACAACTAGGAAACTAGCATGTCCTTAGGGGTGATGTGTGTCACCAGTGGAATGGCTGATGAGATAGGAGTGGTCCTCAAAGGACCCAAAAACATTTTTAGAATAGACCGCGAGTTGGATGGTTAGATATTGACACGATTAGATCTTAGTCATTTGTCATATTTTGAAGGGTTGGAAAGGTCATGTGTCGACCAAAAATGTCAACGACGATAAAGGCATCAATGACACGACAAGATTTGTTGATCTGTTGTTGGGAAAGAGAGATATTCATTGTTAATTTCCTCGAGATTTTTCCAAGAGAGGTGGATGTCATGATGACGTGAGGATTCCAACATGGCAATCAGTGTGGATAAGTAGCGACAAATATCACTACGTAAGTGGGTGACAAGACAAAAGTGGTCCCCGTTGGGCGAGGAGGTCCTTTGGATCTTCATTTTATTTTTTATCATTGGATCTATGGGTGTAACACCCTGTTTCCCCCATCTTGTAAATATAACTGGACTGGCCAAGAACTATGGAAAACTCATAAATATGAATATGTGATGTAAATGGACCTTGAGGAAAAAGGTCAATGAATGTGAATAACATTTTGAATTTATTGCAGGACTCATGAGAGGGGACGTGCAGAAAGGAGACCACGATGGTGGTGGAAGGCACCTGAAAAGGTGGTGTTAACTTCCACCAAGAATTAATACAGTATTTGGACTCCACTGGCCCAGAGAACCAAAAGCGGCTCGCTGGCCCCAAATTTAATGTCTCGCAGGCTGGTAGGTGGATGACTTGATGAGGGATGGGATGGTGAACCACCCATCCGTAGAGCCGTCAGGCCTCATCGGCGCGAGGGTAATCGTGCCACACACAACCTCGTGAGAGGATAAGGCGTATGGAAGAAGCGATGGGGGGGTAGACGTGAGGGGAACTCTGGCATTACGCAGAGTGAGTGAAAGCAGAGAGGAAGGATTGCAACCTTCGCTGCTGGTCATTGGCAGACAGAGAGATGCAATCTCAATAGCATTGTGGTCTCATCTTGGGGGTGGCTAGCGGTAAATCCACTGGGATTCGCTGAGCCTACGGTTGGGTGGAAACGAGCACCCCTCTCAGCAGTTACACCCACTTCTAGTGTTATTTCTGATAAGTGTTTTACATATTGCTTCTTGAAATTCATATACTGACATATATGCTTATAGAACTGTGAAATTGTGAATGATTACAGTATTAGAATGTCTGTGCAGAGTTTAATAAGAAAGAATAGATATATGTTTATAACAGAAAAAACCACGTATGGCTTACGTTGATAAATAAATCTAATTATGCCTAGATTGAACTAAGTCAGACTTATAGCCTGCCCTCGAGAATTTGCTTCCCCTTGTTTGTCTTCCTGGATGCCCCAGAATAGATCTCTTCACAGAGACTTTCCCTCCTTGGAAGGGTTCATCAAGAACCCGGAAAAAGGACTTGAATACGCAATTCTTAACAACCCTGTATGAGGAGGAATGATCATCTTAAAATCCCAAAGTAGCAGTGTAGGGATGAATAACGAATCGACGGATGAGGTCCCATTGGAAGATCCGTGGTCATTCACAACCGTTAGATTGACGAAAGAAAGAAGGGCGTTACGTGCCTTGCCCCCTTTTCCCTCTATCTTCGCAAATAGTGAGGAAATCGGGACTGTAGATCCCAAAGGTCTATGGAAGTATCTGGACCATTGGTTTTTCCACGTCTAGAGAGTAGTATGGATGAGTAGAAGTCTGAGAAGAGCCAGAGAAAGCTCGAGAGCACCCTTGTATAAACAAGAGGTTGCTTGAGGCAGAGGATAGCTAGGAGGGCATCCCAATACATTCTCCATATGAGGGAGAAGGGGAGAAAGATAAAATCCCTTAGGGGTCTGAGTACTTGCAGAATCTTGGGACAGATAGCACTTCGCGTGCGAGGGCTCTACAAGGGTGTAGAAGTCAAGGAATCCTTTGAGGATTGGAGAGTAAAAGTTTAGGAGGAACCATGTTCTTCATACGCACGACAAAGCTCAGAGTCGGAGAGCCACAAGAGAAGAGAAAGAAATCCAAGGTTGAGGCCTTTGAGAAGTTGAACTTCTTCCAAGCACAGGAGGAAAGTCCCCAAAGCTCAGGAGAGCACAACAACTGTTGGATGTTCCAATAGATACCTGTCATCCGTTGGATCGGGAGAAGGCGCACAGAGTTTAGCCTCTGGAGTAAGCATAGAAGAAGAAATAAAGATGAACCGACAGATCTTGAACAGATACCCATCAACCATCGGATCGAACAAGAGCTGCACGAGGGTTACCATCGGGATTCTAGCCATCGGCATATCGGGATTCTTGAGGACAAGAAAATCGAGACACTTCAAGTCTCAAAACGTCGGGAAGATCTGGACCATACGTTTGAGGATACACATGGTGGAGATAGAGGTTTTCTATCGGGAGTCGAGATATTGACATTCCCGTGGACAGGAGATCAGGGAAGTACGAAGTAAAAACCCCAGAAAAATCTGAGTCGTCCGTTTGGGAAGACAGGTGTTAGAAATCGATAGAGAGTCGGGATATTCGGCATCAGGAAATCAGAATTCCTGAGACCGTGAGAATTGGGACATCACAAGTCTCGAAATCCTGGAGAAATCGGAACCATCCATCAGAGGAGGATGCGTGGCAGCAATCGGCGTCGTCGGGGAAAGTCCCGATAGGAAGTTGATGATCGGCATTTGGGTCATCGGGATATCGGGAATCCTGGTGACAATTTGTTTATGTATTTTGGAATTGCGAAGCTCAAAACCCCGATGAGTGGGAGCCAACTGTCAGCATAACGGGAAGACGAGATTTGAAGGATCAGGAATCCAGTGATTCAATGCATTTGGCATTGAAAACCCCGTAGCCCCGACAAGGGATAAGACTGCGGTCACGAGGATAGTGGTCATGGGGGCCAGGAGCCTAGCCAGGAGAGCTAGCATGTAAGGGCGCGTCGGGATTCGAGGAATCGCGAGTCCTGAGGACGTTTTCATTTCGACATTGGAAGGTCCGAAACCTCGATGGGGGACAAGGCTGCAGTCTTGTGAGATAACGGTCACGTGGACCAAGAGCTTAGCTTGGAGGGCTAGCAGGAATTGAAGCGCATCAAAAATCTGAAGTCCAAAATCCTGAAAGAAGGAGAAGGCTGTGGTCTTATGCACAAGCGGTCATATGGACCAAGAGGGCATAGCCAGGAGAGGCTAAGGCTAGAAGAGAGAACTTATCGGAAATCGGGAAAATTGAGAACACAAGAACCCTCAACATCAGAAAGGATGAAACCCCGAAAACTTGAAATTGTCATCAAGAAAGACCACGGTTATGAACAAAAAGCTGGGTAGGTGCATGAAAGACCTGTGGATCGGGGATTGGCATTTTGCTGTTGCAAGATTCGGGGATCCTCATTATTGAGAATTCAACAAAAAATTTTGATTTTAGGTAGTGGGTGCATTACAAAGTGGTATCAGAGCATGGTTACAACACTCGACCTGATTGGGCTCATGCACGAGTCGCGCATAAAATCCGTTCGAAGCACTCCTATGAGAAGTAACCCTTTGACTTAACTCTCTTGTCCAGGATTGGAAACTTGGAAAATGAGAACACGAATGTGTATGGATGTGAAAGAGTTATGAATTTATGCGCAAATTATAAAAATGAATTTAACTCTTGACTAATAACCAGTGTTTGTCTTTTCACTCAAGCGGTCGATCAATTTGCGGGAATCTGCAGACGCAGAGTATGGTGACTCACCAAGAGGTGGGAGAAGGCTCCCACAACAAAGATGAAGAGTCTGACGAAATAAGAGCAATAGGAACCCCTCCAGACCTAGCCGAGACTGTGAGGAGTCTCATGGTTGAATTGCAAATATGTAAGGTCGATAATGAAAGGATGATGAAAGAACAATAAAAGCAAACCAAAATTAATGCAGTTCTACTGTAGAGCTTATCTGACCTACAACGACAATTGTAACATGAACCTGAGATGCAGAATCATGGTCGTGTCAGTGGCCATACTGAGAGAAGCACATCAAGAAAGGTCCACCCCAGAGGTAAAGGACCAGTGCCAGACGATTCCACTGAGAAGGAATTTGGTGATTCAGAAGGCTCTTCCAGCAGCAGGACCAGTTCCTATTCTCCCAGAAAATAGAAGAAGCAAAAGACTTCCAAGAGTCATAAATTTGAGGAATTCAGGAAGGCCAAACCTCCCTCCTTTGATGGTGAGATAAAGAAGGGAGACGAAGCTGAGGCCTGACTACTTGGACTGAAGAAATATTTCAGAGTCCATGATTTTTCAGAGAACTTGAAGGCCCGAGTGGCCACGTTCAATCTAAACGGAAAAGATTCCATCTGGTGGGAAGACCTTAAGAATATGAAAGGGGTCCACGAGGAGGACCTGTCTTGGAAGCAGTTTGAGAAGTACTTCCGGAAGAAGTATTTTTCAGAAAGGTATTTCGACGAGAAGGCTAAAGAATTTTATGAACTCAAAATGGGACAACTTACTATGGAGGAGTATGTAAACAAATTCCTCGACTTACTAAGATATGTACCCTACATCAAAGCAGAGAAGGCGAAGGAACAACGCTTCATCAGTGGGTTACCCAAGGATTACCGGAACCGAATTGAATTCGATGAACCAAAGACCTTAGAAGACACTATACGAAAGGCAACATATTTTCATGAACAATATGGACATCGGGTAGAGTCTTGTGGAGCCTGGAAACAAAAGAGTGGTTCGAGATTTCAGAAAAAGGGGAGCAAATCCTCAGGATTTAAAAACTACAAAAAGAACCCCAGAATGAACTACCCAACCTGGAGTGTAATCCAGCATAACTTTCCCTCGGTGGATGGAAATAAAACTTCTGAACCTATACCAGTGAAGACTAACAACCCAAAGAAAGAACCTCTGAAATGATGGGATTGCGGAGGAGAGCATCTTCAAAGAGAATGTCCACACCGACAACAGAACAGTTGAAAAATTTATAACATGCAGGAAGCTACCACGGTCAATGATGTGGCAAGGAGTGTGCCACAGATTTATGCAGCCTTGGATAGTAACCAAGCTGACCACCAAGCTTCAGTGGTGGAAATAGAAAGTATGATTTTCAACCATCTAGTGTCTTTTTTTATTGACCCTGGTTCAAATTTGAGTTATATATCCCCTAGAGCTGTTGATAAGTGTAAACTACAGCCACAGAAGCAAACTAAACCATGGTTGGTACAGTTAGCCACTGGCACCAAAAGAAAGGTAGTAGAGGTCATACCAGCTTGTCAATTTATGATGGGTGAATTCCCCACCCAAGCAACTCTTAATGTATTACCCCTGGGATCGTACGATATGTTGATCGGTATGGACTGGTTGGCCGCCCATAAAGACAAATTGGACTATTACCATAAAACCTTAGAATGTGTGAGCAAAGAAGGAAAAATGATAATCCTTAAAGGGATCCGAAAACTAGTCTCAGTGAGGCAAATATCAACCCTACAAATGAGAAAGTATTGCTGAAAGGGATGTCCCCTATATGCAATACAGGTCTGAAAACAATCGAAGGCGCTAAACCAAGCCCTGATGATCACCCTATCCTGAGAGAATACAGAGATGTGTTTCCAGAAGAGGTACCAGATCTACCTTCGAGAAGAGACATTGACTTCTCGATAGAACTCGCTCTAGGAGTGGTGCTGGTGTCTAGAACACCCTACCGGATGAGCACACCTGAGTTAGTTGAACTCAAATTGCAATTGAAAGAACTGATGGATAAGGGTTATATTTGATCCTGCGTGTCCCCATGGGGAGCACCAGTCATGTTTGTGAAAAATAAGGATGACACCCTTAGACTATGTATAGATTATAGACAACTGAATAAAATAACCATAAGGAACAAGTACCCCTTGCCCATGATTGATGATCTATTCGATCATTTGGGGGGCACGTCTATTTTCTCAAAAATTGACTTGAGGTCGGGATACCATCAAATCCGAATCAAGGGTGAAGACATCCATAAAACTTCTTTCCGGACACGGTATGGTCACTATGAGTTTGTGGTAGTGCCATTTGGGTTAACCAATGCCCCTGCCACTTTCATGTGCTTAATGAACAATATACTCAATAAATGTTTAGATAAATTTGTACTAGTTTTCATTGATGATATATTAATCTACTCTAAGAATAGAGAAGAACATGAAGAACATCTTAGACTTGTGCTACAAGTGCTAAGAGAGCATCAACTCTATGCTAAATTCAGTAAATGTGACTTCTTTCAGAAGCAAATACACTACTTGGGACATGTTCTGTTCGAAGAAGGGGTAGCAATAGATCCTGACAAGATCAGGTCTATCATGGAATGGCCTACCCCAAAGGATGTCTCAGACATCAGATCCTTTATGGGATTGGCATGATACTATAGGAGATTCATAAAATATTTCCCCAAGATTGGTTGTCCAATCACTGCCCTCTAGAAGAAGGGGACAAAATTCATGTGGACACAACAATGTGAAGAAAGATTTCAAACCTTGAAACATCTACTAACCCATGCACCTGTGTTGAAAATCGTTGAACCATAAGCTGACTTCCTTGTGTGCACGGATGCTTGTAAGGAAGGGCTCGGAGGAGTCCTTATGCAGGAAGGAAATGTGATCTTTTATGAATCCCAAAAGTTGAATGAACATGAGGTCAACTATGTGAATCATGATCTAGAACTGGCTGCCATAGTGCATGCCTTAAAAATGTGGAGGCATTACCTCTTGGGAAGAAAATTTGTGCTTATGACAGATCACTGTGGATTACGGTATTTGTTCGACCAACCAAAGATCAATTCTAGACAAGCTAGATGGATGGCCCTCCTTAGCGAATTTGATTTTGAAATCAAACACATTAAACGGAAGGAAAATAGGGTGGTCGATGCACTTAGTAGAAGCATGAGAACAATTCACCTGGCAGCGGTGAGTACCTGCGAGACAGATGTCAAGAACAGGGTCAAAGAGGCACAAGAAACAGATCCCTTCGTTCGAAATGTGACCCTGTACCTATAGCAAGAACCCTCTAGAGAAAAATATGAAGGCTACCAGATGACCAAAGGAGGTCTACTCACCTATAGAGATAGAATGTACATTCCAAATCATGACGAATTGAAGAGGTTCATCATGGATGAACTACATAAAACACCCTACATTGGTCACCCAGGATACCATAAAATGATCACTGCCACCCGAAAACAATTTTATTGGCCTAGAATGAAGAAAAACATAGCCAAATATTTGGCCCAATGCATAGAGTGCCAAAAAGTTAAAGAAAAACAACGACACCCAACAGGACTACTACACCCTTTTCCCATCCCAAAATGGAAATGGGAAACCATGTCCATGGATTTTATCACTGGATTACCAACTTCAACCAAACAAAATGATGCCATTATGGTGGTAGTAGATAAACTGAGCAAGTCTGCTTATTTCATCCCCGTCAAATCGACCTGGAAGGCGATAGATATCGCCCAGGTATTCATGAAAGAGGTGTTCCGACTGCACAACATGCCGAGAGAGATAATATCTGATAGAGATACAAAATTCACTTCCAATTTTTGGAAATCAGTGATGGCGGGTTTGGAGACCAAGTTGTTGCTTAGCACCGCCTATCACCCCCAAACCGATGGATAGACAGAAAGAGTGAATCAGATATTAGAGGATATGTTAAGGATGCATGTAATGCATCAACCCAGGAAATGGGAAGACTACCTGCCATTGGTAGAATTTGCCTACAACAACGGCTACCAAGCATCCTTAAAGATGAGTCCCTTCGAGGTCCTCTATGGTAGACAGTGTAATACTCCAGTCAGCTGGAGTAACCCTGTAAACAGGATTTCTATTGGACCCAATATGTTGAAAGAGATGGAACAACAAGTAACTAAGATAAAACAAAATCTGAAGGTCGCTCAGAACCGACAGAAAAGTTATGCTGATCAAACGAGAAATCCAAGAGAGTTCAAAATGGGAGACCATGTATATCTTAGAATTAATCCTAGAAGGAGTTCCCTGAAAATGGGACCTTGTTCCAAATTGGCACCCCGGTATTGTGGACCCTTTGAGGTTCTATATAGAGTTGGACCTATAGCCTATCGGCTAGCACTTCCTCCAACACTAAAAGCACATAATGTTTTCCATGTTTCATTATTGAAGAAATATGTACATGATGCTAATCATATAATTGATTGGTCTGTGATCCAGGTGGAACCGGAGGGACAATTTCTACCAAAACCTCGTGAGAGGATAAGGCGTATGGCAAAAGCAATGGGGGGGCATACACGAGGGGAACTCTGGCATTACGCAGAGTGAGTGAAAGCGGAGAGGAAGGATTACAACCTTCGCTCCTGGTCACTGGTAGACAGAGAGACGCAGTCTCAACAACATAGTGGTCTCAACTCGGGGGTGGCTAGTGGTAAATCCATTGGGAGTCACTGAGCCTATGGTTGGGTGGAAACAAGCACCCCTCTCAGCAGTTGCACCCACTTCTGGTGTTATTTCTGATAAGTGTTTTACATATTGCTTCTTGAAATTCATATACTGACATATATGTTTATAGAACTGTGAAATTGTGAATGATTACAGTATTAGAATCTCTGTGCAGAGTTTAATAAGAAATAATAGATATATGTTTATAACAGAAGAAAACCACGTATGCCTTACGTTGATAAATAAATCTAATTATGCCTAGATTGAACTAAGTCAGAATTACAGCCTTCCCTCAGGAATTTTCTTCCCCTTGTCTGTCTTCTGGGATGCCCCGAAATAGATCTCTTCACAGAGACTTTCCCTCCTTGGAAGGGTTCATCAAGATCCCAGAAAAAGGACTTGAATACACAATTCTTAACAACCCTGTACAAGGAGGAATGATCGTCTTAAAATCCCGAAGTAGCACTGTAGGGATGAGTAATGAATCGATGGATGAGGTCTCATCAGAAGATCTGTGGTCATTCATGACCGTTATATTGACGAAAGAAAGAAGGGCGTTACGTGCCTTGCCCCCATTTTCCTCTATCTTCGTGAATAGCGTGGAAATCGGGACCGTAGATCCCCAAGGACTGTGGAAGTATCTGGACTGTTGGTTTTTCCACGTCCAGAGAATAGTATGGATGAGTAGAAGTTTGAGAAGAGCCAGAGAAAGCTCGAGAGCACCCTTGTATAAACAAGAGGTTTCTTGAGGCAGAGGATAGCCAGGAAGGCATCCCAATACATTCTCCATATGAGGGAGAAGGGGAGAAAGATAAAATCCCTTAGGGGTTTGAGTACTTGCAGAAGCTCATGACATATAGCACTTCATGTGCGAGGGCTCTACAAGGGTGTAGAAGTCAAGGAATCCTTTGAGGATTCGAGAGTAAAATCTCAGGAGGAACTGCGTTCTTCATACGCACGAAAAAGCTCAGAGTCGGAGAGCCACAAGACAAGAGAAAGAAAGCAAAGGTTGAGGCCTTTGAGAAGTTGAATTTCTTCCAAGCACAGGAGGAAAGTCCCCAAAGCTTAGGAGAGCACAACAGCTGTCGAATGTTCCAATAGATACCTGTCATCCGTTGGATTGGGAGAAGGCGCGCAGAGTTTAGCCTCTATGGTAAGCACAGAAGAAGAAAGAAATCTGAACTGATAGATCTTGAACAGATAGCCATCAACCGTCGGATCGGACAGGAGCTACATGAGGGTTACCATCAGGATTCCAGCCATCGGCATATCAGGATTCTCGAGAACAAGAAAATCGAGACACTTCAAGTCTCGAAACGCCAGGAATATCTAGACCGTCCGTTTGAGGATACATGTGGCGGAGATTGAGGTTTTCTATCGGGAGTCAGGATATCGACATTCCCGTGGACAGGAGATCCGGGAAGTCCGAAGTAAAAACCCTGACAAAATCTGAGCCATCTGTTTGGGAAGACATGTGTTAGAAATCCGTAGAGAGTCGAGATATTCGTCATTGGGAAATAAGAATTCCTGAGACCGTGAGAATTGGGACATCACAAGTCTTGAAATCTCGGAGAAATCAGAACCGTTCATCAGAGGAGGACGCGTGGGAGCAATCGGCACCATCGAGGAAAGTCCCGACAGGAAGTTGATGATCGATGTTTGGGTCATCAGGATATCAAGAATCCTGGTGACAATTTGTTTATGTATTTCAGAAATGCGAAGCTCAAAACCCCGATGAGTGGGATCCAACTGTCAGCATAATGGGAAGCCGTGATTTGAAGGATCGGGAATCCCATGAGTCAATGCTTTTTAGCATTGAAAACCTTGTAGCCCCGACAAGGGATAAGACTGCGGTCACGGGGATAGTGGTCATGAGGGCCAGGAACCTAGCTAGGAGAGTTAGCATGTAAGGGCGCATCAGGATTCGAGGAATCACGAGTCTTGAGGACATTTTCATTTCGACATTGGAAAGTACGAAACACCGATGGGGGAAAAGGCTGCGGTCTTGTAAGATAATGGTCACGTGGACCAAAATCTTAGCCTGGAGGGCTAGTGGGAATTGAAGCGCGTCAGAAATCTGAAGTCCAAAACCATGAAATAAGGAGAAGGTCATGGTCTTATGCATAAGTGGTCATATGGACCAAGAGGGCATAGACAGGAGAGACTAAGGCCGGAAGAGAGAACTCATCGGAAATCAGGAAAATCGAGAACACAAGAACCCTCGACATCAGAAAGGACAAAACTCTAAAAACCTGAAATTGTCATCAAGAAAGACCACGGTTATGAACAGAAATCTGGGTAGGTTCATGAAAGACCTGTGGATCAGGGATTGGCATTTTACTACTGCAAACTTCAGGGATTCTCATTATTGAGAATTCAACGAAAAATTTTGATTTTAGGTAGTGGGTGTGTTACAACGGGTCAATGAATATGGACCGTTAATGCCTAAGGTATCGTCATCAAGGGTAGTAGTATGGAGAGTTAGGATAATGTCGATGATGAAATAGATTAGAAACACATTGAGAGTCTTAGATATCGATGGAGACATGCCGACGAGATCTCGACCGTTGATCTAGGCGTAATGTCGTCGGGGCATAAGAGATTGTCCTGATAGGCATTGGTAAGGAATGTTGATGAAAAGGAAAGGATAAAAATATCTGGACCATTGGTCGACGTAGGGTGGAGATTCATTGTCAATTTGTTATGGGCCCCGCCTGTCTATTCTAGAAGTGAGAAAGAGACAAGCAATTAATTTTCGCATGAGTTGGTGTCGTTGACTTACTCAGAGTTGTTAGATGAGTGACTTGAGTTCCATTAGATTGAGAACGTTAGATGGGATGGGTGTTAAACCCTGCACAAGTTAGGATCGTCGACACAATTAGATCCATAGGATGCTCATCCCAAGTACAATAGGATTCGATGCAGTCCCGACATGGGATCATCATCAAAACTTTTAATGTTGGGGTGTTTGAGGCTCTGTGGCAATAAAACCTCAATAACGATGAATATAGGTCAATAATTGGGCACGTGAAATTAATGTGCCCGGTGGAAAATGCAACATTGGATGGAAGGAATATTAAGAAGCCACATGGATAACACGAGGTAGTGAGGTGTATTTGGGCCAATAGAGGCCCGAGAATTTTGGAAGGCCATAACTTTTGACTCCGAGATCGGATTTGGGCATACTTATAGTTATTGGAAATCTCTTGTCGAGCAGGAGACATTTAAATAAAGAGCGAAATTTTACTACCCCATCCCTTAAAAGGGTACTTATAAAGGGTTGGGTGTCTTACAAAGTGGTATCAGAGAAGGTTACAACACTAGGCCCAGATGGGTCAGAGAAAAGTTATAAAGGAATGGTATAATAAGGCCAATATGATCCTTTTAGAAATAGTTTATTTGTGTTTAAAATCTTGTTTGTTATCTTCACAAATTCCTTAAGGAGGAGGATAGCAGATTGAAATTGTACCTTGGAAATTCTTGTTGAATTACAACAGAGGAGTCATGTTGTTCTTTTGTCAAAGTGATAACTACTCTTAAATAAGTAGGTGTAAGTTGATAGGAATTAATGGTAAGACATAAATGCAAAAAGAGAGAAAAAAAGGTAGAATCCAATTCTGGGATTGTATGAGTGAACTGGCAGTCGCAATAGTGCATGTAAGTATAGACTGTTAGAACCCTAGCCATTGGGATTGTTTTTTATATAAGGGTTAAGAATCTTATGAGAAATCCCTTGTGATTAAAAGAATTTGGTAGGGATTGACAGAACCCTTGGCAATATTAAGTATTTCTTAAATAAAATACTAAAGCATGTTTGTATAAGTCCTCTTGTCTATAGGATTGATGAAAACTTGTAAGGTCAATTTGTTTGACCTACAATGAATCAAATTTGTTGTTGAGATAATTTGATCAAGCAAAAGAAGAAGGAGTCCTTTGGACTGTTGATGGTCCTCATAAAAGAAGTGAAATGGCTTGATTATATGAGCAAATTTTTTAGCTCGTGGTTGCACGAAGAAATTTATGCATGCCTATTGACTTGAGTATTTATTTATGCATGAAAACATAAGATGTGAATGTGTTGTAAGTATGTATGTAACATGCAAATAAACATAGTGATCCAGGGGATCAAAATATGCTCAAAAATAAAATTTCTCTGAATTTATCGAAAACGGATTCATTGAGTAGATCTCATCCTCACTATCCCAACACAACTTGAATGGGCTCAAATGGACATCGTATGTAAGAGATATCGTGTTCTATCCACTTTTCCAAATAAGAAAAAAAGTGTTGACTGTATAGTCCATACAGTTCATACATTCTGACTATCCAAACTGTACTACTGACATGGAAGTGGGACCGTACTGGACACATGGTAGGTGACGATTTGGTAGCTTATGTGTCAGTGTTTGAGGTGGACCTATCTGGTGTTGACACATGGCATACAGGTGGACTAATAGAAGGGTACCACATGGCCCAGGCAGGGGCTGCCATGTGGCACTCCTGTGTGGTGTAAAATTTGTTGGAGTTTGTGGGGGTCAAACTTGGGACCTCCACCATAAGCATAGTATCCACATAGGCCATGCCACTAGCCCACCTGCACATTAGTTCTTACCCGATAGAAACTTCACTTATATTTAAGTGTTTGTTAAGGTTCATCTGGGTGAAGAAAGGGTTATGGCTTAGGCCCATCCCTGGTCACAATAGTATACCCATATACCATATGACCATGAGTGCATGGTAGTATTCAATGGATGGTCGACGGGTGCTACATTTCAGGTCGACGCCCAGCCACATGGGCCATGTGACCGACACCTCCACCAGAAAAGGTGCTTGGCCCCCTAATCGTGTGAAATTATTCCACAATTTGGGGAATGGGTGCATGTGCTGGGTTTTTGGCATAGGAAACGCTTAGGAGCCAGGTTATTCACACACAGGTGCATTTTGGTGAGCAGAGACAACAAACTATTGGGAAAACATCTAGAGTTGTATTTTTCTCAGTTTTTGGCCAAAACAGGTGCAGGAAGAGCCCAACTAGGGGTTTTTGGACATTTTGACGCCATTGAATCCATCTATTTTTCATTTTGAACATTGTAAAGTTTTATCGCTCAGTTTGTAGTCAAGGTCAGGTAGCTTAAAAGTAAAGGTCAAACTGGCATAACAAGAGCTTCCCCACCCACTGTCACCTCGATGGGGGGCTCTTTCTATTCAGGGTTGCTAATCCCAAGGGAGACGTCCCTAGTAATCTGGGGTATTGAAAGGAAAAGGATCAATAGATTAAGGTTCAAAAGGTCAAAGTAGGTTTTCCCTTCACAGATTACTGTCAAGAAGATAGTCGAAATGAAGGTATTCCACAGAACAGGCACCTGTTTGCGAGACAAGGCAAATAAAACTAAAATGTGCAACAATGGTTAGTACTTCATTAACTAATGACTATCTTTATCATATATGAGCACATATAGTAGTAATTATTGACGAAGTCAATGATTGCAAAAAATGACAATGGTTTATAATATTACTTCTCAATAACACTGGAAATGATATAGCATTCAATGTATAAAATCAATCATTGAATTATCACAACGCATTAAATATCATCATATGATCACATACAAAGTTTGCTACGTCACTATACTGGAGGTGACGTCAGCCTAGTTCTAGGGTTAGTTTGATAGGCAAAGAGGTGGACGTTTTGCAAATTAGCCAATGAAAATAATCAACACTTCAATGTCTATTGCTAGATGACAAAGACACAACATTTTATATCAAACAAGAGCTCAAAAGAGGCATGACGTCATCATAATATTAGGGTTAGTAAGTCGCTAGGGTTAGTTAGGGTTTCAAATTTTGGAAGTTTGAAAAGGTTGTTTTGATACAATAGACTCAACGTTGGATAATTAGACTAGTGCCTTAGGGTATAATGGAGTCAAGGAGCAAGGCTAAAGTCTCGAGAGAATCTAAATTCAAGGACAAGAGAGTTAGGCTTTCT
>JZKD02S0013358.1:127596-140455 GCA_000966675.3 Picea glauca
CCCCCTCTCATTATTTCTCAACACACAAGCCTTTTTCATTTTCAGATCAAGTTGGTATCAGAGCAAAGGTTTTTGAAGGTTTGATTGGTTGCAAGTGTTTTTTTTCTGATACTTACAAGGTTGAAGCTCACAAGAGGATAAGGTCAACTTGTAGAGCCAATTTCTCAACTTTCAAGAAGGAGAACTACACAATCACCTCAAGCTTCAAGGAGGTATTCACCAAGTATGGATCATGAGAAGAGTCATGAAACTCTTACTTCAGAAGATGAAACTTTCAGAAAATATTTTTATGATATGACAGAAATGGTGAAAGTTTTATTTGAAGAAAAGGATGCAAGGCTGTAAGGTGAAAGCTCAAATCCTCCAAGAGGTAATGAATATAGTGGTGATAAAACTCCAAAAGGAAATCGAGGGAATGGTGATACTCCACCTCCTTCACTTCCATCTTCCACTTCTTCTACCATTTCAAAACCACCTCCAAATTCTCCAAAAGAACAAGGTAAAATTCCTTCACAAAATCCTTTTCTTAAGATTGATATTAAGTTTGAATTACCTATGTACAATGAAGAGGTAAATGTTGATAAATTGGATAACTGGATTCGCCAGATTGAAGTGTATTGTAGGATACAAAGAATCAAATATGATGAAACTAAGATTCATCTTGCTTCTCTTAGATTGGAAAGTGTAACACTCATTTTGTGGGAAGCCAAAACTTAAGAGGACATGAAGAAACATGATAAAGATTTATCCTCTTGGAATTATTTTATTGTTGCACTTAAAAGACAATTTTATCCATTAGCATGCATGCATAAAACTATTATGGATTGGAAAAAATTTAGAAAAGCTAAGGGGCAAAGTGTGGAAAGCTACACTCAAGAATTTAGAAGAAGAGATTTGATTTTCGGTATATATTTATCTTGTCAAGAAACTTTACTCAAGTACATTGGAGGATTGCATATCTAATTGAGGCACACAATACTTATGTTTAACCGTACAAATATAGATGAAGTTTGTGTATAGGAAACTCATTTGGAAGCAAGAGGGGGCAATGAACCTCAAGAAGGTAGCAAGAAGCCATTTGTTAAGGGAGACAAGGGAAAGAGGAAATTCAAAGGAAATGGAAGAAATAATTCTTCAATCAAGAAAGAGGGAGAGAAACTCTCATGTAAACATTGTTCAAAAGATGGCCATGATGAAGACGATTGTTGGAAACTTCATCCTGAAATGAGAACCAAAAAGTTCAGCCATAAGGGGAAACCAAAGACTGTTACAGCTATACAACATGTTTTAGGTTCTGATTGAGGAGATGAAACAAAAATTACATCCATGGGTTTTCAAGGTAAGGATTCTATTGCAAGTAACAGTTCTTCAAGTAGTAGCCTCAATGAAACTCAACATGAAAAATAAAGAATAGAGATTTTCCACATAAGGGTTATTTCAAAGCATACAAAGATAGATACTCTTTTTGATACCGGATCTCAAGCAAACCTCATATCTGAAGACATTGTTAATAAATTGCATTTGGAAACTACTCCACATCCTAAAACATATCCTCTAGGATGGATATGTGACAATGCCAAATTGAGTGACAATAAGATGTAAACTTAGATTTGTCATCACTACAAACTTTATAGATGAGGTAGAGCTTGATGTTATTCCATTGTATATTTGTGGTATTGTGTTGGTGTTGAGGGGTCCTAAATCCATTTAACTCAAAAATAGCAACCAAACCCGCCACAAAGGCCCAATTAGACTCTTCATCATTTTATAGTGGAATGGTTCTCCAGATCTTGCGATCCGACCAATTAGTCGATGGGATTTATGTAGTGATTTACATGATATCTTCTTGTGAAAAATACTCCTTCAGTTCGAGCATTCTATTTTTTTGTATTTTCTCTTATAAGTGGGTCTGATAAAAGATAGGTACTAGTATAAACCAACTGGGTAAAGGAAAAGGGGGGAAACTTAACTACCGAAGAAGGTTGATCTCAGGATAACCCTCATGCTCAAGCATGCAGACAAAGATTTTCACACCTACGACAAGCCTCGTACTAATACATCAACTTGTTGGTATTTCAATTATTGTCTGAGATACAATTATCGAAAGAAAACATACATGAAATAAAATGATGGCAATAAAATTAGTTTCCTTAGCTCAAATCACTAATCACACATTAAAACAACAATTTGCTTTCCATCATTAGAGGTAAGAACTATAAAAATATTGAATCAACTAACTTATCAATAGATTCAAAAACTCTTACTCATTACAACATCCATTCATGAGATAAAGTCAAAAGTAATTCTTCCTTATGATCCAATCACACACACCTTTGATGTAAAACAAAAACTTGTCTCCTGTCCTAAATAAGACTTCTCAATTAAGGTAGTTCTGAAATAGTTCTTTACAATTCCAAAAATGAGGGTCTTTGCAAACACCATCGAACCCGTTCTAAAAGTTTGACCCTCTTATTTATAACAAATTATTATGTAAAATAAATATCAAAAGTGCAAGATAACTAAAACAAAAAATCGCCACATGGTGCTTTCATGTCTCTGTCTTCTAAGAGTCATCAAATGGTTTCACTTAAGTGGATGAATCTTCTCATACTATGGCCATTTGACGAAGAGTTCTTCACATGTGTTGGCATACAGAAATTTGTGTTGATCCATCGGGGCCAAAATGATCTCCTTTATCTCCACTTTTTGTTCCCAATACTTGAATAATTTAGCACTTAACTATTGTAATATTGTCCAAGCCTTGATCGATTGCTCCATGAACTGATGTACTTGAACTGGTGCCATGTTTTCCAACTTTTCTATCTCTGCAGTCCACAATGACTCTTATTATGCATGTTGTTTGACTATGTCATGCATGTTGACAAAGTCCTCGGGTGAGTCGAATTCTGGGAGACCGATGTCTCTCATCGCCCGATTGATCTTGGTCCAACTTATTTCGCAATCAGACCATTTCTCTTGAATCTCTTGTTGATGTTATTGGGCCATATTCACCCAATATTCAGTGGAATTCCTTATACGATCGATATTTTTGTCCCTTAGCACCCGAATGTCGTGCTCTTCGGCGTCTTGGCCCTTTTGAACCGCGTTGATGCAATCAATTATTTCCACCTCTTGGTGGGCCTTCTCATACCATATTTCCATGTATTTTCACGTTGCTAGTGCCATAAGGGTGTCTTATTGGAAGTCAATTATCCTTGCAGTGAAAAGGTGCCACTCACTCGTGAATTTGTTGTAGGAATATTGGAAATCGCTTCTTAAGGATACTGTGGCCTGTGTGGATTCCTGATAGTATTTCACCAAATGGCACAAATTCTCCAACTCCTTTAGCACCATCTCCTCTTCATATTTCCTTGGTCTATCCATGGTGGCATCTGTAATTTCCATCCCTGTGCCAATAATCTCCGACGTCTTGGCATGCTCTGTGCTGATCAATTTCTCCTCTGTGGTGATGAGGATGGAACTGTCCAAAGTAAGCCTCATTTTCTTAGTGTTTCTCTTCATTATGGCTTTCCTATTTTGATCATTGGCAATGGCTTGTATATCGATGACCTTATCCACAGGTTCGAGGATTTGTTGCTCTCCCCAAGTAAGAGTGTTTCCCGGGCTCCCAACAGTGTATATCTATTCAAGACTGGGTTCTTGAACTTCCTATGTATGTCCCGATGGCTTAACCTCTGGTTGTTTCTCATCGAGTGGTAAAGTGTTGGTCAAAACTGAGGAATCAGGGGCAGGTTCGGTAATTACTTGGTAATTGGTTGTTGAAACACAAATTTCTAGTTGTGTGATTTCTCCTTCTTATTCGATCGATCCTATTAAAGAGATCCCCCCACTGTGGGAGAATTATTTTGGACCCAGTGCTTGTTTCAGTATCACCGAAGGCCGAAGGCTGGGAAAAATATTTATTTGTCGATATTTTGATGACAGACTCCTCCCTAGGAAAGTACTCCAACTGCCTTGTGGTCCCTGAAATAGAAACTTTGCATATCTTTGGTTCTTTCATATTTGGTGCTCTTGGAGAGCGTCTGGTGGTTGGCTTTCTTGGTGGAATTATTCCTGTAACTAGAGAAGAGTTTAGAGACTGTGTAAGAAACTAGATGAACATATATAAATTATAGCCAACGAATTGGTAGACTTGGATACATACCTCTAAATCTTGTTAAACCTGGTTTTGATAATCAAAAGGGTCAGTACAGTCTTGAGTTACTTGCTATGCTCCTTCAGATTCTCTGGAATTTAGTTACGGGTAGAATGAATTTGTTCACAATGATTCTAGATATTTAAATAGGGATGATCTTACAGTGTCACATCAGCCATTCAATTCGGGTTATGAGTGAAATTTCAACAAATCTACCACTGGATCTTCAAAGGGGTTTAAACTTAAATTCATCGTGGGTTGACGATAGAGGTGCGGGTGGTAATGTGGTCTATCGACAATTTAAAAATGTTGTAGTCTAATCGACACACGGGGTAGAAACTAATTCAGGATCGGGGATTAACTGGTTCCTTAAATGTCAAAAATCCAATCGTATCTAATGTCACAAACGTCCCATTTTTCCTCTCTTTCAGTTGGTGGATCGAGGGTCAGGATTGTGTTGTGAACATTTTAGTTGATATCCTCCCACAAAATTTATGACGCCGATCGATATTACCATACAGTGTTGACATGGAAAATTTGACTCGGAGGTGTGACTAGGACCTAGGGAACCCAAATGACTTGAGATAGAACTAGACCATATGACCCTCTTACCTGGTAAAGACACATGGAATTCGAGACCAATGAATTAATTCGCTCGTGTTAAACGGAGTCAGGACTTTCTTTAAGCCATCCATTCTAAAACCAAACCCTAACTTGTTGATGCCGAAAAGTGTCAAGGATTGACGATTGATGATAAACCTACCCAAGAGATCTCGGATTGCCTCCATCGAAAAAGTCCCGAAGCCGAAAACGCATCGGGGATTGGTGATTAGAGATAAATTTATCGCGGTCAAAATGTTTTTTGTGATCCTTAAGGATTTTCCCATATCCCACTAAAGCTCATCGGGCATCGAATATCGGCGATTGTTTTACGTCCTTTGTTAATGTTTGTCTTCCTCATATTTTACTAATGTCAAAGGGGATCGGCTATCTCTCGAACCTTTATGTGAATAACCTACGTAAGCCAAAACCTCCTTCGGTTGATGACAATGAGGATCGACGATCAACGACTATTGTTTTTGTGAGGTTCCTTTACTTACTTGAATTATTTTCGACGTCGAACTTGAGCGTGTTAGGTGTGGGATTTAGATTTTGATTCTTAATTCAGGTGTTAAGGTATTTTATACATGAGGTTTCATAAGTTCAAACAAACCTGAATAGGTGATAAGAGTCATGAAAACAATCAAAGATAAAACATTTCCAAAAATGAATTCGAGTCAGACAGTGCAAAAAACAAGTGGTACCCAAAAAGTGACAAAACTTGATAAGGATTTTAGGGTGTGTTGAGTGCTCAACAAATGGCGACTTACTAGGAGAAAGTAGAATCTTTGTTTCTTCCCCGGGCTCAGTTGATGCAGAAGTTGGTTCATAACTTAACTATTTTTTTAATCAGAGCCTCTTCTATCCTGGCATTTGAAATTCCCTGGTTGGTGAATCTGGGCCTGCCTGTGGGGTTTCAACTTTTATTCCACCTTTATTTCCTGTAACCATGACCCATGCCCTCTTTTGACAAAAATCGAGTAAAGCATTCACTAGCACTAGGCCTTTTATTTATCATGATTCACTTGCTATGACATTGCTCCACTATTAGTGAGCGTTCATAGCCCTGGCAGAGTCACCCTAATGTCACAGACCTTGCTCTGCTGCCAGCGAGTGTCCATATCCTCGATGGAGTTATCTGTATACCCTCTCCTACTTTGCACTCATTTGATATAACTGATTTTATTTTGGCAGAATGCCTTGAACGAGTGGGAGAGAAGGACATCTATTATTTGCAAAATGAGATGGTTAAAGTGAATTTTTGGCTCGCTCTATTTTGAGGTACATGAGGTTCTTTCCAGCTTACCATATTTCCTTTTAGGTTTTACCAAACCACCAAGCGAACACTTCATTTCTTTTGCAAAGTTGTTTATCTGCACAGGTTATACAGAGAACTCCTTCAAAACAACCGCAATTCTCCCAATGCTTCTTGTGTTGTAGGCAAGCATGAGTCAGGAACAAAGTTTGTTATACCACATGAAATAAGGTCAACCAATGCCTTGTTGAACACAAACTTCAAAAGTGAAAAAATTACTATAATAAGAAAACAAAAATGAATAACCCCACAATCAGCCTACCTAAAAACTAAATATCATGAAAACACACACATTTTTTTTAATAGAAATATTTTTTTAGGGCTTGGCCATTCACCGGGAGGGCGTCAGGTTCCCCCCTCAGATTTTGCAACTGATATGTGCCTACCCCAATTTTCTCGGCTACCTGAAAAGGTTTGAGCCATAGATTATGAAACATTGAATGCTTTCCCTTCGGCTCATTCGCTCTGTCCCATTTCAGGACTAAGTCTCGTACTTCAAAATTATTCTCTTTGGCCTTATGCTTGTCAAACCACCTTTTAACTATCTGTTGATGTGCAATGAACTTTTATTTTTCTTTCTCCCTTTCTTCTTTCTGCATGAGGAGGGTATCAATTATTTTTTGTATAATCGATGAGGGTTGTCCTCTAGAATCTTGAGCAAGCTGAAGAGATGGAAGATATAGCCCATTCGGGAGAATACTTCTTGTTTGTATACTGGAAAGTATGGGGAATTTCCTATAGCTTCCTTCGGTGCTACTCTATCAACCCATAAGGAACTATGAAGTGAACTGTGCCAATTCCTCTGGTTGTCTGCAACTGTTTTCTTTAATATCCTCACTAAGTTCTTATTGGTTGATTCTGCCACTCTATTCCCCTGTGGATAGTAGTTTGCAGAGTATTTAATTATGATTCCTTTGTCTAAAGAAAACTCTATTAATAGGGTAGAAGAAAAGTAAACAACATTATCAAAAATAAGGACGGAAGGCATATTGAACCTTGTGATTAGTTGTTATTCTATGAATTGGATCACTTGAGTCAGAGGGACGACCTCTACCCATTTTGTGAAATAGTATGTGATAGTCAGTATGTATCTATGTTGTTTTGAAGAACTCGGTGTAATTTATCCTATGATATCTAAACTCCATTGCTCGAATGGCCTGGAGACGACCACAGGTTGGAGTGGGACAATTTCTCTCTTTTCCCTCCCTGCACTTACTTGAAAAGTTTTATAGTTCCTAGCATATGTGTGAGCATCCCTGAACAAAGTAGACCAATAATAGCCAACTCTCAATATTTTGTGAGCGGTGGTATTCCCTGCAAAGTGTCCACCTGCAGGACCATCATGGAGCTCCTTCAGAACCTTGCCTACATCTTCTCATCCAAGACATCTTAAAAGTACCCCATCATAATTAACACAGAAGAGCACTAAATTTATGAGGCAATATTGTGTTGATTTTAGCCTGAGATCTCTCATTTCATTCGGGTTCAGGTTTTCTGGGCAAGTCCCATGATGCAGGAGATAAGTTAGTTTATCATACCAAGACTCCTACCCTGGGGAGACGTATGAGGCTTCACCACACCATAATGGAAATTCATTCTCCCATCTGGGGTCTTCATTTACTTGGTCCTGGGCTTCAACTACCAGTTTACAGAATCCTTATCCCTCAACTAGTTTGGTAGGTTTTATATCGAGATCAAATTATTGGACCACTGCCATTGAGTTACCTCTTCTTTCTCCCATCTCCTTCTTAGTGAATAGGGATCAGACTGCGGGATGAGGCACAATTACTTTGGTATGGTTCTTTAGGATGTAATATCTAAAGTATTTCCTTGCCTTGTACACTGCATAAGCTTGCTTATCTATAGAAGGGTAATTTAGTTCGACCCCATGGAGATTAGTGCTCATAAATGAGACCAGGGCCTCATTTTTTTCATCATCCTTCTGAGTCAATACTGCAACTAACGATTGGTCAGAGGCAAAAGTGTAGACGAAAAAATCTTTACTAAAGTCGGGACTTCACAACAATGGAGCTTGAGATATTGCAGTCTTAATATTTCTGAAAGCACTATTTCGTTCATCATCCCACTTAAATTCAACATCTTTGTGAATCATATTTTGTAAGGGTTTGATAGTTTCAACGAAATCGAGGTTGAACTTTCTCACAAAATTGTTTTTCCCAAAAAATGATTGCATAGCCTTTTTGTTGTGGCGTAATGGAAGCTGAGCTATAGCCCTAATCCGCTTCAGTTCTATGCGAATTCCTGCTTGAGATATAATACGACCTAGTAGTTTCCCTTCTTTGACACCAAAAATAGTTTTCTTAGGTTTTAAAGATATACCGTATTTACTACACCTTTCGAAAATCTGGGTTAGGTGTTGTATGTTATCTTCTCTATTCTTTGAATATACAGTGACGTCGTCCAAATAAACTACTACATATTTGTTAATTATTCCCTGAAATGATATGTCCATGGCCCTCTAGAAGATTTCCCCTGCATTGATTAACCCAAAGAAAATGCATTTATTAGCAAAGTTTCCCCACTTGGTTCTGAAGGTAGTTTTCAGATGGTCTTTTTCTGAAACCAAAACTTGGTTATAACCCAAAAAATAGTCCAGCAGAGAGAAAATATCAGAACCAGACATGGTCTACAAGTGTTTCCCCATCGGTGGGACTGGGTAGTTGTCCTTTTCTGATGCTCTATTGAGGTTTCTGAAATCCACACATAGAGAGATCTTCCCAAAAAATTTCCTAACATGAACCAAATTTTCCACCCATGCAGAGTGTCTAACCTGAAAGATAATTTTAGCATCTAGTAATTTTTTTAACTCCTGACACATGAGGGGTTCCATAGATGGGTGGTACTTCCGGAGCTTTTGTTGGAAAGGTTTTACTCCGGGTTTTAACGCGATTGTGTGTTGAATGATATGAGTATCATAAGTTTTCATATCTCGGTAGGACCATGCAAAAACATCTTGATATTCTCTAAAAAGTTTGAGATAGGCCTTCCTTTCTTATTTAGATATTATCTTGTCGAGATTTATATTCTTAGAGTTCTCTGGGGTTCCTAGATTAATAGTCTCGTACATGGGACATGAACTCCCTATATTTGTGTTCGTTGACCCTTTAAATCTTTCCCTTAAGTAAAAAATGTTCTCTAGATTGGCTACCCCTTTCGGTATCATTTGAAACCTAGGTTTGTTAGTAGATTGATCTATGCCATCTCTTTGTACATGGGGATCGGTTTCTACCAGTTGTTCCTGAAATATTTCATTGCTAATAGCTAGATCTTTAAAATTCTCCTGATTGGTTAAGAAGTTCATGATCTGTTCATCTCCTTCAAAGACCTTTCAATTATAAATATTCTTGGGTATCGACGGTTTGTAGAGTAGATCCATAGTGAATCGGGAGGCTTCATAGTCTTCTAAAGAGGATATCCTTGAGGCATTGGTGGCTAGGGAATCAACCAGAGTGTTCTTTTTTATGGGGATCACTATAATTTTGAAGGCTTCAAAATGTTCTATCAGTCTGTGCACTTCGTGTTGATAATTCCTCAGGTGGGGAGAGTTGTAGTGTATAGTGTTCCTTGTCTAATGATGATTTCAAAGTCTTTGAAAACCTTTAGTTTTTTAACGTCTAAGTCTATGCCTTTATTTATCCCTTGTACTAGAGTTTCATACTCGATGATGTTGTTTATACATTCAAATTCTATTCTGCAGGAAAGGAAATTTCGTTTACCCTTGGGATCAATGAGGATACACCCCGCTCCTGATCCCTCTAGTGACTTAGACCCATCAAAGTACAAGGTCCAAACTTGTGAGCGAAAACCATTAGTTTATTTTTTCCTACTAATTTCCTCCTTTCCTCCTATCTACTCTGTGGTTTTTAACAGAGGTTCTTGACAGAATAGGATTTCTTCTGCCGCCATCGAAAAATTTTCTTGAAAATTCATTTCGGAGTTTTGAGTGAGAGGGGGGAGAAATCCCCGAAATCGGAGTCGCAAGAATAATTTCCTAGCATGGGAAAATCTATCGAAGAGAGTTCTTTGAGGGTTTCTAGGTCGGTGACAGTATGTTTTAGATATCTTTCCCTATCGATCCCGATCATATTGGTGTGTCCCTTTAATGGCAACCAAAGGTGAGCCCAGTCTATAATAAAGTATCTGTTTAACTTCTCTGAACAATCTCGACTAAGTAGCAATCCACAAGCTTCTGGGATATCTACTACAATGATGTGAATCACTTGAACAAATTTTGAGTGTGTCACCATCTTGATCATGACATCTTTGAGCTCTCCCATAAACTTGACCTGGGTTATGTCTAGTTGTATCACATGTTTATCATTTTTGATAGGGACTGTGTTCAATTTCTTTCATATAGATAATGGCATAACATTGGAGGATGCCCCTGAGTCAACCAAACAATTATGGAGGTTTATGTTGAAGATTTAAAATGTCAAGAGGAATGGTGGGACAAAAGGCTTTCCCTTTTTATCTTCAGAGCAAGCATTTATAGTTGGCTTAGTTCTCAAATCTGTGAGGGATGGATTTTCTCCTTGGTCGGTGATTTTTATAGGAGTTTCTACTGACTTCAAATCTTGTAACAGAAAGTCCTTTTGCTGGGGAATTCTTCACATGTCCATGACCGATGTATTAACCTTCAATTTTTTTAAATATTCTACTATGTTGTAGTCTAGCTTGGGTGATTCTTGGGTATGGATGTTTATAGTATTTCTTTGGGAGACAAAATATTCTTTCGGGTGATCGGATGTTTGTTTTCCTCTTGAAGTGTGGGCCATGGTAAGATTGTTTGAGACCGGGTGACCCCTACTTCGCGTTTTCACAACCAAGACCTTTGCGAGTGGTTCTTGAACCTCAAATAGATCATCAGAAGGCATTGGTAGGTCAGGTTCCCATATCAACATGGTTGTTTCTTCCACTAGATCAACTTCTTCCTGATCAACAATATTCATAGTTGAGCCACTTGATTGTTTGGTAAGGGAAACCTCCTTCTAAAACTGGTTGGCCATCAAATTCATGGCATGCACCCATTGTGGGAAGTCTCTTTCATAATTTTTCTCTTGGTGATAGGTATAGAAAGAGTCAGATGCTACATTTCCTAGATCAATGTTTAAGTTGGCTAGAGGAGATTCAATTGCTTTGAACGGTGGATTTATTTTAAAAAGGGGTTTATAAGGCCTCTGGCCTTGGTTTCCTTCCCTTGCCCTTCTTTTCATGTCTATGATTTCATTTGAAAACTTCTTTATCATTCGTTGAAGGTCTTCTATGTATCCACTTCCCTTTTCGAGACCTTGTTTTGTTTGTCTCCTTGGGGGTTTGGTCAACAAGAGTCCTCCCCTGGGTGGAGGTTGAACTTCCTTCTTAACTAATGAGACATGGACTTATTTACATCCCTTCATTTGGAATTATATTGTTTTGGCTTCCTCAAAATTCTCAGCTAACGTTGTTTTGGTAGCCCTCTTCACAAACATGGAAATACAAGCAGGGAGAGCATTAGTGTATACTTTGATTTGAAAATCTTGAAAGGGTTTAGCTTTGGGTTGAAATTTATTTAGAATAGTGGTGAATCATTGATTGAAGTCTTTAACCTTCTCCTTTGAACTCATGGTGGTGGTGAACAACTCAACCATCAAAGCTCTTATAGTGGTTTCTTCTACAAATTTATCTAAAAAATCCTTTTGAAACTTCGTCCAACTAGTTATGGACCCTACAGGAAAATTAAAATACCACGTGGAGGCCGAATTCTCAAAATTATAGGGGAAAATTCTGCATACTACGTCTTCATGTTGGAAATTCATCAGTCTAATAGCTAGTATGAATTTTTTGATATGGTCTTCAGGAAATACTAAGGTTTCAGGGTCAAATTTAGGGAGTAACTTTTCTAGATGTTAGGGAAGGTTATGTACTCTTCGGGGGATTGCCAGAGAATATCTGACCAACCACGGTTAATTATTCTAAGGTGGGTTTCCCCTTCCTTCATTATGATCATCTTTATCTTCCATGTCATCTGACTCCGACACTGAGTGTTCCGATTTAAACACTTCCTCGTCAGAAAAATCGTCAAGCTCGAAGCAGGTACTAGCTGGCGTTTTGGGGATTAGATTAAGGGGATGTTCAATTTCGGTGGGGGAGAAATATATCAGGTCTTCTACTATGTGTACAAAAACATGGTCAGGGGTGTCGACCACTGGTTTTCTTATTCGTTTTCTATGAGGAAGTAACATAGCTAAGGGTAGTGCTCCAATTTGTTGGGTGTAATCTCTTGTGATTCTTCTGAACTAGTTCAACTCCTCGTGGGGAAGAGCGTAAGGTATTTCAGGGAATAAATGTTCTTCCTCTTGCTGGGGTGATTTATTCATTTCAGGAGTACTCAGTGTGTGTGGGATGTCTTGAGAATGACTAGCCATGCATGTGGGTTGTTTTGAATCTACAAGCTGTGTGAAATATTATATCATACATATTGTCATCCATTCATTCATTAGGCCCTCCTTCTAGAGACAATTCTGTTGAGGGGTCCTAAATCCCTTTAACGCAACAGTAGGAACCAAACCTTCCATCGAGGCCCAATTATACTCTACAATGTTTGATAGTGGAATGGTTCTCCAGATCTTTTGATTTGTCCAATTAATCGATGGGCTTTACGTAGTGATTTACAGGATATCTTCTCGTAAAAAATCCTCCTTCAGTTTGAACCTTTTTTTTTTCCTCTTACAAATCGATCTGATAAAAGATAAATGTTGGTATAAACCAGCTGGGTAAAGTAAAAGGGG
>JZKD02S0013358.1:140480-153581 GCA_000966675.3 Picea glauca
TACCAAATAATTTTGAGCTCAGGATAACCTGTAGTGGACACACTGAGGTCTCTGTGGGTTAGGAAAATCCCGAGAGATATGTTCTACTTCATCGCAGTGATAACACCGTACATGGCCACCTCAACTGCCACCTTTCCTACCATGATATCCTCCTCCATGCTCACCATGCCCTCCTCCCACTGGAGCATTGCTACTCTCCTTCACCCTCATGCTCAAGCATGCAGACACAGATTTTCACAGCTATGACAAGCCTAGTACTAATACATCAACTTGTTGGTATTTCAATTATTGATTGAGATAAAATTATCAAAATAAAACATACATGCAATAAAATGATGGAAATAAAATTAGTTTCCTTATCTCTAATCACTAATCACACATTATCACAGCAATTTTATTTCTATCATTAGAGGTAAGAACTATAAAAATATTGAATAAACTAACTTATCAATAGATTCAGAAACTCTTACTCATTACAACATCCATTCATGAGATAAAGTTAGAAGTAATTCGTCCATATGATCCAATCACACACACCTTTGATGTAAAACATAAACTTGTCTCTAGTCCTAACAAGACTTCTGAATTAAGGTAGTTCCGAAATAGTTCTTTACAATTCCAAAAATGAGGGTCTTTGCAAACACCATCAACCCTGTTCTAAAAGGTCGACCCTCTTATTTATAACAAATTATTATCTAAAATAACTATCAAAAGTGCAATATAAGTAAAACCAAACATCGCCACATGGTGCTTTCATCTCTCTATCTTCTATGAGTCATCAAATGGTTTCACTTAAGTGGATGATTCTTCTCATACTTTGGCCATTTGACGAAGATTTCTTTGCATGTGTTGGCATACGGGAATCTGTGTTGATCCATCAGGGTTGAAAAGATCTCCTTTATCTCCACTGCCCATGCCCAATACTTGACTACGTTAGCACTTAACTGTTGTAATATTGTCTGAGCCTTGATCGGGTGCTCCATGAATTGTTGTACTTGACCTGGCGCCATTTTTTTCACCTTTGCTATCTCTGTAGTCCACGATGAGTCTTGTTTTGCATGTTGTTTGACTATGTCATGCATGTCGAAAAAGTCCTCGGGTGAGCCGAATTCTGGGAGACCGATGTCTCTCATCGCTCGATTGATCTTAGTCCAACTTATTTTGCAATCATCCCATTTCTCTTGAATCTCCCACTGAGGTTCTTGGGCCATCTTCACCTAGTATTTGGTGGGATTCCTTATACAATCGATGTTGCTGACCCTTAGCACCCAAATGTCATGTTCTTCAACGTCTCGGCCCTTTTGAACCGTGCTAATGTAATCAATTCTTTCCACTGCTTGGTGTGCCTTCTCATACCATATTTCCATGTGTTTGCATGTCAATAGTGCCATAAGGGTGTCTTCTTGGAAGTTGGTTATCCTTGCAGTGAAAAGGTGTCCCTCACTCGTGAATTTATTGTAGGCATCTTGAAATTCGCTTCTCAAAAATATCATGGCCTATGTGGAGTCCTGATAGTATTTCACCAAATGGCACAAATTCTCCAACTCCTTTAGCACAATGGCCAACTCCTCTTCATATTTACTTGCTCTATCTAGGGTGGCATCTGTGATTTCCATCCCTACGTCGATAAGCTCGGAAGTCTTGGCATGCTCCGTGTTGATCAATTTTTCCTCTGTGGTGATGAGGACGGAGCTATCCAAAGTAAGCCTCCTTTTCTTAGTGGTTCTATTCATGATGTCTTTCCTCTTTCAGTCATAGGCGATGGCTTGTATATCGGTGACCTCATCCATAGGTTTGGGGATTTGTTTCTCTCCCCAAGTAAGAGTGTTTCCCAAGCTCCTGACGGTGTATATATGTTCAAGACTAGGTTCCTAAACTTCCTATGTATGTCCCGATGGCTCGGCCTCTGGTTGTTTCTCATCGGGTGGTAAAGTACTGGTCAAAACTGAGGAATCAGGGGTAGGTTCAGTACTTAATTGGTAATCGTCTATTGAAACATCGATTTCCTGTTGTGTGATTCTCCTGATTGTTCGAGCTATCCTGTTAAAGAGATCCCCCTACTGTGGGAGCATTATTTTGGACCCAGTGCTTGCTTCAGTATCACCGAAGGCCGGAGGCTAGGAAAAATATTTCTTTGTCGAGGTTTTTATGACAGGCTCTGCTCTGGGAGTGTACTCCAACTTGTTGGATAAATTTCTATTTTTCGACACACTAGTTAAGTGGGAGTTAACTAATTAGTTCTATTTAGACTTTCTATTTTTACCATCACTATTATGCATGCATGCATTCCTAAGGAAAGCTAACTGCTTGATTTCTTTTCTTAATTATGGAATTCTTTGCCCTATATATGAGTGTATTCCACTCATTCATTGTATTATATTGATCATGATCTATGTATCAATCATCATCTCATTGGAGTAGTGTGAATATATTTTCTCATTCTTCCATATTGAATCTCTCTTCTTTTCTTGATAAGATTTGTTTGTACTTTCTTTAGCTAGATCTCCTGTTCAGGTTTCCATGAAACACTGACATGGTATCAGAGCTATGCTGCTTGGAGCAAGCTAGACAAGCCAAAGAATATGGAAAATCAGAGTTTCGGCGAGCTAAATCCATGGTCGTAAATTTCAGCAGTTATTCCTCCCAAACTATTATGTTTTTTAGGAAATGGCCTACGATGAAATTAAATCGGCCCATTTTGGAAGTGCATTTTCAATCGTTTGGAGAGATTATTTACCATTTGCTCAGAAAATGATCCACAAGATAGCCTCTTGAAATTGATACGAATCTGTGGTCGTATGTTTCCACATTCATTTCTCCCAAAATATTACATTTTGGTGTACACGACCCACTATGAAAGTAAATCTGCCCAATTTGGAAGTGGGTTTTCAACCGTTTGGCGAGATTCCTCACCGTTTGCACAGAGAGTAAGTCACAATATCACTCCTGAAACTGATATGAATTCTTAATTTCTTAATTTTTCACTTGCAGACTGAGAGTAAATTTTTAGGGGTTCTTGGAATCAGTGGGAGAGACGGATATGAAAACTATTATACAGTCAAACTTAGTGGTAATCCTCACACCATACAATTATTTTGATTGGAAGACCAAGGCAAAATTCCAACTTAGAAGGAAAGGATTGTATAATTTGACCATGGCAACATAAACATAACCTACATCAGTGATTGAGAAGATGATATGGGCGAACCGTAAGGATGAGGCCACAAGATTACTTCTTGATTTAATCTCCATTGATTTGTGGTTTCATGTTGCTGCATGCAAGACTCCAAACGAGATCTGGACCACCTTGGAAGGACTCTTTGGAAAGCAGGATGAGATGCGAGGTCATATGCTTGAGGTAGAGTTGAATACCTTAGACCCTAAAAGTTTTGATAATATAAAAGATTTTTTTACTAAATTTAAATCTTTGCTATTAAGCTTGGGTGAGTGTGGTATTGATAAGTCTACACAAGAGAAACAAATTATTCTAACAATCTTGGCCAAGCTAGGAACAAAATACATTGTATATGTCTCCAATTTCCATTCTGGAAGATGTCTTTTTGGAACAAATTGGAAAATCCCTATGTTGGCTCAGTTCATTGAGTATCTTACACAAGAGTAGACAAAACTCATACAAATGGGCCTCATGAAAGATCCCAAAGCACATGCACTCACCATGCATAATGGAAAAGGGTCATCCAAACAGAATGGGAAGGAGGGATATTCCAAACCCTTCAATGATTCTTCAAGTTTCAAAGACTCTTCAAATTCCAAGAAGAATAAGAAGGGAAAGCAGTGCACTTACTGCAATAAATTGAATCATGAAGAATCCACATGCATGAAGAAACAAATCGATCTTATGGAACATGCACTTCAGCAGAACAACCTTGGAAACTTCATTCCAGAGGGAGTCAAGAAGTAGAAGGAAGAAGATCATGCTCCTAAGAAAGGTAATCATCATGCTCTTGTTGCAATTAATTCCTCATTTGATTCATGGATTATAGATTCTGGTGCAACCCATCATATGGTAGCAAAAGAGGAAGTTTTCTCTTCCTTGAGTCCATGCTCAAGACCCCCTATTCTCATGGGGGATGATACTCCAATAGCAGTAGCAGGAGAAGGGAGAGTGGAACTCCACAATGGAATTTTTGAGAATGTTTTACATGTTCCAAATCTTTCTATGAATCTGCTCTCAGTTTATCAGATCACTCAGAAAGGAAAAAAGGTTGAATATACATCAGATTCAGTTTCAGTAATTGACATGCATGACAATTCCATTATTGCAATTGGTGAGGTGGATCCAAGTCAAGGTTGTATAAATTCACTAAGTTTTCTGATGATGACTCCTCTATTCTACTTACACGTAAGGAGAGTACTTTGCATTCACCTCCACTGAAACATGCATATACTCTTGTTTTTCCATCAGTTTCAGACATCAGAGATGATTCCATACACTCAAATTTTGTACATGGAAATAAGCAGGTAGTACATCTAGATAAGAAGCTAGCATTGAAGCTTCAACATATGCCCAAGAAGGAACATACCATACTTCAGGCAACATGCAACCTTGTAGGGAATCCATTGGATTTGAGGAGGACTGATCTCAGCATGAGGATCCATCTCATGTATTTTCAGCTTGAGAACCTGTGATGCCCATGCCTTGCTATATGGTTCAATCTACTGATCCACAGAACTACAATAGGGTTGTGGGAAATCCATTATGGAAAGAAGCCATGCAGAAGGAGTATGACTCACTCCTACAGAACCAGACTTGGAATTTGGTTCCACATCCACCAGAAAGGAATATTTTCAAGTGCATATGGGTCCATAGGATCAAGAAGTACAAGGCCTGACAAGTTGCCAAAGGACTTAATCATATCCATAAAGATTTATACATCTTCACGAAGACTTTCAATGAGCAGAAGTTTTGGAATTTGCAGGATCGTCTTGCAGTGAAGAACACAGTTGCCTAGCAGCTGCCATTTTCTTTGTTTGATACATTATCTTTTGAGGGGGGGTTTGTTCCCACGTGGTTTTCCCTCTTTCCTCACTTTTATTCAGTGTTCATTAGTTGCATTGTACATGAGTACCTAAAATGGCCTAGTAGCCGGGACTCATTTTTTACTCCATAGTGATGTTCAAGGGGGGTGTTGGAGAAATTCCTATTTTTCGACACACTAGTTCAGTGGGAGTTAACTGACTAGTTCTATTTAGATTTTCTATTTTTACCATCACTATTATGCATGCATGCATTCCTAAGTAAAGCTATTTTCTTGATTGCTTTTCTTAATTATGGAATGATTTTCCCTATATATGAGTGTATTCCACTCATTCATTGTGTCATATTGATCATGATCTATGTATCAATCATCAACTCATTGGAGTAGTGTGAATATATTTTCTCATTCTTCCATATTGAATCTCTCTTCCTTTCTTGATAAGATTTGTTTGTACTTTCTTTAGCTAGATCTCTTGTGCAGGTTTCCATGAAACACTGGCACAACTGCCTTGCTGTCTTGAGAGAAGAACCTTCACCTATCTCTAGTTCTTTCATCTTTGGTGCTCTCGGTGAGCGTTTGGTGGTTGGATTTCTCGGTGGCATTCTTTCCGCAACTAGAGAAGAGTTTAGAGACTATGTAAGAAACCAGATGAACATATATAAATTATAACCATTGAATTGATAGACTTGGATTCATACCTCTAAAGCTTGTTAAACCTAGTTTTGATAATCAAAAGGGTCAATACAGTCTTGAGTTGCTCACTCTTCTCCTTCGAACACTCTAGAATTCACTTACACACAAAATGAATTTGTTCACAATGGTTCTAGAGATTTAAATAGGGATGATCTTACCGTGTCGCATCAACCATTCAATTCAGGTGTTGGACCTTGACCAAGTTTTGAAGAATACTTAGTCATATTTGACCATTTTTGGGACTTCGAAAGCTTGCCAAAGATGGAGTGCAACGCGAAGCGAAAATTAGGGAAACTAGACCTATTTTTGGGTCCCTTTAGGGTTTTGGGTTAATGTAATGGGAAAGGGATGTCAGCCCGTGGGTTCACCCATGTTTAGGCCCATTTTTGTAATCTATAAATAGATACTTAGGCAATGTAAGAAGAGGGAGAAGGGGAGAGTAGTACATCTATGTGATGTATAGTTGATGGATTAGTGCCAGAACGGGATCTGTGTGGTCGGATGTATCTTGTAAATTCTCTGTGCATGACTATAAGAAGCTTGCAAGTTGTTTTGTGTTGAAGTGTAATGAAGAAGGATCTAGCAAGATGCGCAGATATTTTGTCCTATGCGAAGCAAGGATTGTTGAAGCTCTGTGTTGTAACTACTTGACTGAGATAATAAAGAAGAAGATCTTGTGGATGTAGCCCTAGGGTGGGGGTGAACCACGGTAACTTTGTGTATTGTGCTCTGTGCTTCGACATAATGTGTTTATCTCCTTCTTGGCTAAGTGCTTGATGTGATTAAATAAATATAGTTATGCTTTTTTATTTTGAGATAGGAATGACTGTTAGATATGATATATTCCTAGTGCTTGGTCTGATGAACCCGATCTATCTTGTTGTGGCTAAATGTTGAATTATCTTAGATCTAAGTACTCACTACAATACTCTGTGCTATCTGCAAAGTGTTGTAAGGGTTGAATATTAATGGATAAACCATGATAGATGATTATTAAGTGTTATAATCACATATATGTGTCCCAGCTAAGGTTGTAGACATCTGAGTCCTGCAACCACCCCTGCCTCTACCTCGGGTGAGACTTCATCTGCTTTGCAGGTGTTTCCGAAAGGGCTAGTAGTTAGGGTTTTTTTGGTGTGCTCTTGAGCATTGAACCCTGGGTCTGCCCCTGTGCCAACATCAAGTTATGAGTGAAATTTCAACAAATCTTTCATCAGATCTTCAGAGGGGTTTAAACTTAAATTCATTTTGGGTTGAGGACGGAGGCGTGGGTGGTAATGTGGTCTATCGACGATTTCAAAATGTTGTAGTCTAATCGGCGCACAAGGTAGAAACTAATGTTGGATCAAGCATTAACTGGTTCCTTAAATGTCAAAAACTCGATCATATCTAATGCCGCAAATGTCCTATCATTCTGCTCTATCAGTTGGTGGATCGGGGGTTGGGATTGTCCTGTGAACATTTTCATTGATATCCTCCCGCAAAATCTCCAATGTTGATCAATCTTATCGTACAATGATGATGTGGCAAATCTAACTTGGAGGTGTAACTAGGACCTAGGGAACCCAAATGACTTGGAATAGAACTAGACTGTACGACCCGATTACCTGGTAAAGACACATGGCGTTCGAGACCAGTGACTTAATTCACTCATGTTAAATAGAGTCGGGAATTTCTTTAAGCCATTCATTCTAAAACCAAATCCTAACTTGCTGACGACGAAAAGTGTCAAGGATCAACAATCAATGATAAACCTACCCAAGTACTCTCAGATCGGCTCCCTTGAAAAAGTCCCTATGCCGAAAATGCATCAGGGATCGGAGATCATAGATAACTTTATCGCGGTTTAAATGTTTGTTGTGATCGTTCTGGATTTTCCCCGATCTCAATAAAGCGCATTGGGCATCGACTGTCGGCGATTGTTTTACATCCTTTGTTAACATCTGTATTTGTCGTATTTTATCGATGTTGAAGCGGATCGGATATCTCTTAAACCTTTATGTGAATAACCTATATAAACCAAAACCACCTTTGGCCAATGCCTATGAGGATCAACGATCGACGACTATTGTTTTTGTGTGGTTCCTTTACTTACTTGAATTTTTTCCGACATCAAACCTGAGCGTGTTAGGTGTGGAGTTTAGTTGTCGATTCTCAATTCAGATGTTAAGGTGTTTTAAACATGAGGTTTTATAACTTCAAACAAACTTGAATAGGTGATAAGATTCATGAAAACAATCAAAGATAAAAAAAAAATCCCAAAATGAAGTCGAGTCAGGCAGTGCAGAAAACAAGTGGTACCCAAAAAGTGACAAAATTTGATAAGAATTTTAGGGTGTGTTGAGTGCTCAACAGTTGGGAAGCCCATATTTATATGATAGGAGAGCCATCTTTCATCATCATGAGAACAAATATCATTTGTTTAAAAATGGAGTTGAGTACATTGTTAGATCACATATAAAGAAGATGAATTTGTCACCTGTAAATGTTGGACAAATGAAGAGATTAGTCAATGTTAGTAATAGCTTTGTCCTATTGATGATCAAACCCAAAGACAATGTTGAAAAAGAAGATTTCCAAGGTTGTGATGCAAAGTCAAAATCTTATTTATATGAGTTTGTTAACCAATATGATGAGATGTTTCAGGAACCAAAAGGATTGCCTCCTAAAAGGGGTATCCAACATGAGATACAATTGCAACAAGATTGTCCTCTTCCAAACATTGGTATGTACATGATGTCAGTCCTGGAGAATGACAAAATTGAAAAACAAATCCAAGAGTTGCTTGACAAAGGCATTATCATTCTAAGCACATCGCCATGTGAGTCACCAATTGTTTTAGTACCAAAGAAACATGGTACATGGTGCATGTGTGTAGATTTCAGAGCCTTGAACAAGATTACGGTAAAGAATAATTATCCTCTTCCTTGAATTGGTGGTTTTCTTGATCAATTGAAAGATGCTAAGTATTTTACTAAGTTGGATTTGAGAAGTGTATATCTTCAGATTAGGATTTTTGAAGGAGACACATGGAAGACAACTTTCAAAACAAAGTAAGGTTTGTTTGAATGGATGGTTATTCCATTTGGGATTTGTAATGCTCCCTCTACATTCACTACTACATATTGAAAAATTTGCGACGACCACTTGCGACGAAAGTACTCTTTCGTCGCAACATGCAAGAGAAAAAGTTCAATTTTTCTAAATCCACCCCGTATTCTTCGCTATCTCGACGCATGTAGTTTGACTAAATTATTATGGTCAATGTTTGTTGCAAGAGCAATGAATGTAGTTTGTCTGTCGCAAGAGAGACGACTTACCTAACCTTAAAATTGACCATTAAAAATGACCTAAAATAAATAGGTAAAAAAAGAAATATTTTTAGGTGATGTTCGTCACAATTGCGACGATAGTGACCTAAAATTGCAATATAAATATTTGACGATTTAAAGATGTTGCGACAATCTTGCTATAACAACGAAATTTTTGAAAGGGTATTTTTGTGCGGATAAGTGTCGCAGAATGTTGTTAGAGGTGGGGAAAAAAGTAAAGTAGGTGAAAAGAGTGATGGTAGATGTTATTTCCCTTGTAAAAAATGTTGCCTCAGACGTCCCGTAAAATTTTTAATAGCAACAACTACAAAACATTGTAGGAAATATGGTCACATTGATGGAAAATCGAATGAATATAGTCCCATGGTAATTAGCTATATATTCATTATATTTTTTTATTTTGTCAATTTTATATATATATATATATATATATATATATATATATTGTTTGAATTTTTGTTATAGTATACATTAATTTTGCATGATTGTTTGTAATTATAAAGTTAGAGTTTCCCTCTAACTTTCCGATGAATATTGCACCAAGTATTAGTAGAAATAATGTCATACAAGATGAGGAACATCATCATGACCAAGCAAATGAGGATCTCATGGAAGAAGATGAAGGGAAAAATCAAGTTAATGATCCCATGGAAGAAGATGATGGGACAAATCAAATGATCCTAGATTTGTTTTCACAGCCGGATGAGGATGGGGAAAATGTTTGTATTTATGGCGAACCTCTATTAGAAAAGGCAAATAAACGACTTTATGGAGGATCAAGAGCAAATCTTCTCTCCACTACATTGTTGCTAGTGAACTTAAAGGTTATGAATAATTTGTTGAACACTTGTATGACACATATACTAAGGTATGTAATATGTTTCATCTCATATTATACATAAATGTTTATTTTTTTATATTTATTTTTAGTGTTAATTAGTGTGTAAAATAAGAATGTAATTTTTACGATTAATATTCTTACATTAACTAGTTGTTCGTTATGTTTTAGATTGTTAGGTGAATTTTTGTTACCATCGTCAAATATTTTACCTCGCACATATCGAGGTTTGCATTCCATTATGAAAGACATTGGAATGGATTATCAAACTATAGATGCATGTCCTAATGACCATATTATATATTATGGACAACATGCTTCGAAAACCAAATGTTTGCAATGTCTTATCAGTAGATATTGAACTGATCAAGTAACAAAAAGTGTGCCTCGAAAGATTCTTTGTCATATTCATATAATTCCACGTTTGCAAGGATTGTTTAGGTGTGAAATCATAGCACAATTTATGGATTACCATGCACGTAACATAAGTGGAGATGGTGTTCTTCGAATGTCTACTGATGGTTATGGATTTAGGGAAATTGAGGAAAAATGGGCAGATTTCAAAGATGAACCTCGTAATGTTAGGCTTTCATTGGCAGCTAACGGTGTTAATCCATTCATAGAGCTTAGGCCTATTTACTCAGTGTGGCCTATTTTTGTTATCAACAATAACATTCCTCCTTGGATGTCAATAAAGAGGGAGCACATAATGTTGACAATGATTGTTCCAGGTATTTGTTTACATTAATTTTTTGAATTTAACATTTTCATTTGTTTCAATTTTTGCATAATATCTTTTGTTTATTTATTTAATTATATATATTACACGATATCATTCCTTTTAAAACTATGTGTAATTTCAAACAATTAGGTAAGTACCAAGTTAAAGATATGAATGTATATATCGAGCCTCTTATCGACAAGCTACTAAATTTATGGGTTGGCATCACAATGCATGACATATGTAAACCAATTGGGGAGAAGAAATTTAAATTCTATGGAATACTTTTATGGACAATTCATGATGCCCCTAGACTAGCACATTTTTGTGGTATGTAGCATTCTAATATTTCTCTTTAATACTATATAATATTTTAATGTTATCATGGTGCACGTTTAATTTTTAAATAATCTCATCTTATAATTGACATTAATCCATTTGTTCCGGGTCTTCAAACAAAGGGTAAATTTTCATTTCCAGTTTGTGGCCCTAAGATGAAGTATCGTCATTCAAAAAGTTTAGGAAAGATGGTGTTTGATGAGTATAGGCACCTTCTTCCTAAGAACCATAGGTATCATACTACTGAAAAACATCTTTTCAATGGGAAAGAAGAGACTGGTTTAAAATCACGAAGAATGACACCTCACCTATGGAGGTTGGAATATAATAGAAATCGCCAAGGTACTCAATTTCATAATGTATCGTAGATCATGTAATGTTTTGAATGTTTATTTTAATCACTTAATTTATTTTACTGTATTTGATAATTATTTTTGTGATTTCTTTTATGCTTCATGAAGGTCGAAATCATCATGAAGGTATTAATAATGGGCTTCCACGAGGAATGAAATCTTATCCCTCTCAATTCATGAGGTTTCCCTACTACAAGGAGCTAAAAATATCTCATTTGTTTGATACAATGCATATCGGGAAGAATGTGACTGAAATGTTATGGCGAATCATAGATGGTAGGAGGGACAAAGAAAAAATTGTCAAAATTTGTACTGACATTCAGGAAGCCAATCATGCAATGCAAAGTGTGATCCAATATTCAAATAGATCATATGGAGTACTAGACCGAAATAACCTTCCATGGTTATTAACAGAGCAACAAAGAAATGATGTAAAAGAGGTCATTCAAAGAATAAAATTTCCCACGGGTTTTGCTTCAAACATAAAAAAATATCTTAACGAAGAAAGGTGAATTTGGTGGGGTAAAAACACATGATTGGCATACCTTCATTAAGGTAATAATTTTGGTATACATATTTATATATATCGGCCTTATAGATCTTTTATTTGTTTTTTATTTTTTCTTGTCTACTTTGGTCGAAACAAATAACGATTCATTTTGTTGTTACATTATGTTCTATCGCTATCTCTCCCAAACGAATTTGACAACAACATCAAACAAGTTATATATGATCTTGGAAAATACATGAGGTAAGACGTAGTTGCGATTTATATGCAAAATGTTCTTTCAAATTATTGTTGTACTTAATGACACATGTTTTACTTGTAATGTAATGTAATATATTATATTATGTTATGTTGAAACATTTTATTTTCTTGTGTCACCATCTCATGTAGATGGTTGTCATTGAAATAAATCCATGAAGATGATATAAAGTATTGGAAGAGAGAAATTCCTCGTTTAATGTGTGAAATGAAAAAGTATATACTTCCTACATTTTTCAATGCACAAGAAAACTACCTCATACACCAAGTTGAGGAGATTGAAATTTGTGGACATATTCACACAAGGTCAATGTGGATGGTGGAGAGGCACTTGAAATCATTGAAAGCATTGGTTAGACAAAGAGCACGTCTTGAGGGTTCTATGGTAGAGGGATATATGGTATATCAATCCATGGTGTATATTAGTCAGTATATTCCTAAATTAGCAGCACCAACTATGCATGCAGTGGATCGTATTTGGGATGTGAATTCCATTAAAAAGTTGAAGATCAAGGGCATCTGTTGGGGAAAGGTAGAATGAAAAAAATGAGAGGTAATATATTAATAATTGTGAAAATTTATATTAATAATACATATAAAGTTTCATTTTTGTATATATGATCATACTCATTAATATATTAATATAATTTATTTCATAAATTATAAATATTTATAATTACCTACATATTGTACGTTATAACTAATATTTAATATTGGTGAATTATGTTTTTTTTATTTAGTTTCTCTAGAGTGGGATGCACTGCATTTATACATTGCAAACAATCTTGACTGGATGAATGTATGGATTGAAAGATGTAAACAACATAATGGAGGTAGGTTATCATGGAAATGACTGTCTGAATTGGTTACAGAAGCTCGTCATAATGGAGATGCCAATGTTACGCAAATGGAAATTGATCTAGCATATGGTTTGAAAGGTGGAAAGGTAAGCAATTTCACCCATTTTATTTAGTTATTTTATATTATACTAATGTGACTACATGTGCACTGTATTTTTCAGATACTTTCGAAGTTATATAAATATATGTTAATTTATTA
>JZKD02S0013358.1:173500-187368 GCA_000966675.3 Picea glauca
GTTTGGGGCCTTGTTTATGGCCCCTGAGATGTGGAAGTTTCATTTATATGCTAAGGTCTTTGTTTTCCTTTATTCACCATGGTCAAGGCCCCTAGACCCATCTCTTGGGTGTAAAGGATCTTTAATGATGCCAATATCCTAATGAGACTCCAAAGATCTCCATTAGAGGAATCATGTGGTGATTTGAGGCCTATTCACGACCCCTGAGCTCTATAAGATTCATTCAGGGCTTAAGAACCTTGTTTTCCTCCTCAAATGATGATTAAGACCCTGAGACCCATCCCTAGTTTGGAAAGCATCCTAAGGGTGTGCATATCACTATTGGAGGCCACATATTCCCTTTAGAGGGCATTTGTGGTGGTTCAAGGTATCATTCATGGCGTAAATCCCTAAAATATTGACTTAAGTTCCTAATTAAGGCCTTCTATTTCCTCTCCCAACCATGGTTAAGGCCCTCAAACCCATCCCTAGAGCACAAAACCTCACAGATGACACCCATAACCTACTCAAAGGCCAAAGGCCCCCTTCATAGGGAATATCTGTGGTGGTTTAATACCTCATTAATGGGCATGGGATAAATAATTTATATTATATAATATATATTAATTTAATTAATTGCAAATAATAAAATATATATATATATATATATATTATATAATATATATTAATTATATATTAAATAAATTAAAAACAAATAATAATAAAAAATTATTAAAAAAACAAAACAAACAAAACAAAAAAAAATTCAAAACTCATAGCCCATTCCATTCACCCCTGCACTCATTCCTACATTCACCTCATGCCCATTCTATTCACGACTACAAAAACCACAGAGAGAAGCCAAAGTACCCCGCACCCATTCCATTCACACCAGCAACCAAAAAGAGAAGCAATTAAACCCCGTGCAGGAGTGGAGACAACAACCCTAGGCGCACAAGAGTAGCCATAGCCGATGAAAACCCACATGTAGGAGTGGAGAAATTCAGAGAGGCAAAGAAACATACCCTATCCAACACCCAAAACCGTGCAGGAGTGGAGATATTCAAGGTTGGGTCGCAACTTCCATTTGGACATCGATGAAGGCAGAGGAGCTCCATCCGTCCAAACTCTAAAAATGGTAATGGCTCTGATACTTGGAAATGGATATCAAAATTCCTCAAATGTAGTCTTTGTGTATTGAAACCCCTCCTTATACTCTTGCATGTTTGAAACATGATGATGTGCAAAACATTATTCCCAAAGCCTCTCATCGTGATGTAAGTAATTGTTGTGGAGGTAGATCACTAGAAAATTGTTGGTGCAAAACGTTTTAGATTTATTTTATTGAGTGCAGATCATGGAATGTTGTGCATCTTAGAGGGTGTGACATCAATCACTATAACCTTCAATTGTATGCCAAAACACTATGTTGAACCACCATAAACCACCATTCCATGTGTTAGAGAAGGATTGCCACAATATTCCAAAAATAACAAGCATGAATGTTTTATTTTGATACATCTGATAAATAAAAAGGATCTCAAATGATGATGGAATGCAAGCCAACATGAGGTAAAAAAAAAAAATCTAATAGTAGCTACTATAAACCATTATTTTCATGAATGGAATGAAAACACCTAGAAAAACATGGATCTACATGCAACAAATTCATTGTCCTTGTTTGAATACGCATTGTATGGATACAAATTCCAATAGTAGGAGGAGGTAAACATTATTCCACTCTCTCATTAACATTCAAATGACCATTTTTTCTTCACAAGGAGAATATCTAATTCTCAATCGGATCTCATTCTCAATAGTTATACACATATCTACCAGGTCTACAACATATCGATATCAAAACTACATAGTTACTAAATTTCCAGATTAACATAATAATTTATTGGTGCAAATATATAGCAAGGGTGAGAAGATATACAAATTTTTTGGTTATGTAAAAGATATAGACAAGAAAGGATTAGAAAACAAGAAACCTTAGTTTTATATGAAGCAAATATCTCTAGATATATGTTATTCACTAATGGAAAAGGCTCACATGGTGCACGATCATATGTGCCTAGAGGTAGTGTTCATGCTACCTTCAATTGTCAAAGGATCTTTGAATTGATGGAACTTTACAATGTCATCTCTTCTTTCTTACATTTCTATTGTAGGTTTCCATGTTGGGTCCCTTGAACCAACTATTTATACAATATTCTTTGACGTATTTCTATTAGGTCCTTCATGGTGACGTTAACTTCTCTGTCATTATTTGAAGCCATCATCTATATTAGAAAAGAATATCCACACCAATTTTTTTCCATGAAAAAAACATTATATTCAATATTTCAAAATTGAAATCAGAATATACATCATGTCCTAACTATATTTCCATAGCCATACCTCTCATCTTTCTTCCAACCAAAAAGAGGCAAAACTCAGAGAAAATTTTCCTCATAGTAGATCTTGTCTGAAATATTACAGTCATTTGGAGGCTCTAGGGACCTCCAATCTATGCTTAAAAGCACTCAGATAAAAGCATTACATTCATACTACTGCTAGAACAATTTGTTCCATCAACCAAAAAATAAGAAAAACAAGTTGGGATTGAACAAATATCTAACTAGCATCAACCAAACCTGGTGCCTTCGAGCTAACCAGTAGAGAGAGATCAAAGAAACCTAGGATAATTTCATTCTTGAATCCTGTCCACATATAAAGTCCCTTCCTGCAAAATGTTTAAGCAGCTTTAGATGGATTTTCTGCATGAGCATTGAATTCTCTATAAATGTGATTGAAAAGGTTTCTAAAAAGTGTCTTTTACCTTGGAAACCCTGAACATAATTGTGGCATTACAAATAACAATTGTGACAAAATTTGGAGCAATTTTGCATTATGCGTTAAAAAAAGGATCAAGGAGTGCACTGAACTTAAGCCTATACTAACTTAAGCCATGGAACCCCAGGCCCACCAAGGCATCCAAACCTAAAATACTATGCATTAGGCTTAAGTCTAGGTACCATGTTTCTAAGAAAGTTCTTGCATTGGAGATATTTGAAATGACAAATCTGCTTAATTCCTATGGATCTGAAGTATTATTAGAGCCTAGTGAAATCTTGTTTGAGTCCAATTCTCCAAAATACTTGGAATTTTTTTGATAAGGGTGTCTTCTAACTTAGCTTGCAAAATGTGTAGTGGTCCCATGTGGCACACTCTAGAGCCACCACTAGTCCTTCCAAGTTCATTCATGTTGATGTTGCATTTCCATGTGGTGGAATTTAATTGGACCTTGTGTTTAATGAGCCAACCATGTTGACAACATCATAATGACATGGAAATTTTTTAGCCCGCCACATGTCTTTTTGATTTTCCCTTTATTATCCAAACCAACTCCCTTCTTTGTCTCCCTTGTATATGTGGCATATTTTAATTGGTCCCAAAGTTGTTGATGTGGGGGTTCCCTACATCATGGATATTTGATGGTATACATAGACATATATATCCCTTTGTCTATATTATATGCAAAAGAGTCATGATTCACTTAATGACATGGAAATTTCTGAACCATGTTGACATCATCATAATGACATGGCAATTTCTGAGCCTGCCAGATGTCTTTTTGTTTTTCCCTTTATTATCCAAACCAACTCCCTTCTTTTTCTCCCCTGTATGTGTGGCATATTTTAATTGGTCCCAAAGTTGTTGATTTGGAGGTTCCCTATATCGTGGATATTTGATGGTATACATAGACATCTATATCCCTTTGTCTATATTCTATGCAAAAGAGTCATGAGTCACTTAGGGAATCTGAATATTGTAATACTGTGAGGTTTAATTTCCAAAACCCTTACAAACTTGAAATATTTATAGAACTCATTGAAACCCATATTTATAGAACTCAATGAAACATATGCACTCTTTCGCTAAAGCATTTATTTTCATCGTATGTTATAATAGAGACTCCATGATAAAAACAGACTCTGCATTATGATTATCTTCATGAACATGGATTCTACTAATAGATGAGAAGATAGAGGCTTGGTTCTCAGCAATTAGGTATTCTTGTTTATGAATAAATTGATAGATTTATATTATTTTACAATAGGGGTAGTGTCTAGGTTGGCTATGGCTCTCCATGCTACCTATAAACTAGAGATATTACAACCAATTTGGGTGAATAAAAGAAAATTCCCCTTCAATAGACCCCTCCAAGAACTCCTCAAATGACCAATGAACCAATTTAGCCTAGAAGCCTACACTTCCCTTTAAACTATCCATTATCCCACATGTGCACAAGGTAATAATATGATGCGCTTGAAATGGTTGGCCCTCCATAAAGAATGGAGTGTGAAAAGGTGTGTATATTGAACTCTGACTACCAATTATCTTGGACTGCAAGCACCATGCTAAAATTTGGTTTATTAATACTTGCAATTGGTTATGCAATTGGGGAGAAGGAAAAAACCCATTTTTACCTTAGAATTTTGAAGTTGAGCTTAGAGACTTTGTTTTCTAAATGATCAACCCAAATATCTATGCATAAATTCAAAATAGAACATTAGATCTAGTCAAATAGATTCAATTCAAATTGAATTTTTGAAAGAATACGCATCATGTAACTTAAGGGATCCATTTGACCCTAATTCTTTAACATCTAACAAGGTATTGATATTTTGCAAAAGCTTCTTATCCATGTGGACTCTCATTTCCATCTAGGTTCTAGTCTTCTTAATGACATCCCAATTCCTCATGTGCATTTTTTCTTTCAATGTTGGATATTTGAGGGATTTCTCAAGGTATTTCAATGATGAGCTAATGACATCGTTCTCTAACTATATATCTTAATATATATTCAATAATAACAAAAGAAGGATCCACAGATATAGACTTACCTTTTGATGAAGAGGGATTATGGCTCTTCTGGCTATCATTTTGAGATCAATTGTGAGCTTGGAAATGTCCTCTATTCACCCTTCAACTTCTTCCTCATCATTGGGTGTATATTTCTTAGGGAAATTTTACCTAAGGTGACCATACATATGAAGGATGGAGCACCAAAAAGGAATCTTAACATTGTCTATCTCCTGACAATAAGAAAAAATCTCCACTTGGATATCAATTCCTTCAAGAAATCCATCTCCCAAGTTCATTTCCACAAAAATCTTAGCCATTGAGGTCTTGTCTAGGAAGCATGTTTTCTCGTCAATATCCAACATCGACCAAACTAGGAGGTCATCCATCAAACTATGTGACACATGCCTCCAAATGCGCAAACAAGTTGACCACTCCAATATTTGTAACGTGGCATGGCATGAGAGGCCCATGTGCATGAATAATATCCCCAAACTGCCTATGCCATTCTGACCAATGCCTTGAGAATTGTGAGCTAATGAAACCATCTTAGCTCCTCAAAAGTACAGTGTCCCTTTCCCATGTGCTTAGTTATTGTGAAAAACAGGGAAACATCAAAGTCTGAATACTTGTATGTTGGAATCTCTATCATTGTTGGCATGAATAGTAAACTGAGTATCTATGAATGAAAGATTCCATCAGGTGGATGCAGCAATGGAAATGATATTCTACAACATATGTCTATCCACTCTTGAAGAGGGTTTTTGTAAAATCTATCACACCACATAATTTCCTCTTGCCTTCCGATAATTTATGTCTTGTTACCATCATATTGTTGTTTATATACATGTAGCTTCAAATTTTTCTTTGATCCCAGAGTAAAAGGTTGAAACTTTAGCACATGAATGATGTAATTTGTAATATTTCCTTGGTTACACGGGTTGTAAGAAAATGTGACATTTTCAACTTCAAATCTTGCCAGAATCCTTGTGATTTTTCCTGTAGCATAAAGGACACATTCATACCATTCATCCTCAAAGGATAACCCTACATTTTCCAACATTTCATCAATCTGATGTCTCCTAATCATGCCATATAGTAGTTCATCTAATATTGATTTGACACCGAAGTTCTTGGCAGCCAGATCTTGGTGTTGTGTTAAAGCATTAGAAAATGGTGAACATTTTCTAAGTTCAGGGTGGCATAATCAAACTTTCCAGGAAAACAATCCTTCGACAATAGCTCTAAGATGTCTCCATGCATGAATGGTTGTCCATGATAGCATTTGAAACTATTTAGTATATTGTTCCTAGACATCTCCTGAGTATTTATATCCTTGTATGAATAACGTTTAGGTCTGCCATAAAATCCCTAGTCGTGACCTCCATTTGTATTGTCAGTATTTGAGATGGAGGTCCTAAGGTGCTAAGTATGTAATGGTGGGGTCAGTTGTTAATATGATTGGGAGGTAGGGTTTAAGGGAATGTGTTTCACCTTATTTTTTATACTAAATGCAAAAACAATTCATCATAACATCTTCATGAATGATGCCCATGTAGCCAAATGCATGTGGAATATGTGTCACTTATCATGCAACATGGATTAGCTAGATACCCTATCTTACCACCACTTCCATTTCCACCCTTAAGTCCTTATTTAATTCCATAGGTTTATCATGCAATATGGTTTAACATGTGTTTTTGTTGTTTTCCGGATTTGGTGGTCCGTGCTTGTCATGGTGTAACCTAGAATTTGGTGGGTGGTGTGTTCTTGTCATGGGTTTTTTAGAGGTATTATCAACTATGATATATGGTTGTGGTTATCTTGGTTGTTGTGATGAACTATGGAGTTTCCTATATCTGGTCTCTAATATGGTGATTGGTCATAGTTTTCTTAAAGATCATGGTGTACTGTAGAATTTAGTGTGCCATGAATTGTGTTCATTGTGGCATAGCCTAAAATTTTGTGGGTGCTCTATGTTTCCCATGGATTTCATGGTTATGGTCTCGATTATGGTTTTTGTTTTGGTTGTATTGGTGATCATGGTGAACTCTAGACTTTGGTTGTTGTTCCATGTTTTTCATTCCTCTCTTGGGTTTGGTCTTGATTATGGTGTTTTGTAGTGGTTGTCGATGTGTGGTAAAACATTTCATGGAGGAGGGTTGTTTTTCCATAGGATTGTGGGTAGTTTCATTGATACCTTTTGCATACATTGGTAGATTGGTTGGAATTGATGGTATTTGGCACATAGAGAGGGATGTGTTTTCCTTGTGACAGTGTTCTTCAAATTTGATTTGTCCATATGTGTTTTATTTTTAAGTTGGTATTTAGCACATAGAAAAGTATGTGTTTTCCTTGTTAACATGTTTTTTGGTTTGGATCTATCCTTGTGTGTTTTATTTTTATATGTGATATGGGTTTCATGTTGTTATGTCCCATGTTCAACCCTAGGTTTCTTTGATTCTTACAAAAATATTATTGTTTCTCTATAGTATTGGGGTTTAGGATGGCCTTGTGGGAGTTGACAATGCAACACATGGGGGTTTGCAAAAATTAGAGGCATTTTGTGTCATGTGGTTCCTCTTCCTTGAGTAGAGGGTGCCCAGTTGGGTTATCCTAGTCTAGTATTTATATTTTTCTATACCATTTCTAGAAGTTATGGCATTGCTCAAGTTCAAGTGAGAATTTTTTCTTTAGGTTCATTTTGCACAAATCCAACAAACAACAACCTTAATACTATTTTTTTCTTAGATCCATATGATAAATTTATCATGTCCTTAGTGTTTTCACATTTTTAATATGTCCTTAATATGTCCAAAATCAAAAGGGATATCACATTAAATTAGGTGGTTGACCACTAATATTGGTAATTGCACCCTAGTCTAATTGTGCATCCAAAACTAAAGAATATGATGATGATGATGAATATGATGATGGACTACTAACTAAAAACACGTGCACATGCAACTGAAGGTATAACCAAACAGGTACCTATCATATATTCTTCATCAAGTGAGGAAAGATTAGGACAAATAGAGGTCGGAAATGCAACTGCATCTAGTAGGTATGATAAGCAAATAAGGACCAGAAGTGAAAAAGTCATAATAAAATTTTGTAGACACATGAATTTTTTTCTTGTCGAAAGAGGATCATGCTCTTATGATGATGAGAGCATAGGAGACATAGATGTTCCACTCAAGTATAAGCATCTAGTGAAACAATGGGTACCTAAGGAACTACCTCCTATAGATGTTGACTTTATTGTCAACAATAGGACATATTGCATTGCACCATCCTCCTTGCACGGTCTGGAGATATTTTTCATGGATGGAGTAATTGTAAAATACAATACAGTAACTGAATTGATGGACTATGTCGAACCATGTTACAATTATAACGATTGGATGCGGCTGGTTCGGTACAGCGAAGTATGCAGAGATATGCACTCACCGCAAATTATATATAACTAATAAACAAGGATAAAAATAAGGGAGAGACTATTTATATTGATGGAAGGCCTAAATATTTTGGCAATATCGCAGGGTTTATAAACAACACACGGCCTGGGACAACAAACAAACAACTAAATTACATATATGAGGGACGTGAAGAGAATCGGGTAGTCCTGTGCGCAATAAAAAAGATAGCTCCCGGGGAAGAGTTATTAGTGGATTACCATTTGAATCGAATAGAAACATTGAATAATAGTGTGCAGGTTCTTATGCAACACCTCTTTAAGAAACCTCTACTTATTGCATTATATTTTTTTATTATCTTTAACATTGTTGTAAATATTATCTTTAACATTGTTTTTTTGTTATCATTAACATTTTTTAAAATATTTGGGGGTTCTAATTAAAGTATCAATGTGGCAGGATGATCATGGAAAAGGGCCAGCCACAAAACATGTAAATGATTATCAATTTCCACTTTCATTTTACGTTGTTTTTATTATTTTCTTATATAATTTTATTGAAATAACATTGTTTTTGCTGAAATTATATGTAGACAGCAGGCCATGTGGATCATGATTCCGCTTATGAGGAGGGGTTTTATTCTTGCATTGAACTGATGCTCTTATTAAAAAAAATATCATTAAAGCTAACAAGGAACTTGTTAGCTTGTTAGATCGTCTAGAACAAACTTTCGACGTCAAAGAAAAGATCAAGCTCCTTATGTCACAACTTAACACATATAAGGTAATAACCATAATTTAAAATGTTTTTTTAATGCACTCATATGTTCAATTATGATACTTTGTTCTTTAACTTTTACATTATCTCACGAAAAAACATTTTCTTTTTTATAAACGAATATTTGGAGCCTGTTCAGCCCGATGTTGGTAGTAGTGGCACTACAGAGACGCTACAGAGTCCTAATGTGGGCGGTCATATAGCTTCTAGAGCACTATTTACTTCTCCATATACCACACCTCATTTAGATAGGATCCATGGCACACATCGACAGGCATCCACACCTCGATCAGAGTCTAGAGATGGTGGCAGAGATGAGGATCATAGTGATGTGGTTGATATGGTTGCATTTCCTGGAGCTAGACATATGACAACAATGGGGACCCTTCCGTGCACATTTTTGGTCGACGATAATGGAATTCCATTGAAACAATGAAGACTCCCAAGTAGTTTTAATTCATATTTTAATCATTTAATGTTGTCCTCATACATAAATCATTTAGATTATTAATTTAAATTAATGATCATATCTTTTTGTGTGTAGGAAACAACCTTTTTTATAGGCACGTAGAGAGCAAGACCTTGTCTATTTTACATAATTCCAACCTCAAAAAGGAACTTATGGATTATATTGAAGGCCTCTTTGGTGTGGACACATTCAATACAAAAGTGGTCACATTTGCAGCGGGTGAATATTTAAAATATACGTGGGATGTTTATAGACAAATCTTGGCAAGAAATTGATGCAGGAGCATCGCTCACTCCATCAAGCGAGCCAGCGCGTGGAAAGAAGAGACAGTTGGACAACGCCAGCATTCAAATTTTGGAACCATTGTAATATGGCTGCGCCAAACATTAATATGTCGATGTGATGAAGCGCATTTGTACATGTAACGGACCTTGAGCGGATAAGCTCTCGTCCTTAGGTAGCTGAGGCATTTACTCGATTTAATGCAGTTAGATAGGATAATTAAGTCTAGATTAGACAGTTTTACTTTAGAGAGGGAAAACAGAATATAGACACCCTCCCTTGTATCATTGTATTATCATCAAGCATTAGCAAGAAGAGAGAGCGCAAAGCAAAGAGTCTGTGAAGAACCTCCATGTACAACTATTGAATTAATAGGAAGAGCTTTGATTCAATTCCATGGACGTCTTTGATCTCTGTGTGTTGTTAGTACTGTTCTTGTGCATGTTTGCTTATTTTTATGCTTATATTTTATATGCTGCTTACGTGATTGCATATCAGGTTAGAAACTTGAGAGAATGAGTTTCAATTGTTTCTCTGCTTAGGCCAGGAGATTCCTGCATCGAGTGCAGTTGAATACCTCCGCTTAGAGTGCGTCGAGGAGGCTAAGTAGTTGAACCTTTGTTCTCACTTCGTTCAGAGTTGATTAGAGTTATTCGAGCCATGCAGGCGAGTGCAGGACGAATTTTAGTCTCAGTAGCAAGTCTGAGAAGGGGAAGGCCGAAGCCGTTGCGAGCGTGAATGCGCAAGGGCCAGAAGACTTCATCACTTTCGAAGGTGATTGAAGGCCGAGCACAAGGAGCATGTTCGAGAAATTCTTGAAGGAGTCCGAGTTGGTAAAAGCTCAGGAGGGATAGCTCCTTTTCGTGCGCTGAAGAAATCGATCCAATTGAAGTCGCACAGGAGGAAGGTGGCGGAGCATAGATCTCTTCATAGAGGAAGAGAATCAGCGACTTGGAATCGTCGTGCAGGCCCGCGAAGTCCCGTGGATCATTGGATCTGGGAGAAGGAGCGAGGTGGTTAACCCTCAGGCGCAGGGAGAACCATTTGCCGTTGCACGTCGGCGAATCGGAGTTGGCGAGTGAAAAGGTTTCATGCACGTCGGAGTCGCGACGCGTGAATTCCCGATTAAGTGGGAGCCGTCGATCCTCGGAGGGACAGGTGGCTCAAATTCAGAGTATCGGGGTTTCGATACTCGAGGTTTCCAGCAGCAGAGAGTGTGGTATAGTGGATCCGCGATCCGCGGAGTCTCGAGATTAACATGGCAGCGTGGGCCCCGAGAGACTTAGTGGAGGACAGGTGGCCTCACATCGGGGATCGACACTTCGGTACTCGGGGATTTGAAATACAAGGACTCGGCATCGCGAATAGCGATACCCCGAGGTTGACCGTTGACCATCGGGGGTCGGAGTTTCGGCAGTTGAGTGACGGGGAGCAGTGTCACGAATCTCGCGATATCGCGAGACCCGATCTCCCGATTTCCGAAGGGAGGATCGCGTGGAATTATAACTGTGGGTAGAAGACTCTCGAGGGAGTTGGAAGAGCTTGGACTCTTCGGGCCGAGGTTTGTGAAGGTCCTGGTGGTGCGACTGTGCCGTTGAGGGTGCGGGTTGCGTCAGAAATCCTAGGTATGAGAATCCTCCCTCAATTCCAGAGAGGGAGTGGAAGGTAATCATTGATAATGCAAAAGAGAAGATTTTGAAAAAATTAGGAGAAGAAATAATTGGTACACCAAGGTAAATTACAATTTTTTGAATTCAATACTAGCTTTATTTTTCTTTAGATCTAAATAAAAGTGTGGTTATATATAACATACTTAAAAAGTTTGATGATAGGTTGCTTGACACTTCGAAGGAAACCAAAGCAAGGATTGCCAAACATGGCCAACACAAGCTAGGCCAGGGAGGCTACTCGAGGTTACAACCACGAATCGTAAGTACCCAAACATATTAAGAATATTATTTGTATCACCTTACAAGTTTAAGGTAATTGCATCCAAAAACATTAAAAAACCATACCCTTATGCAATGCAGGGCGACAACTTCGGAACTTAAACCACAGAGGAAGACCTTTAACTTGGTTACAATTACGGTTATAAATCCATGGTTGATCATAGGAAAAGCATGGGACATACCCCAAGATCCAATTTGTGGGATAACATAAATAAAAATCAATCCACATTAACCTTTCGTTACTTATAAAATACGTAAATGTTTGATATTGCCCATAATTTAATGTCTTACTTTGTTTTAATCAGGGGAGAAACACTATCAACGAAACCATTAGTATTGGTCAATAGATCGTTGATAGTGAAATGTAGCCAGAAGATCATGGTGCTCCCCAATAACCACATACCAGTGAGGTGCAGCCCCAAGATGTTCCTGTGACTGAGGCCCACGATGGTAAAATGTATATATATTAATCATATACTTAATAATTTTGTACTTATAAATTTTGATGTTTCAATGGCAGAGAATGTCATAGATGATCCTCCTTGACCTAAACATTAGGTGAACAGGCCGGAAACCATTCCAATGGTGTCGACTAGAGGACCAGGTAAATAATTACATTGCAGAGTTTTTTTTAATATTAATGAACTACTTCAATGATATTTAAAAATTGGCCATATAAATTTAATATTTTTTATTTTTTTAGGTGAAGGCCCCTCACAGCAGCATCCACGCCATGGGTATGAGACCAGACATACTTGGTGTGAAAGCACTGAAACAACATCAACTGTTGAAGAGTACCTAGTAAACGAAGACATGGACATGGATGCTTTTCTTAAGAACTGGAAAGCAAAAAAGAAGACTAAAAGAAATTCATGATGTCATGTAATAATTTTATAAGACAATTAGATGTACACTATATAGCTGATAATATACACAAGGCTATTTATATGGCTTTTATATATTTGTGAATGTAATTTTTGTATACACTTAATGATAATTTCAGATTCTATTAATGATGCAACTTCCAAAATCTCTTAACATGATATATGAAACTTTGAAAGTCTTGTGACATGTTTCATTCTGTCTCACATGACAAAGAGAATTACCATTCTTTTCATTGTGTCTTTTCATTGTGTCATGGACATGGTGTTGCTACTCAACATTGCCTCAAAGCCTACTTATTCATTCCTCTATGATATGTACAATGATGTTGAACCTTCCACAAATCATTGCGAGCAGAAAAATAAGCCAAGGACGAGAACCCAAGGATTTCAATGTTAAGGTCTTGTGATTCCACAAGATGGGATGCAAAGAGGAATTGTTTCCATGCATAAAAATGCTAAATACCTTGATTGAGAATGCAGATGTAACAAGTTGAACATTGAAATCATAGAGCGATGACATAATCAAGAAATATTGGTGGTCATAGATGTTTAGATATTATTCAGTCATTTAACCTTTTAATGTCTTTGAAAAATGGAGGTTTGAAGGGTGGTCACCTCCACGATCTAAAACACATTTCCGAAAAGGTATAAATCATTTTCTTCTCTTGCGTCATGAAATTTTCCTTCATTTCCTTATACACTTAAATTCAAAATCGGAAAAAAAAATGACACATAGCATGCATAACACATAATTTTTTTATGACTGGGAGTAATAGTAATTTTGCATATTCATAAACAAAAAAATGAGACTTCTCTTTTAACAAAAATTGGTCCAAGAGATTGGTCATGTAAGAGAAAATTTCCATTGAACCACAACCATCTAGTGTAGATACCACCACCAACCTAGGCTATGAGGCCACCATGGTGAAAAAACCAAGCAATAAGATTCTATATTTCTCATCCCAACCTTTCTACTCACATTCTTACCTAGCCTTCTCAACACAAAGCATTACAAGAATCCGATTCATCCTGTGATAGATAAGGAACTCTCTTCCACTACAACATGCAACATAAGGAATATATTCACTTGATGTACTTCATGGTCCCTTAGATATATTATTCTCTCATTCTCTTTAGTGTGGATATAAAGAGCTTGATCTATTGTATTCTTTCTAAGAATTTCCTAAAAGAACTATATTTGTCTCTCAAGGATATAAATAGTATATAATGGATAGTGAATGATGAATTGTTATCTTCCCTA
>JZKD02S0013358.1:196066-219574 GCA_000966675.3 Picea glauca
GGTTTAGAATGCAGAATGAAAAACCAGTTAGTACACCTTTGGCCAGCCATTTCAAATTAACTAAGGAAATGTGTCCCAAGACACAGGAGGAGATATAATACATGTCTAGGGTCCCTTATTCATCAGCAGTTGGAAGCTTGATGTATGCAATCGTTTGCACAAGACCAGATATTGCATATGCAATGGGAGTTGTGAGAAGGTATATGAAAAATCCAGGTAAAGAACATTGGGAGGAAGTAAAGTGGATTCTCAGGTAATTGATAGATACTACTACTCATGCATTATGTTTTGGAGGTTCAAACACTTTTCTACAAGGATATGTTGATTCAGATATGGAAAGTGATAAAGAAAGCAGGAGGAGCACCATAGGGTATGTTTTTACTATAGGTGGAACAACAGTAAGTTGGATTTTAAAACTGCAAAAGGTTGTTTCACTTTCAACAACATAGACAGAGTATGTTGTTGCTACAGAGGCTAGTAAAGAGATGATTTGGTTACAAAGGTTTATGGAGGAATTGAGAAATAAGTAGGAGAATAGCAAGTTGTATTGTCACAATGAGAGTGCAATTCATCTTGCAAAGAACTCAGCCTTCCATTCAAATACTAAGCATATACAATTGAGGTACCACTTCATATGATCCACCTTGGAAGATGGACATTTGAAGTTGGAAAAGATACAAACAAGCCAGAATCCTGCAGACACGTTAACAAAGGGAGTAACTAGAGAGAAATTGAGTTCCTGCTCAGTTTCAGTTGGTCTTCAAGAATGAAGATGAAGATGAGAAATTTTCTAGGTCCAAGAAGGTTTAGAGTCCAGCATATATAGTAGCGGTGGAGTTGTTGAGATCAGTCTCCAAGTGGAAGATTGTTGGTTGTGGAGCCTGATTATCTTCATGTTTCAGAGGTCTTGTGTTTGTCAGTCGTGTTTATACCCCATGAAGACTTTACACCCCAGAAGTATGTAAAATATTCCATACGGGGGAGTGTAGAGGGGGGGTACCCCCTTTGCAGGGTTCGAGGGGGCTATCCCCCCAACTGGGGGATTCGGGGGCAAGTGGGCCCCCGAAGGAAACATTGTCTTGTAAATGTATATTATAATTTCATTGTAAATATGGACCATTCATTATAAGGTCACAGATATAATGGTATAAATTGTGTTAGGGTTTTTTTCCCTAGAAGGAAACTCTTTGTTATGAGGGAAATGTATTGCGACTATGCATTATGGTGAGAAGGGTATTCTGAGATAGGAGACTGTGAGAGAAAGAAGAGGAAGTTACAGTGGGTTTTGTTGTAGGTTGTATCCCTTCATTTGTTGGATAATAATAAAGGAAGGACCTAGAAATTTCTCTGGTGGACATAGCCCACACTGGATGAACCACGTAAATATGTGTCTCTATTGTATTGTGTATTTTTTGTGTTTTGTTTCTGCATTTTTTTTATTTTATTGCTCTGCGATCTTGTTTTTCTAACATGTTGGAGGGTCTGAGTATCTTGTTTAGATAATAACTGGAGGAAGTATGTCATTCCTCTAAAAGAGATAATATGAAATGATAAAATAGCAATAAGCATGTGTGACCTTTTTGTTGGCTATTATATTGTAAAGAGGGAAACCTAAGTATGATCACATATGTGAGACTGGTCATGTAAATGACCATGAGCTCCCATCAAAGTTGAATGAATGAGGTAAAAGTGTGCAAGCAAAGCATATACATAATATATATGTATATACATATATGCTTGAAGGCATGATATGACTGCCTGAGTAAGAGGGGAGTAAGGAAAGAATTGTACTTGCCAGCATTGAATAAATACCATGAATGCATGGCTGACTCTATTCTGAAGAGTCATGATTGTTTTGTTTTGAATAATAACTTGAGGAGGATGTGTTCCATCTCCTCAGGAAAAAAATAGTATAAATTAATGAAAGAGCAAAGGAGTTGGGATACTCTGATAACATGATAAAAGGAAACATGGTTATGCCTTTGAGGATTGTATGAGAATGATTGTGACTAATCACGAATTAAAATAATTTGTAAAGAAATATACAAAGTGTGCATATGGAAGACACATAGAACGTTGGTGCGTGTGGTTAAATGTATGAAAGAACTGTTTGAAAGCAAGCTGATAACCTAAAGATACATGTTTGAATAGTATTTGGAATTCATAATAAGAATGAAATCTTATATTCCTTATGGAATATTGGGAAAGAATTTGAAATGATAAAGTTGAGGCTGACTCGAGCTTGAGGTCATCTCAGATAGTGATGGATATGCAATAAGGAAGTTGCATGATGATATAGTTCCATGTGGAGGAATTGTGAGAGAATGATGTCAGGAGAACGGAGTTATAATCTTAATGACTAATGGAAAATTAGACAATAGACTACAAAGTCTATTTGTACAAGAATCCTAGATTACATTTAAAAATATCGTGTATGAGTGAAAGATATTGAAATGAGTGTTGATCATTTTGATTTATAATGGTAATGTAAAGAATGCATAGGTTCATAATTCATTGTGAACTAAAATATTTTTGTTGTATCATGTTGATTTACCATAGAAATTCAAGATGAAACTTGGTTGAAAACTACTCAAGGAATAGAGAAGTAAATTCCCAAAAGGGGTAGATTTTAGAAGCATATAAGGAGGAAAGGAGGAATGTTTTTATCAATTTAAAACTCTGAGTTGCTTAAAAAATTTGTAAGCCTTAAAACAATAGTTGTGAAAACAAGTACAACTAGTAAAAGGAAAATAAACAAATAAGTATATGTAAATGAATAGGCTTGGTTGAGCCATGTTAAGTAAAGACAGTGAGGCCTTGGAATAACTCAATTGGAATGAAAGTCCCGGGCCATGTAGAAGGAGTTGGAAAAAGGGAAGAATCCCTTAACTCCTTTCTTGTTGTCCATCAAGTTTCTTTGGGATGAGGAACTGATTTGTTGATGAATGTAAATGTTTTGGCATGAGAATGTTGATAGTTATATGATTGTAGAAACAACTAAAAGTTGATTGTGTTGCACTCATGAAAACATTAAGGATAATGTGATGAAGTGCATAAATATATGCTAGGACATATCTGAAAATGTTTTGTGAATTAAATACTATGATACATGCATTGTTATTTACATGAAAACTGACATAGTTTTGAATGTGATAATGCATGTTATGTATAGGAAACGATTCAAGCTGTTGAAAAAGGACAACTACCAATGGTGGATAACCATAAGTAGAAGTTAATGTAAGAGGGTTGTTGATAAAAGAGAACTATGAAAGGGACCATGAGAGTTCCCATGAAACACCATTGATGAGGTAATGTTAAAGAAGGGTCTAGCAGCCAAAACAGGTATAAAAGTGTTCATACCTATGTGGTATAAGATATGAAAGGATTGGGTGAGAATCCCTTCTAAACTATTTTATTATTTTAGTAATATGAAAATAATAATAATAATAATAATTTTGAGTGGATGTGGTATGCATTGATACCCAAGCAGGGTATAATTTAGGAAGAGGAACTTGAAGGATAGGGAGATGGATCTATGGTAGTCAAGGATGAATTAAGGTCCTTGCAAGAAAATTCATGAACGAAGTTTCATGAATGCATTGACCAACCAGGAATGATTGGGAATAAAAAGTGCCCATAAACAGCATGGTGAATGGATTGCATTTGGGAGATGCTTGAGAAGGTAAGTAATTGACTACCCATTATGGAAGAAGGATCTTCCAATGATTTATTGGAATGTAACCATGGTAAAGAAAGGTATTCGATGGCCATGACTATTGGCACCCTAGTTACTAGTAAAGAAATAATGCTTAAAGGTATTCATGTAAAACTTTTAATTTCATGAGTAATGATCTAAGACTATGATCGGCTCAAAGCAGGAGGAACAAACCTGCTATAATATTGACTGTGGATAGAGAATCCATGTGGTGAGGGGTTGGTTGAAACCCAACACACCATGGAAAAGTGCCTAACTTGAAAGGTGATAATCATAAATCAATGCAAGGGTGCATTGCCTGTAGGTATGTGGCCATGGACATTGGCACATTAAATAAAATACATATAATGATTGATTGGAATTTGAAAATGCTTGGTATGATGAAATGGTGCATGCATTTTTTTCTTTATGTTATCGAATAAGATAAAAATGATTTAATTGCTAATCTGCACAATTTTGAAATTGTTTGGAAACTGCTACAAGTGTGCAATGAAAGTGTATGTGCATGAGACACTAACAATTTGTTTGGCTATGTGGAGATGGAATTGTAGGGAGAAGGGTCTTGGATATGACAGTGTTATAAGTCCATAAGGAAGACCAATACCTGCTAATCCAAACTGTTATGAGAAGGAATATCTCATACTTATGAATATGGTTTTGTGTGGAACAGATCTAAAAATGAAATTGTGAATTTCATAATTTGTGGGTAACATATTTGGGAAGAATATTTGAATGAAAATTAATGAAAATATCTCACAAATTTATGTATGCATGTGAACAAAGGTGAGATGAAAATATCTATCCAAGGAGGACAAGCAGTGGTTGTCCAATAAGAAAGCATCAAAGAGGGATATTTTTGTGACAAAAGAACTTTGTGATATGTCATGACCACCATAAAGAATGTTGTGTTGTGGTAACACAGGCTGAAGGGATTCTTTCGACAGAGAAATACGAAGGGACAATTTTCGTAGAGCAAGCCAAAGGGACGCCTTAACAGAGAAAGATTCAAATATGCTTCAGTTGTAAGACTCATCAAAGTATCTAAAACTCTTCTCGTGCGAGAAATCCTCGACAGACAAGATGGATCACCCGAGGGAATGTATAGCAAAGAAGGGGATGTCTGAGCCTGAGCCCAAAAGGCGAGTGACTACAAGGAAGGGGAGACTTCAATAACTCATGTGAAAGACTCAATGGATTATTTAAAATTTTGTTATATGTTGACTAGGATCATGCACACAATGGGTATGACAAGGAAAACATTGAGCCAAGTAAACATGACATCCATATGGATGTAGATCCATAAACTACACAGATAAGTACTATGTTGATATGTGATATTTTTTCCCTTGAGTTATGAACAACAACAAAGTGATTTGCATGAATTTGGATTAATATGCTTGTTATTTTATATTTGTTGTAGGCATGTATTGAAATTCCAAGAGTCTAGAAGGACCAGACTCGGGAGAGGAACAATGTTGTTGAAGCAATTGGATGAAGGTATGGAAGGTGTTCATGAGATGAAAGGAACATCGAGGATGGTGTTCCTTTAAGAGGGAGGGCACTGTAAGACCCTTGTCACCCCCCCAATATTTAAATAATCATAATTATGATTGTCATGCAATGAAATGCAAATATTATAACTATGTTATTGTCTAATTGTAACTACCAACAACTGACTTTGGGGGTGAAGCCTTGAATACTAACCATGAGACCACTAGAGGAAACCTAGAGAGGGGGTTCATTATGCCAAAATGACCCAAACTTCCTTGCTGAGATATTTTGGAATATTCAGACTTCTACTTAGTCCCGATGACAAGGCATGTTGGTTAATGAGAAAAGGACTGGTGGTTGAGAAACCAACCACCTCAATGAATGGAGGTATGGAAAGACCTATCTAGGAGAACAAAAAAAACCATCCAAGAGGTACCACTGAGTACCATATCACACTTCTCAAGATGAACCTTATGGAAATTGAGTGCCTTTTGATAGAATATAGGGGACAAATCGAGAACAATCCCTAGGATTGTTACGTGTAGGAGACACACGAGGAAGAGAGAGAAGTTTGAGCCTCCAAAAGGGAAGAGAGGAGTCTTAGAAAAGAGAGTTGGTCACAGGACTGGTCTGAGAACCCAAGAACCCATTCTGAGTTGAGAGGCTACGAGCTTGATACCGGGAAGGCATTTTATAAACCTCAAAGAGGCCTGAGCTAGAAGAGAGAGTTATTGTGAGAGAACACGTGAATAAGTGTATAGGTTTCTCTGGTGATATCATGGCTTGGCACAGGGGTGGCCTACAGCTGAAGTGATTGAGCATGCAAAGCCTATGGTTGGGTGGAAAGGAAAACACCCACATTCCTTTGGTTGGCTACATCTTGTGAAAATATAAGTATCTCATATTGTAATATCCCTAGGCTGAACCCAATTGTAAATATAAATATAAATGTACGTAAGTTGGTGAGTTTTTTGATATAATTTTTTATGCACATTTCATGGCATAGTGTGTGCATGTACTGCGTAGTAAAATGAGGAAGTGTGCACATTCCAAGATACCGCGTGTAGCATCTGAAGTGCACTTGATGTTGAGGCTAGGGAGCCTTTGTGTATATGACATGTTTTATAGGCTGGTGAGCTAGTTATTATAAGCTAGGATTCTTATGTTTTGATTAGGCCGGAGAGCCTAGATGTTAAAGGCCATTGCGCCTATTTTTGTATATGTCTCATGATTAATATAAAATACATCGTTGTGCACAGACCAACCATGATAGAAGAGATGGGGGACTAAACTCCACTAGTTAGGGAAAGTGAGGGACAAAAGTTAAGGAAAAGGGCTAAGCTAGGGAGCTTAAGCCAAAAAAAAAATATTATATTAATATTTCTTAAATCATAAAGTATGGATAATCATTTTATCCTAAGTTCTAAAGTTTGGGACATGTGGGCCAAAGTAGCTCCCAACATGACAAGTGTCAAGTTGGGGACATGCATACATATTGTTGGAACTTAGTTCATTTTCCAATCTTTTCCATCATTCCTTCCATCATTGAGTCATCCAATCAATCATCCATGAACATGCACACATCCATTGCATTATCCTTTGTATCTTCATGACTGTACCTGAATTTGTATCCATAGCCATTTTCTGTTGGTGTATCTGTTTAGCTTGGGAGTTGGACTGAAGAAGCGGGTTGTCAGGCCCGTGGGATATTGAAGAGGTGGGTTCTCAGGCTCGTGAGAAATTCTCTGGGTGAGAGAATTGTTGGGGATTGATTTCTTGAAGGTGTTGAACTGCAACTACAGTGCTTCCACAAGAGTTTTGTGTGTGTGTATATTAATTTCATGCAGTTCGAAAAATTTATGTGGCATAGCTCAGTTGGATGCTGGGTATGTTACGGTATGTTCCGCAGAGAGAACAGTAAGAGTTCTCTGGTGTAGCGTGGCTCGACAAGAGATGGTCGGGGACGTTACAAAATGGTATCAGAGCTTCAATTTTCAACACCGAGCCTGGATGGGCCGAGAAAGTTGAGTTGAAGAAAAATGTCACAGAGGATTTATTTCTAAGTGGCCAAATTTTAGTTTGTAGAGTGTCCATGGTAAAAAGTAACAGCAACTGGGTGGAATTTGGGAAAAGCCCCAAATTTTGTTGTTAAATTCATGAGAAAATGGGAAATTCGACCAAGTGATGAGATATTCCCGATTTAATAACTGTTCTAGCAAATTCATATCTAGAATGGGTCGAATTTGAAGCTATACTGAAGCCGTGATAGATGGAGCGAGTTTAGTGGTTAAAATTATCAATTCGCGAATTGATTTGGGATAAATTCGTTCCAGAAATGTCAACTTACAATGATTTTTTGTTGCATAGGTTGAACTGGTGTTATCGAGGTGAAATTGAACGAATTTCATAGTTGCATAATTCCTATGGTAAATTGGGGAAAATGTTAAGCAAAAGCCCCAATTTCTGCAGTGGAATTCACAAGGAATTTATGCGCATATAAATGATGTGCATAGGTGGGCGCACTAAAATGTATGATGCGCAGTGAAAATCTTTTGATAGGTAAAATTCGGCACTACGCAACAAGATATTGGTGTGCTGGTGCACACGGTAAATTTTGGTGTCGCGCGAAAAATTGTTAGTGTGCGGGCATGCAGCTAAATTTCAGCACCGCACGGAAAAATGTTGGTGTACAGGACCGCGCGATAAATTTAGCAATGTGCGGTGTTTACACACATAATAATGACGCTCGTGGTGTGGGTAGTGTTGGCACAACACAGTGGAGTATGGTAGTTGCATACGCAATATGGGTAAATGTGGTTGTATGAAAATTTAGTGAATGGTGCGCGCAAAGTATTGGTGCATGGTGGGGCATACTAAACTTTGGCATGGTGTAGTGCGTCGAGTGAAATGCGTGTGGAATATCAAAAAGCGGTGTAAAATAAATAAATAAATATATATATATATATATATATATTTATATTGCATGCGGTGGATATCAGCGCACGGTCCCAAAACTGTGCGCGGTAGATATTGGCGTGACACAAAAGTAGTGCGCAGTTACTGGTGCCACAAAGAAGTGATGCACAATTATTTTAAAGTGCATGAAGCACGATTTACCCTGTGTTGTTTCTGCACATGATAAATATGGGTTACAGGTTGAAATTTGTGTGCGCAAAGTTGTTTGAAGGGTGAAAAACAACAGAAAACCAGTGATTTTCCGCGATGTTTTATATCATTTGAACGTGATCTTTTTGTGGCGCGTATTTTAGGCCCTTAAGAGCATTTTTAGCAACTCAAAAACCATGAGACAGAGGTGCACTAAAGCTACACTATGTATTTGCAACTCAAATAAAATAGCTCAGAGAGAGATTTCTAATGGTGTAAACTATTCGTCAAACAGAGCTTTTATGAGAAATTTATAGCACAAACAGTGAAGGGTAAATTTTAAGACCCATCTAACTTCAAAGAGCCATAACTTTCTGCTTTAGAATCAAATTGAAGCATAGGAGAAATCAATGGAAATATATTGAGCCATGGAAGACAGTCCCAGAGTTCAATTAAATTTTTGGGCATGTTAAAAATGTTTAATATGGAAAATAAGGCACCTGTAGCATTCCAGACCAAAAACACAAATTGGCCTAGAACTTCAGTAGGTTGTAACTAGAAGCCAAGAACCCAAAAAGAGCTTAAACTTGGAAAAAGTGTCCATAATATGTATATGAGGAAACCCAATTGATCTCCTATGAAAATTCCAATGGATTAGGTGCAAAAATGCATATTTACAACAAATATTTGCGCCAAGTTGAAAAATGAACAAAAACAAATTAATGGGAAATTTTTAAATAGCCATAACTTTCTTGTCAAGACTCAGAATTGAGAATGTGAGCAGGCGTTGGAAAGTTCTTGGAAAACATAATATAATTATTAACCCATAAAATTGATATAGGCATTCAAATTTCTAGGAAATCAGAAGAAATAATTCTGATATATATTATTGAACCATAATCGTTCATATTTTCATGAAATTGTTGAAACAGTTAGCCTGGCAAAGTTTTGTTGGTTGCACATTTTGAAGAGTTAACAACAACTAGATCAAGATCAGCTTAGATTCCGGATTAATGGAAGAGATACAAGGGAATTACAGCCAGGAAGATGAATTCATAGGGATGGATGTCCATTTGGGCATTGAAGGAACAAACTCCAATGGACATGGAGAAGAAAGGAATGAAAACATGAATATGGAAAAGACCATTAAAAATTTGCAGAAGGATGTCAAAAGCCATAAGGATGATAATGAAAGGCTTATGAGAGTGAAGGAGCAACAGGATGACTTCAACATGAAGTTATTGCAGATCTTGAACAGAATAGAAAAGAAATTGGATAAGGAGAGTGGCTCGAGCAAATCAAGAAGTCACAAGTCTCATGATGAGAAAAGAAGAGAAAGAAGTGTTAGTAGACATCACCACCAGCCCCCGAGGAATTCCAATAAGAGAGCACATAGCAGCTCAAGTACATCCCTTGTCAGTAAGCATAATAGGTCTAGGGGGGATGATCTACGAGGATAAATGAACAAAATCAAACCTCCTACATTTGATGGGAAAGGCATCCATGTGGTGGGATCATCTTGTGCAGGTGCATCACATCAAAGAAAAAAGTGTTACTTGGAGGGAATTCAAGAATTATTTTGAGAAGAAATATTTGACTAAGAGATACCATGACAAGAAAATGAAAGAGTTCTTTGAACTCAAGCTTGGGAGTATGACCATTGATGAATATGAGAGAAGGTTTTTAGAACTGTTGAAGTATGTCTCTTTTATCAAGGATGAGACAACTAAGATTTAAAGGTATTTGAGTGGATTACCATCATTCATCAGTGAAAAAATATAGTATGATGATCCAAAGACATTGGAGGAGACCATAGCATGATCCAAATGCCTACATGATCAGCATAAAGCAAGGCCAACTTTCCAAAAATCTTGGGAAGACAAAAAGAAATTCAAGGTGGATCAGAGGAAGAAGGGATCTAAGCCACCATTCTTCAGAAATAATCCACAGGGACAAAAAACTCCAAGAGAGCCCAGAACGATTGAGACAGGGGGTCAAAGGCCAAAGAAGCCACCTATTCAATGTTGGGGTTGTAAAGGGGATCACATGTTCATAGATTGTCCTCACAGAGGTGAAAAAGAGAGGATTGTTCACAATGTACAACAAGCTGAAACAGTGGAGGACATGGGAAAAAATGTGTCAAGGATCTATGCAGCCCTGGACAACAAGAAAGCAGAGTATCAGTCACATATGATTGAAGTGGAAGGTATGATCAACAACTAAACCATTGATATTTTAATTGATTCAGGAGCTAGTCATAGTTATATAGATCCTAAGATGGTGGAAAGTTTGAAGTTTCCAAGAAGAAAGCATGGAAAATATTGTTTGGTGCAGCTGGCTACAGGAGCCAAAAGAAACGTTAATGAGATGGTTAAGTCATGTCTTATGGACATGAATGGACTGAACACCAGGGTAGATTTGAACATCTTTAATTTAGGTTCCTATGACTCTCTAATTGGGATGGATTGGTTGGACCAGCGTCATGCCATCCTAGACTGTCATAACAAGACATTTACTTTCTTGAATGAGGAAGGGACCCTAAGGAAAGTGCAGGGAATTTCTAGGGCAGTAACCATCAGAGAAATTTCATCTTTGCAGCTGAAGAAATGTTACAGAAAAAGGGTGTCAAATATTTGCAGCACATATGGAAGAGACACCTAAAGATAAGGTGCCAAACTTGGAAGATCATGCAGTCCTGGAAGATTTTGAAGATGTGTTCAAGGAGGTACCAGGACTACCCCCAAAGAGAGATATTGATTTTTCTATAAATCTAATGCATGGAGTAGCTCTAGTGTCAAAGACCCCTTACAGAATGGGTACACCAGAGTTGAAAGAATTGCAAATGCAACTTGAATAACTTTTGAAGAAGGGGTATATACACCCAAGTGTGTCACCTTGGGGTGCCCTAGTATTGTTTGTGAAGAAGAAAGATGGAACATTAAGATTGCACATTGATTTCAGACAGTTGAATAAAGTGACTGTTAAGAACAAGTATCCTCTGGCAAGGATTGATGATCTTTTTGATCAATTGAAGGATGCAAAGATATTTTCAAAGATAGATCTCAGGTCAAGATACCATCATGTAAGGATTAAAGAGGAAGATATCATCAAGACCACCTTCAGGAAAAGGTATGGTCATTATGAGTTCACAGTGGTGCCATTTGGGTTGTCAAATGCACCAGTTGTTTTCATGTGCTTAATGAATGGTGTTTTCCGAGAATATTTAGACAAGTTTGTCATTGTCTTTTTGGATGAAATTCTCATATACTCTAAGTTAGAATAAGAGAATGAACATCATTTGAGAATGGTGTTGCACGTATTAAGGGAGAATCCGTTGTATGCCAAGTTGAGAAAATGCTCATTTTGTAAGAAGCAAATTCATTATTTGGGGCATATCATTTCAAAGGATGGGATAGCAATGGATCCTGAGAAGATAGAAGCCATTAGAGAATGGTCAGTGCCAAAGAATGTGATAGAGGTCATATCTTTCATGGGCCTTGCAGGCTACTATAGGATATTTATTGAAGGATTCTCAAAGATTGCACACTCAATCACTTCCTTGCAAAGAAAGGGTGTGAAGTTTCAATGGACAATGGATTGTGAAAATAGTTTCCAACACTTGAAACAATTATTGACAAGTGATCCAATACTAAGGATTGCAGACCCAAATGAAGACTTCATTGTATGCACAGATGCATGTAAAGAAGGACTTGGTGGAGTCCTCGGTCAAAATGGGTTTGTTATATGTTATGAACCATGGAAGTTGAAGGAGCATGAAAGAAACTATGCCACTCATGATTTGGAGTTGGCGGCCATAGTGCATGCTTTGAGGAAATGGAGACACTACCTCACGGGGAAAAGGTTTGAGCTGAGAACAAACCATAATGGTATGAAATATTTATTTGATCAACCAACTCTAAATGCTAGGCAAAACAGATGGTTAGAATTTCTAAGTGAATATGACTTTGATATAAATCATATCAAAGGGAAAGAGAACAAAGTGGTTGATGCACTGAGCAGAAGAGTTCATGAATTACATGCTACAACCATTAGCATGTACCAATCAGATTTGAAAGACATAATTACAGAGACTGCCAAATTAGATTTGCAATACAAGGAATTAGTGACAAAATTATAGCAAGGTATTTTGCAACAGAAAATTGAAGAATACAAGCTAGATAATGATGAAATTCTCATGTACAGGTGAAAAATTTATGTACCAAATTCTAATGAATGTAAAACTCTAATATTGGGAGAAATGCATAATGTACCTTATGCTGGGCACCTAGGATATTAGAAAACTATTGCAGCTATCAAGAGCCAATATTATTGGCCAATCATGAAGAAAGAGGTTGCTGATTTTATTGCCAGATGTTTGGAAGGCCAAAAGGTAAAGGCTGAGCATAGACACCCAGCTAGTTTCCTACAACCATTACCCATTCCTAAGTGGAAGTGGGAAGTTGTAACCATGTATTTCATTACCAAACTACCTAGAACAAACAAGCAACATGATTCTATCATGGTAGTGGTGGGTAAGCTTACTAAGGCAGCCCATTTTATTTCAGTTAAGCTCATTCACAAGGCATCCAACATTGTTGATGTTTATCTGAGAGAAATTGCTAGATTACATGGAATACCCAAGACAATTGTGTCTGACAGAGATCCAAAATTTACCTCGAAATTTTGGAAGGGGTTATTTAGTGGATTTGGAACAAATTTGAATTTTAGTACATCTTATCATCCAGAATAAGATGGACAAACAGAGAGGGTGAATCAAGTGATTGAAGATATGTTGAGGATGTATGTGATGGATAAACCATCAAAATGGGAAGACTACCTGCACTTGGTAGAGTTTTCTTATAACAATGGGTACCAAGAATCTCTAAAGATGAGTCCATTTGAGGCACTTTATGGCAGAAAGTGAAACACACCAGTAAGCTGGGATAACCCAATAGACAGAGCAGTGGTTAGGCCAGATTTGATCAAGGAAATGGAGGATCAAATGATAAAAATAAAATAAAATTTAAAGGCTACCCAAGACAGGCAGAAAATTTATGTTGATGAGGGCAAAACTTGTAGGGAATTTAAAGTGGGTGATCATGTATTCTTGAAGGTGAAGGCCAACAGAAATTCCCTGAAATTGGGAAATTGTTCAAAGTTAGCAACTCGCTATTGTGGGCCATTTGAAATCCTAGAAAGGATTAGTCCAGTAGCTTATATGATTGCATTGCCTACATCTATGTCTATTCATAATGTATTCCATGTATCATTGCTCAAGAAATATATACCTGATGTTAATCATGTTTTTGATTGGAATGTGATCCAGGTGGAGCAAGAAGGTGCTTTCCAAGTGCATCCGGTGCGCATTCTAGACCGGAAAATCAAACAGCTCCGGACTCGATCCATAGGGCTTGTAAAGGTCCAATGGACCTTTTACGGTCCCGAGGACACTACTTGGGAGCATGAGGATGCAATGTGGGCAAAATACCCGCATCTTTTTGAGGATTTTTGAAATTTTGTTGTATGTGTGTACATGTTGCACTGAGGACAGTGCATAAAATAAGGGGAGGGGATTGTAATATCCCTAGGCTGAACCCAATTGTAAATATAAATATAAATGTACGTAAGTTGGTGAGTTGTTTGATATAATTTTGTATGCACATTCCAGGATACCAAGCGTAGCATTTGAAGTGTGCGCGATGTTGAGGATAGGGAGCCTTTGTGTATATGACATGTTTTATAGGCTGGTGAGCCAGTTATTATAAGCTAGGATGCTTATGTTTTGATTAGGCTGGAGAGCCTAGATGTTAAAGGCCAATGCACCTATTTTTGTATATGTCTCATGATTAATATAAAATACATCGTTGTGCGCAGACCGACCACAATAAAAGAGATGGGGGACTAAACTCCACTAGTTAGGAAAAGGGAGGACCAAAAGTTAAGGAAAAGGGGTAAGCTAGGGAGCTTAAACAAAAAAAAAGAAATATTATATTACTATTTCTCAAATCATAAAGTATGGATAATCATTTTATCCTAAGTTCTAAAGTTTGGGACAAGTGGGCCAAAGTAGCACCCAACATGACAAGTGTCAAGTTGGGGACATCCATATATATTGTGGGAACTTAGTTCATTTTCCCATCTTTTCCATCATTCCTTCCATCATTGAGTCATCCAGTCAATCATCCATGAGCATGCAGACATCCATTGAGATATCCTTTTTATCTTCATGATTGTACCTGAATTCGTATCCATAGCCATTTTCTGTTGGTGTATCTGTTTAGCTTGGGAGTTGGACTGAAGAAGTGGGTTCTCAAGCCCATGGGATATTGAAGAGGTGGGTTGTCAGGCCCGTGAGAAATTCTATGGGTGATATAATTGTTGGGGATATATTTCTTGAAGGTGTTGAACTGCAACTATAGTGCTCTGAGACTTCCTATCCGACCTGTTGTTGAAGCCCGGAAAGGAAGTGGGGTAGCCGAAGGACTGTTGAGAAGAGAAGGGGCACACTTCTTGGGTGGGACAGGCATGTGGGGAATGAGAGACTGTAAGTTTTTAGTTTGATTTGGAACCTAAGATGGAGTCTTTCTTGTTGTCTATGAGCCTTAGCCTGGTTAGGAATCCCTTTACCCAGGTGGAGTTTAGTCCCAGCTCGGGGGTGACTCATTGTTGAGAGTGATGAACAATGTGGTCTAAGGCTGGGAGGTTCGTGGAAGGTCTGCACGCAATTGGTGACATTATTACCAAGACAAGTGTCAATTGTGTGATAAATTTACATGTTGCAATGTTATTTATGTATTTATTTTATGGGTTATCATATGTGTGGTTATAACTATGTTTATTTTTACGGGCATTGCCTATATATGTTGCATGTATATGTTTACTGTTATTTCGGTGTGAATACGTGTATTTACAGATGCATTTCTATGTTTACGTTTTATATATAATGCTTCCACAAGAGTTTTGTGTGTGTATATATTAATTGCATGCAGTTTGGAAAATTTATGTGGCATAGCTCAGTTAGATGTTGGGTATGTTATAGTATGTTCCACAGAGAGAACAATAAGAGTTCTCTGGTGTAGCGTGGCTCGGAAAGAGATGGTCAGGGATGTTACACATATACTCTGTGTAATAGAATTAATGGTATGGCTAGATGCCTCTGCTTGTTTGTAATTGTGTATACCTGGTCAATGGTGTTGATATTGTTCTATTGGAATTTATTGTAGTTGTATAATAATATGTATGAATTGAATTTCATGTGTACTATGTGTATGAGAAGGAGGACCCTGTGTTTTATCATAATGGATTAAAGGAATAGTACAATCGATTTCGTCTTTTGAATAGAATTTTTAGATATATCGATATGTTTGTTCCTCTTGGGTGCGTAGAAAAGTATTATTATAGTACGATACCTATGAAAAAAAATAGGCTTATAGAATAATAATGCAAGATACCCCTAGGAGGAATGGACAGTGTGTCCTAATACATGCATGGGAATGTCGCAGTTCTCGAGAGAGACCTCTAGGGGGTTCAGAGAGTCATAACTCTTCTGTGGAATCCCCTTTCCTAGTATAGGTAGTTCGTAGGACGTGAATCTCCACCTAAAATGGTGAAGTAGGAATGCCAAGTCGTAGTTTTCCAAAGCAAGGAGAGAGCTCTTAAAGGCATAGTAAGACCTTAGAAAATAATTAGAAGAATTTTTTGAATGGCTAAGTCCATATATGGACTGATGATATGTATAAAACCCATGTTTTTCATCCTAAATAAATCACACTCATTGGATCGGCATAGCGAATAGATACCGACCCTTCATCGAAGTAGGATATGATGCATGGAGAGTTGTATTTTGAGTCAATGATAGTCATCGACCCATCGGAGCATGGAGGTAGAATATATACCACTGTTGTATCTAGTTGTCATTATATCAAAGTGAAATACATTGAAAAGAGTTGTTTGGAGTGAACTTTCAAGAGGTCACAAATAAAAAATTTGAAGGAGAAACTATGAGGTTGAGTATAGACCATAGATATGTAATAAGGCAATTTTAACCTTATCCTTTGATCATCAGGGTGTCCCACTTGATAGGTCAAGGTGGAAGAGTGAGACGGTGTTCGTTATTGCATCAGCATGTTGATGTGTGTTGATAGTTGATTGGTCGACGAGATGAGTGCGGGTCTAGATGGAAAGGAGAGCATGTAGACCATTGATCAAATATCAATAGTTGGTCATGGGAATCATGAAAGCATCTATGTCGTCCATCACAGGGGGTTATTCATAGTGGTTTCGTTCACCGGAATGAAAATAATCCAATGGGAGAACTCAAAGAGGGGATCTGGACCATTGATTTGTCATGAACAGAGGAAATACAAGAGAATATATGAACCGTTAATCTATCATGATTGGAGGAACTTCAAAAGGAGATATAGATTTTTGATCTCCTAACAAATGGCTTAAGAGGGTGACGTGGATGGTTCCACGTGTCAATAGATGAGAATTCATAGGAAGACAAATGATACGTATTAGGGGGTGATGGTGCCACAATAGATGATAATTCATAGGAAGACGAATGATATGTATTAGGTAGTGATGGTGCCACATGTCAAGCAAAGACTCCACCATGTCTCACCCCAGGTGGCAGGCAGTGGAAAATCCACGTGTTAGAACGACTGGGAAACTAGCATGTCCTTAGGGGTGATGCATGTCACTAGTTGAATGGTTGATGAGACAGGAGTGGTCCCTAAAGGACCCAAAAACCTTTGTAGCATAGATAGTGAGTTGGACGATTAGATATGGACACGGTTATATCTTGGTTTTTCGTTGGAGTTTGAATGGTTGGCAAGGTCATGCATCAGCCAAAAATTTTGATGACGAGAAAGGCATCAATACTGACACAATGAGAGTTTTTGATCTATTGTTTGGAGAGAGAGATATTCGTCATTAATTTCCTCGAGATTCGTCTGAGAGAGGTGGATGTCACGATGATGTGAGGATTTCAGCATGGCATATGGTGTGGTTGAGTAGTGAAAGATGTCACTACATAATTGGTGGATGAGATAAAAGTGGGCCCCATTGGTCAAAGAGGTCCTTTGGACCTTCTTTTTATTTTTGGTCATTGGATCTACGGGCTAGTGAATATGGACTATAGATGTCTAAGGTATCGTCACTATGGGTAGAAGGATGGAAAGTTAGGAGAATGTCGACGATGAAATAAATCAGTGACACATTGAGAGTCGTAGATATCGATGGAGATGGGACGATGAGATCTTGACCATTGATCCATGCGTAATGGCGTTGGGGTGTAAGAGATTGGCCTGATAGGAATTGGTAAGGAATGTCGAAGATGACGAAAGGATGAGAAGATTTGTATTGTTGGTCGGCGTAGGATGGATATTCAATCTCAATCATCGATCTGTTGTGGGCTCCGCCTATCTATTCTAGAAGTGAGAAAGGGATGAGCAATTAAATATCACATGAGTTGGTGTCGTCGACTTACGCATAGTCATTAGATGAGCAGCTTGAGGTTTGTCAGATTGTGAATGTTAGACGTTAGGGGTGTTAACCCTCGTGCAATTTAGGATTTCTGACACAATTAGAGTCGTAGGATGCTCATCCCAAGGACAGAAGGATTTGGCGTAGTCCCAACATGGGATCACCATCGAAACTTTTAGTGTTGGGGTGTTTGAGGCTCTGTGGGAGTAAAACCCCAATGACGATGAAGATAAGTCAAGAATTGGGCGCGTAAACTTAATGTGACTGATGGCATATGACACATTGGATGGCACAAGTATTAAGAATCCACGTGGATTCCATGAGCTAGTGAGGTGGCTTTGGGCTAATGGAGGCCCGAGAATTTTGGAAGGCCATAACTTTTGACTCTGAGATCATATTTGGGCATACTTGTAGTCATTGAAAACCTCTTGTTGAGAATGAGACGTTGGGTCCCTTAAGAATAGGCCTTGGGATGATTAAGAAAGAGCAAAATTTTACTACCCCATCCCTTAAAAGGGTACTTAGGGGGTTGGGTGTCTTACATTAATGTACTTAGATGGTATATTACTTTATATCTCTACCTAGGAAGAGAACATATCACATCTCATGCAGGTGTTAGAGACTTTGAAAAAGAATTGGTTATTGCATAACCTTAAGAAATGTGAGTTTTCTTAGTAATCCTTGATGTATTTGGGGTAGGTGATTGGTGGAGGGGAACTCAAGATAAATCCTATGAATATGGAGGCCATCCTCAAGTGGCTAGTTCCTACTAATGTCACTGAAGTTAGGAGATTTTTTCGGAAGTGAAATAGTTATGGAATTTTATAGTGTCCTTTTCAGTTGTAGCTATGCCACTCCATGCCATAATAACCACTGGTAAGATTCTCCCGTGGGGAAATATTTGGTAAAAATATTTTGATGAGATGAAACGAAATATTATTCAAGAATCAATGCTTACATTTTCCAACTTACAGAATCCTTTCAAAGCGGAGACAAATGCAATTCAATATACTATGGGTATAGTGTTAACATAGGGAGGTAATTCAATGTGATATCATTCTAAAATGTTTCATGGTGGAGTCTTGAACTACCCTACATATGATAAGAACCTATGCCTTAGTTAAAGCTATTAAGAAGTGGAAACACTATCAGATGGGTAAGGAAACCAATATCCACATTGATCATTAATCACTGCATTATGTGTAGGTCCATAGTAAGCTTCAACAAATCGAACACTACAAGTGGATGGGGATTTTGTAGTAGTTTCATCTAGTCGTCAAATATAAGAAGGGAAGCATTAATAAGTTGGAAGACCTGCTTTGAAGGCCACCCACATCCAATATTATAGCTTTGGTAACTCTTATGCACATGGATCCTTTTAGCCATGATGCATACGAAGAGTCATACATGGAAGATGAGGAATTTAAAGAGGTGTTTTAGTAGCTATATGGCCGCTAAATTCATGTAGAAGAAGGTATCAGTAAGGTTTATTGTCATCTCCAAAATGGATTTCTCTACAAGCTAGATAAGCTCTGTGTTTTTAAAGATGAAAGATTACAACTTATTAGAGAAGCTCATACCTCCAAGGTTGAAGGACATTTTGTTGTTGTGAATACAGTTTCCAACTTGCAAAGATATGTGTATTGGTCTAGGATACAAGAAGATGTATCTTGGTTTATTATAGGATGCATACTTTGTTGTAACAACAAGGTTTATACCATCCCTTACTTGTACCCACTAGACCCAAGGGTAACATCTCCATGGATTTTTTTGGTGGTTTGATAACAACCAAGAAGGGACATGACTATTTGTTTGTGGTAGTTGACAAGTTCAACAAGATGTGCATTCTTATGCCTTGTAAAAATACCACCAAAGGATAAGAAGAAACAAACATGTTATTTGAATAGGTCTGGGTGTACTTTAGGATACCAAGGAGAATCACCTCGGATAGGGATACTAGATCATTTTTTAGTGCCTTTTGGACCAAAATTTGGGAGAAGATGGACACCAAGTTGAAGAGATCTACATTGTTTCATCCACATACAGATGGGTGGACATAAGTAGTCAACAATACATTGGTTCAAATTTTGAGGGGTTACAATAAGAAGTATCCAAAGACCCTAGATGAAATTTTGATTTATACTCAACACTCTTTTAACAAAGCAGTTCACACTTCTACTGATAATTCCTCTTTTGAAAATTTATTTGGTTATTTGTCGCCTTTTCCCTTGGATTTTGTATAAGGCCAACAAGGAGGAGTGAGGGAAGACATCATAGGAGATGTAATGAAAGTAGATTTTTTTTTTTTAATATATTAGGTGGGTCCATTTTCAAGTACAGGAGACATTGAATAAGTCATGAGAAAAGTACAAGGCTTAACATGATTAGCATAGAATTGAGAAAACATCCAAGGTGGGAGATAGAATTTGGTTTCATATGAACAAAGGAAGGTTATAGGGTCCTCATAAGAATATCAAGGCTCTGTAGTATGGTCCCTTGTATTGGATAAGGTGGGTGATAATACCTACAGACTTAATTTACTCCCATATATGTGCATTTACTCAATAGTGAATGTGGAAAATACGAAACTCTATGAGCCTTCCATGCTATATTAGGAAACTAAGGAGCATGTCCTAACTCCTACCTACCATAAAGGAATTAGCACCAAAAGATCAAGTATATTTGGTAGAAGATATAGTTTTGTAGAAGAAGTCCATAACTACCAGACAAGGGAAGCATGAACTCTAGTATATAGGGTTGAAATGACAACTTCCATGCAAGGCCAAATGGTACTCTAGGAAGAAGGTAAAGGAAAATTTTTCTTACCTCATTCAATAAAATATTTGGAGACCAAAAGCCTCCCTATATGGAGAGGTATGATCTGAAATGGATCTGATATATAATTTGTCATCTATCTTGGTAATTTTTGGGTGGTTTGGAGGAGTTGGCTTGCAAGGGCCATTTTAGGGGTAGGTCCCAGTTTGGTGATTTAGGGTCTGAAACCTTTCCGAGCCAATTTGAGGCATCAAATGACACTTTTTGGGGTCAAAACTTTTCAAGCAAAGCTCCAACCCCTCAATGTTGTTCTACACACTAAAAGCCTTCCAATGGTGAAAAAATTACCTCAATTGGAGTTTGTATGTGTTGACCACCATCATTAGAGACATTTTATGGTCTTAAATGGGCCTCTTAAGGAAACTAATAAAATAATAGTTAAAATAACAAAAAAAAAAATCAAAGGGAAATAATAAAACTACTTTCTTTAATTGTATTTTCGACTTATCTCCTTATAGGTTTACTCAAATTTCAAGTGTAGGAACTTGTTGGATGCAAATTTTAATTCCACATCCAACGAGGTCCTACACTTGAATTTTGAGTAAACCTATAAGGAGATAAGCAAAAATACGATTTAAAAAAATAGTTTCTTAATTTCCCACCAAAACTATTTACCCTTATGATTGACATCATCATCTTGAATCCTATTGGTTCTTTTGAAGTTGATGTTGATAACACATTTTCTGTTTTGAGGCCCATTTTTTAACTCAAAATACTCTAATGGGTACCTAGTGCATGCCATTTCAACTCCCATTACTCACACATGTGGGGCTAGTCACGTGTGAACTTTCAAGATGATTCTAGAGGGTCCAAAACCCCAAAACTAATTGAGTGTTGAGGCATGGAAAAACCGGCCTAACCCTAACCTTAGACAATTGTTAGGATATGTTAAACATTGAGTTGTTAGGAAGAGAAGGAGTTCCAGTTTTTTAGTATTATTATTATTCCATAGTTGAGTAGACCATGTAGAAGTGGGATATTAAAGCATAACAAAGGAGGTAGAAGATTTTTTAGTAACCATTAAATCCATGGTGTCCATGACAACACCAGAGTGAGTGCCCCTTTCTTTGTACTTGCATTTTATAACTAAGAAAAAGAGAGCAAATCATAGGCCTCACATTCTAGTTGGGTTTTCTCTCATATTGGGTTCCCCAAGTTACATTTTTTGTTCATTTGTGTAGATGGTGTTTTCATTTTCTTTTTATTTTATTTTGGTTTAAGTTATTTCCATAAATTTGAGAACTAAGCTAGTAATAATAAATTTGATATCTAAGGTAATAAATTGCATAATAAAATATTTTAGAACATTGTAAGATTTGTTGTGACGAATAGTTGTAGTGGAAATTTATCCATAGAAGTTTATAGATTAGTATTATTTTCTCTCCCACCGATGACAAACTAGTAAGTCTTATCCAATGAATACAAAAGGAAGCCAACGACTTTGAAATATAGAATATTTCCATGTGTAAAAGGAGCTAAATTAATAGATGGACCAACTAGCTAATATGACCTTTATTTTGGATGGTGGAGTCCTTAGATCCAAAAATGGGTAACCTCTTTCCAAGAACTTAACTCATTAACTTGAGTCGTGATCAAAAAATGCATGCAAGTCAAGTGGCAGACCAAGATGTAGGGTAGATTAAATATGGGAAAGCAACGCTCAAGGCTCTTCACCCTTGTGGTACCTTCACACATTTGTTGTGCAATGTTGAAGAAATCTAATCACTTGAGGAACAACATGGTTATTATCACAAATGCGATAATGGTTTTGGATGGAAAGTTTTATGGAATGTCTAATGGTGAGATTTTGTAGCTTCTCTTTGGATTATTCTGAGTGGAGATGAACCCAATTGGTATGCTTTGTTTTAGGCTATATTTATTTGGGTTTTTCATCCTTCCACCTATCTTGAGACGTTTCCTCAACCTCAAATCCGAGACCCTCGTGTTCAATTTCTAAAGGATTTGCTATGGTGTCTTGTTGGAATTGATGTTGAGTTTGTGGCTCATACCCTCCTAGTCTCTCCAAAGATCCTTATGAAGCCAATTTATCTCTACATAGAAAACCAGAAGGTGAACTCTTAGAATCACTATGGAAATTGTGCTACCATTGATGTTCTCCTATCCTCTATTGAAAATTGTTTGAGGAGAGGTTGAAAAGTCATTTTCTAGTTGTTATGATAGTATCTTTCTAATATGCCTATAAGAATTGGAAGGGAGATTTTGTATGTGCTATGTAAAATCGATTTCAATGTGGAATATCACTCACATTCTAAAAAATTCCCATTATGTGAAACCATTGACATCCATTTAGTTTTGAAAAGGCACAAATGTCTTTATGTTGACCATAATACCTCAATTTTCTTTGTGGCAAGTAGATTGCACTCTCAGGAGGAATTCAAAAACAATGAGTACACTTTCATTATGGAAACTTTGCACAATCAAAAGAGATAAATAGAATCTCTATAAATGGAGTGTATTATCCTTCAAAAAACGATTTCAAATTTGGATACAAGTTATAAATTTACAAAGGATTGTCATGCCTTTTTTGTATTTAAGAATCAAATTTTTGAACAATTTCAAAACATAAAAATTTGGATCAAGCCATATATTTTTTATCTTACTATGTTGTTGTGGGAAAATTTTCTAATACAAAATATATTTATAACTACATATTTTCTAATAAATAATAAATAACTACATATGTATATATCTATGCGGTGATAACATCAAGAAAATAAATAAATAAAAAATGTGTAAATCCATTGTTGGAAGATTGGTTGTTGTCATTGATGTCAACCCTAGTCATGGGTTTTGGACCGCAAGATTGATAAAGGTATTTGGACATGAAGGACAATGCACATACATATACAACACCC
>JZKD02S0013358.1:230567-247252 GCA_000966675.3 Picea glauca
TCTCCTATATATACCAAGGAGACATTTTCATTTTGAATCATCTTGTACTTGAACATTTTAAGTGGGGTAAAAGGAGGTTGCCCCCTCGAAGAGGCTTATTATCTAAAATTATCTCCGTTTCAAGGCATTGAGTACTTTTCCTGGGGTTTTTCCATGCTATATTGATGTTTGGTTCTTAACAACCTTAGTCTTATCAGTATTAACAATCATACCCATATTGGAGCAAAAATCCTTGAGGATTCTTAGTTGTTTTTCAAGATCATGGGGACTCCTTTTCATAATAACGATATCATCGACATAAAGAAAAATATTAATGACTATACCTGTGAGAGTAGGGCCAACACGACCTCCTTTTCCAAGCAATCTTCTAACTTGACAATGTATATGCCAGGGTAGGGGACAAGGGACAAACTTCTTTGACTCCAATATTGCATTTAATCTCTTTTGACCAGCCCTCAGTGTTTTTAAACTTAGCAATAACGTTCCCATACATCCTTATTGCATCATCCCTCAACTCGAGAGGCAATTTTATCCTTCCAACATATTCCAAAGGTTTTTCCTAGGAACCATGTCAAAAGATTTTCTAAAGTCAACAAAACAACAAAAAAGATTGGTTTTAGTATTGCGGAACGCCTTTGCAATGATCCTAAAGGTAATAAGATGGTCCATATTTGAATGATATCTCCTAAACATGACCTGGCCTTTAGCTCTTTTACTGTGAATTTCCAGCGAAAGGGTAATCTTCTTTTCCAAAATAATTCCATAAAGCCTGTCTAAAATTGGGCTAATCATAATGGTCCTCTAATTAGAGGGAATGTTTCTATCCTCATTTTTAAAAATAGGAACAATGAGTCTTTGCATCTAGGGTTTAGGGAAGCCTCGCTTGACTGCTAAATTGAAGATCTTGTGTATGTGAGGGATAAATATAGGCCCTCCAATTTTAAAAATTTCATCTTGGTAGCCTTCAATGTCCTTAGTTTTCCTATTTGCAAGATGCTTAGCCCCGAACTCCATGTCATCTAAAGAAAAAACTTTATCCTTTGAAGGGACAAAGGGAATGGTGTCCATGGAATTAGGGAACTCGTAAATACTTTTAAGGTAGGAATTCTAGTCCCTTAAGGGAATCCTATTATTTTATTTAGTATTGTGGGTTTAAATTTGGCTCCAGAACTTCTTAGGGTCCAACTTATATAGTTGTGAAAGTTGTTCTCGTCTTTTATTGATATAGTACTTTTTTTCCTTTTAATTAGGGATTTGTACATATTGATGTTATCGAGTTTTAAGAACTCATTAGAATCATCCCTAATGGTTTTCCCAACAATGTTACATTCTTTATCATACCAAGGGTTGGTCATTCTATTATTCTTTTTAGAAGACACCTCGAAAGAGAACTTGTTAATAGAAGTGGAAAGGGTAGTTGTAAAATTATGATAAAGTTATTCAATATTGTCCTTATAAGTTAGGAGATTTAATTTACTATTTAAATCCTTTAAGAAAAGGTCAACTTTACTTTTGTCAAAGCACAAATGATTATCAGAATTCTTTTCAATGGTGCTCCTGTGCATGGAAAAGTTTAGAATTAGGGTTAAAGGTTTGTGATCAGAGTCGGGCTCATGGTCATTTAAAAGGTCAAAAGTTGTTATTTGGTTGGAAACGGGGGTATCAGATATCACATAATCTACAACACTACTACCTATCCCATGAATACAAGTCATCTCATTGGAGTTTGGCCACTTCAATACACAATTGAAAATTATTAGGTCTTGAGAGTTGCAGAGCTTGACAAACTTAGTACCAAAAAAATTCTCAATTAGGTCTTTAGAGGTTCTTTTGTAGCTATTAGTTAAAACAAGGTCCCCATCTAGCCATAAAGGATTATGGTTGGAATCAATACTGAAAAGAGTAGCTTGTTTAGTTGCAGTCCTAGCATTAAAGTCTCCTAGCAGGAGGATATTACCTTCATTTTTCAAACTGCAAATATCTTTTTCTAAATTATTATAGGGACAATTGTTAACCAGATTGTTTTTCTTATAAAAAGTATAATTAATAGGTGCAAAATAACAAATTTATATATACATCTTCTTAGCATTGGTGTTTGAAATTTCTATCCAAATGTATTGATTGAGGGGGTCGATCTTACGAAGTTGAATGTGGGGAGAAATGTTATTTCTAATATAACAATCTATGCCTCATATCCCTCTACAGGATATTTTGTTCCATGCTGACCACAAGACAAATGCTTCTATGTTAGGGACCTTAGACTCCTCATGCTTCCAAGTTTCAACTAGATAAATAATATCAATATCACTCGGGACCCAACTTATCATTGGACCTTTTTCCATGGAAAGCCACGACAATTTCAAAAAAGGATCATGAGTGTCTCAAATTCCTTATTATTATCCTTCTGGTCTCTATCCCTAACAATGACCCTTTTAAGCTTGTAGATTTACTAAGTATGCTATATTTATGGTCATTACAACTTACTTTGACACGGATCAACCTATATTTGTGATCAATTATTTTTCTTAGCCTCTTTGTTTCTGTGAGGTAAGTTGTATCAATTTGTGATTTATTATTTAATTATTATTTTACTATTGCTAGTGTATCCTCCTTTTGTATGAGGTTCAAGGCTCTTTTGTTACGCTCATGGTCCAGCTCATGGTCCAACTCGATTAGCTTATTCATTTCCTCTTTGATGGGTTTGATATCCAATTTGTTTTTCAAATTACTGAGGGTCAAATTGTTGGTTAGTTTTTCTTCTAGCTCTTTAATATTATCTCTCAAGTTGTTATTTTCTTCAACCTCTCCTTGTTGGGTTGATTGTTTATGTTTTTCCATTTCTTGAATCCTATCCTTCATTGTATGTGATTCACTCTTTAACCCTAAGAATCTATCATCTATTTGAGTTTGAATGGTATCTTTGAAGAGTTTAATTTTTTTCATCAATCACTGACTTTTAAGTCTCTTTCGTCACTCCTTTTTTCTAATCATTCTAACTCTATTTGGTTTTTGGCATCTCTCTTATCTCCTTTTTTCTAATAATTCCATATAAATAGGTGATGGAGTGCTCATATTGAAAAGAAGAGAAAAAATATAACAATTATTATTTTGTATTGACTTTAAAAATAGAAAATAATTGTTTCAATTGATACTGATATTAATTATTATCTCTCAAATAAATTTATACTTATAATGATATTAATTATTATCTCTCGAATCAATTCAATTTTTACTTATATAACATATATATTAATCTTTAAAAAAATTAAAATATACATTTAAAAAATTCAAGGAAGAAGACGGGTGTCGAGGGAAGGAGGAGGAAGAATGGTGGGGGAGTGGGGTGAGCGAGGAGAACTAGGAGGGCTTTGAACAAATACACTCGATAGGTTGAGGAGAGTGCATCGGGAGGCTAGGAGAGAGCCTGAAACTTCATCTTCCCCATCATCTAACAACAACCAATGAGAGTTGGTGACAAAGTGGTCGTAGCCATCCTAGTTGGCCATGATGGTTTGGGGAGGAGATGTGGATGCATGCCCTCCACGACCACTTCTCCCCAAGGTGGGGGTAGCACTCTTGCAGGGAGCCATGAGTAACATCTTGAGCTTGTGGGGTGATAAGAGGTGGGAGAGCCACCACCATCTGCAGAGAATAGAGAGCTCCCACCTGCAAAGAACAGAGAGCCAACGCTTGCAGAGAAAAATGGAGGAATAACGAGGAGGGTCGATGATAACAGAGTGACAAAAGCCATGAGGAGAGGGGGTCAAATCACTAGCCTTCAATTCTACCATCCTCTGTATTTGCATGGATTAGTGCATCGTAGAGAGGCCATGCAGGTGAGGAGCAAGAGTAGCTGGCAAAGTAATCGATCGATGCCTTGGGAGGAGAAGTCATTTAATTCGCATGAGGGGAGGGTGAGGTGGAGCGCACTAGGTTGTCAGTTTTCACGTTGGGGGATCTCGTGGTGCCTGCCAAGTGGATGGGGGTGACACTCACATTCGAGGATGAAATAAATAAACTTAATTTATATTAAAATTATTTTAAAAAATGGTTTCATTATAAATTGATACATCATTAACATAAATAAAACTAGTCTATCTTGGGAGGGAAATTCTCTCTCTGCAACTAGGGTTTCAACTTGGGTTTCATGCTCTCTGAATCCCCCGCCTTCCCAGTCGAACACCTCTGTTAACCTTTGATGCACCTTGTGATGCAGCTCTGAGCGGTGCAACAACATGCCCACTGAAGAGGGGGCAGACGCCCCCTCATACCGAAACATTGCAGCGAACAATCCGCACAATGCACGCTCGCGCAGATCATCATTCGAACTGCCGCAGCATCTGCGAGCGCAATTCTTGTAGGACAGAATGAACGACAGCATGGGAACGAACATGGATGTAGAGACCTCGCATCCAAAATCATCTTGTGCATGGCTCCCAGGAAAATGCATTCCGCAAACCCAAACGTCACCAAGATACATTATAAAAATCAACAGAATAGGAGAGCACACCCAGTTCATGAGGGATCATGCCCTCATAGGCAAGTTCCTAGGTCTCTAGCCCTCGGAAAGAGACCTATCTCGATGGATTAAAACCTGTTGGAACCCCAAGGGAGACTACGAGCTCCATCTGATTTCTAAGGGATTCTTCACAGTTATATTCTACAATGTGGAGGACAAAGACCATGTATTTGAAGGACATTACTTCTACAACTCGGCTGGGATATATCTATGATTATGGACAGAACACTTCTCTCCGAAGAAAGAGAACTTCACCTATGCCCTGGTATGGATCCGTCTCTATTCCCTACCTCAAGAATTTTGGCTAGTATAAATCTTGTCAGGCATAGGCAATACTCTAGGGAAACATGTCAAATCCTCATAAGCCACTAAGCACAGAAAATACACCTCCTATGCTAGAATATGTGTCTATATGGACATATCCAAATCCCTCCCAGGCTCAATAACCCTGGAATACCAAGATGAGGAGTGGGCTCAGACAATAGATTATGAGCACGTACCATTCAGATGTAGAAAATGTCATGAGCATGGACACCTCTTCAGAGACTGCCCCCTCAATGCACCCCCAAATCCATCTAAGGAAGAAAATCCAAAGGATGGATTTACCCAAGTACAAAATCGCAGAAAGAAAATGCAGAGAAAACTAGTAGTCAACAATAGCCTAAAACACCCTAACACCAACTCCTTTGAAGCCCTTACAAAACTACCAGAGGCAGAAGAGGTGGTAAACCCCCATAAAACAAAAGGAGCATATGGCACCAATGATAAAGAAGGCCAGCAACCAAAGGAGACCCCAACCCAGGAAACCTTGAGCTATCCCCCAAACTCAGGCCAGGCACCAGATAAGGAGGAAGACACGGTCATGGCAATGAATGAACAAGACCTAGCAGAAATAGATCTCGACAGACTAGAAGAAGATCTCAACAAGAAATATCTACAAACCCTACCTGAAGAACAACTAAGGAAAGTGCACAAAGTCTTTTTGGACTCATCAGCGGGAGAAACCTTACGACTGGGCATAAGAGGAAATCCTAACTCAGATCAAATAAGAAACACAAAAGAGAACAAAAGGAGGGGTAGGAAATCAATGCAACAACTCATCAAGGAAGTTGGAAACTATATGATCAACTCAGGATAGATACAACAACTCTCGGAGATATCCTTCTCCCACCAACCCAACTGTTAAATCATGAAATTCATCACTTGGAACATCAGGGGCCTCAATGGAATATCCAAGTAAAGGATCCTCCATAACTGCATTAAATTGGAAGACCAAGACATCCTTCTCCTCCAAGAAACAAAATGTGCAGGTCAGACTGCAGAAAAGATCTTTAGAATATGCTATCGCAACTGCAATTCTTACCACACAGACTCGAAAGGCACGGTTGGCGGCCTGGAAATTCTTTGGAACCCAAAATCGGTCATACTCAACCAAGGCCTCTCAACACAGGGCTCCCTCACAGTGCATTATCGAGCAATTGGCTAGGATAAACATGGATGGATCACCAATGCTTATGGACTGCAGAACACCCAGGAAAAATAAATCTTCCTTCAGAACCTAGCTTACCTTAGCTCCATAGCCAACAACTAGCGATGGATATTGGGTGGAGACTTCAACATGATCCTCACTCTAGAGGAAAAAAGGGGCGAGAAGAAAAGACTGGAACATGACAGCGCAAAATTTCAGGAACTCCTGGATATTCACAAACTCATAGACATTGAAAATGGAAATGGAACCTTCACCTGGATGAACAAGTGAACAGGACCCCAACAAATTTCCCGCAGGCTCGACCGCTTTCTTCTTTCAGAGACCCTTCTATTTGAAGGCCCACTAATCGATTCCACAGTCCTTCCTAAATCGGTCTCATATCATTGGTTTGTTTAGCTATGGGTCGACACGACAGCCTCCCCCAAGCTCAAACCCTTTAGATTCATAAAGTTTTGGATTTCACATCCAAACTTCCAGACCTTGGCACAACAATGGTGGGACACAATAGAGATCTAGCAAGGAACCAAGATGTACTGCTTCCAGCAAAAGCTAAAATACGTTAAGCAACAAGTGCGAAAGTGGAATAAAGAAGTCTTTGGAAATATTTTTCAAGAAAGAAAACTCCTGAAAAAAAAACTTGAAGCCCTTCAAAAGACGGCCATTCAAACCGGATTCACCTCGGATCAGCAGCAAGAGGAGAAACAAATCAAACAACAATTGGAAGAGAGATTAAATCAGGAAGAAATTCTCTGGAGACAAAAATCCATAATTCAATGGCTAAAAGAAGGGGAAAAAAACACAAAATTCTTCCACCACTCGATGATCCACGGGTGCTTCATCAACCGCATAACCAATCTAGAAAATGCTCAGGGTAGCACCCTACTCACTCATCAGGACATCACTCAAGAGCTCACTGATTACTAGGACCTCCTCTCAGAAGCACGGGTGAACCAAGCTGAGGCAATAGGGCAAGTGACAACCAACATCCCCACACTCATCACTCTGGAGCAAAATGAAGCCCTCATGACCCCCATAAGTCAAGCTGAAGTGGATTTGGCCATACAAGAGTTACCCACGGGCAAGGCTCCCAGGCCCGATGGCTTCACAACAGACTTCTTTCACTCCTATTGGCCCATGCTAAGAGAGGAAGTCTGGAAACTGGTAGAGGAATCACGCAACTCTGGAAAATTCATCCTAGCCCTCAATGCGACCTTCCTCACCCTGATACTCAAAGAAGAGAGGGTTACCAATCCAAAAAATTTCATACCGATAGCACTCTACAATCCTCCCTTTCATCATCTCCAAGGAGCAATGAAGCTATTTTGAAGGAAGACAAATAATGGATAGCGTTATTTTAGTTCATGAGATCATCCACTCACTCAAAAGCACACGTACGCTAGGTATGCTCCTCAAGCTTGACCTCTCCAAAGCCTTTGACAAATTAAGCTGGCACTATATAAAAGAAGTACTTACAGCTTTTGGCTTCTACCCTAACTGGAATGACTGGATCTTTAACCTAATCTCCTCCACCTTCTTCTCAATCCTTGTCAACGGACCCCCTCTCAACCCTTCTCCCCCTCTCAGGGAATAAGGCAAGGGGACCCTCTCTCCCCCTTTCTCTTTGTAATAATGGAAGAGGGTCTGGGACGTTACATAAAAAACTCCATATTAAATGGCTCTCTACAAGGCCTCCCCCTTCATGGGCTCCAACTCGCAGCCTCCCATAGTCAATTTGTAGATGACACCATGCTCATGAACACCCCCATGGTGCAAGAAGCCAATAAGCTCAAGTCCATCCTCTCAGACTTCAGTGAAGCTACTAGCACCTCCTTCAACCTTGCAAAATCACAACGTTTCTTCTTCAATACCCCCAAAGTCGTCCAACAACATGTTTCTAAACTACTCTCCATACCAGTCTTCTCCCTACCAACTCACTACCTACGCCTCCCCTTGTCCAACTCGGCAGCCCAAAACCTTTCATGAGACTCTCTCCTACTCTCCATCTACAATTGTCTCAGTAGCTGGACCTTTCACTCTCTCAATCTCCCAGGTAGAATCACTCTCCTCAAATCAGTTCTCGAAGTCATTCCCGCCTATCTTTTTTCTGTGCTTGCTTCCCCCCAATCAGTCATAAAGAAAATATGAAATATTCAGAGAACCTTCCTTTGGCATGGACACAACCCAGACAATAAATGGGCTCTAGTCAGCTGGGAAAAAGTTTGCAAACCCAAATCCCTGGGGGGTCTTGGCCTTAGAGACTCTAGCAAGCTCAATAACAATATGGGAGCAAAGATTTGGTGGAGATGGATCAAAAATCTTACAGAAATATGGGCCCAGCTTTGGAAACACAAATAGGCACCAGACATCCAAAAATCACATTGGATCCAAATGCAAGATAAAATTCAAGGCTCCAACATTTGGAATGTTGCCTGGAGGAACAAACCACTAATCCAGGAACATGCCTTATGGGAAATCAACAATGGTCAAAATGCCAGGTTCTGGTCAATAGTTGCCACGCCTTCAATCAGATGAAAATATGCAACACTATGAAAACCACATACAAAACCTTGCCACAGCTAAAGTAGCTGACATGTGGATAAACAATTCAAACAATCATTCCTGGAGAACCTAGAAGTCCACGCCTCAGAACCTTCAGATAACAGAAAACTGAAACTTGCAGAACTGGACTCAAGCGCTCTCTCCTCAAAGAATTTGAGTCAGTAATGCCCCAGACATAATCATATGGGGGCACTCACCCAACGACATATTTACTCTCAAAGAAGGATACGCTATACATGAGGGTTTTCAATCCATACCAAAGGATCCCATCTGGATCACGGTCTGGAAGTCAAAATTTTGGCCAAAAATATCCACTTTCCTCTGGCTCCTCTTACAGAACAAGATCCTAACCTGGGATAATATTAAAAAATGAGGCTTTATTGGCCACTCGAACTGCCATCTATGCAATAAAAACGAGGAGACCATGGAACACCTTCTCAATAGTTGCACCACCAACACTAATATTTTGGATCATGCCACTCAGCATTTGCGGAGAACTCATCGAGATTAGAGCAGTATCACAAACACAATAAGAAATTGGGGACCAGGACCTTACAAATGCCATATTCTCAATAGGATCTGGAAACTCTTACCAGGATTCATAGTTTGGCAACTTTGGAAAGAACGTAACAGGAGAATATTTCACTCAAAACCCTCCACCCCCGTTAGCCTTTGGTCCACCATCCTCCTGAACCTTCAAGAAACCCTCTAGCTACAACCTTGGACTAAAGATGACCAACCTTTTGACCCTACAGAACTCCTAATTCTTAACTTTTGGGGCCTCAATCTCTCTTCAACCTTTTCTCCACCCCCTCCTCCCCCCTCTTCCCTACTGACTAGTCCCTCAATTTGGTCCCCCCCCCTCCTCGCTTCCACAAAATAAATTTTGATGGAGCTTCAAAAGGAAATCCAGGCCCCTCTGGGGCGGGTGCAGTAATAAGGGATAGTCTTGGAAGAATACACAGCATAACTGCAGAAAACCTGGGACATGATACAAACAACTCGGTGGATATTTGGGGCATGATCAGAGGAGTCCAACTAGCCCTAGACCACAATCTTACCTATCTCATCATCGAAGGAGACTCAAATGTTATAATTCAGCTAGCTTCCAAAATCATCAATGGCAGAAACCCGGAAAATATCACCCCAAGCTGGCGCCTACTGTGCCCTCTTTATAGCTTTCAAGAATTACTAAGACCCTCTCTAACTATCATCACCTCTCACATGAAGAGAGACGCAAACAAAGTGGCCAAAAAACTTGCCAATGTTGGGGTGGACCTCACTCGACAAATCACCCTCACAACACCTGGACAGTCCTAGAGCTCAACAATTTGGACTCAATGCCAGGAGTTGGCTCAAAGAGACTACCCTCACCCGAATGGGGTGACAAATTGAAAGAGAGTGGGGACAGGTGGTAAGAGAAGTTAGCAGGGAGAGTTAATAGCCCAAGCCTCCACCCCCAATGCTATTATATCCCCATGGAATACACCATAGGGAATATTAACTCAGTGCGTCTGCGGAAGCCCATGGAGGAGTGCTCCAGCCAGGCCACTGGTACTAGATTCTTGAACCAGTCCTGTCAACCTTCAATGGCAATGGGAGGGACTTCAATGGCACTCAACAACATTAAAATTGACCAAGGTGCATGTTCTCACCCGATGTTTGATAGCTACCACCTCTGTTATGTGCTTCTAGGCCCTCCTGGCCTCTTCTCTTACCTCCAATGCGACCTTCGTATTTCCTCAGACCAACATCACCCTCATTCCCTGGTTCTCACCATGCCCCGAGTTAGAGGCAAGCCAAGGTGTTCCACCAGGAAAAAAAATGCCTTCACTCGAGATAATCAGCTCACAACTTCTCAGAGAGCCTTGATAGCTCATTTCAGCCAACCCCATAGACCCTCCAGTAAAACTCAATCCACCCTGCGCATTCCAAAAGAGGAAAACCCACCCACCTCACCCTAGACTCAAGCTCAGCCTCCCTTACGCATTCCCAAATCAGAAACCCTATCCCCGACTGATCTTTCTCCTCAGCCATCCCAACTTGCTTCGGATTTCCCCAACACAGCCAAAGAGGAAGCACTTCTGTCACCTCAGCATTTGGGCACGAAGGTGGAAGAGGTTGATCCACCCCCTCATCCTAGCCTAAGCTTGGTACAATTATAAGGGTCCCCCGCTACTCTCATCCCCTCCACCTCCCGCGAATTTCAGCCACGTTGGTGGGAAGGGGGCTACATTGTGGAGGATGAAATCCCCCCAAGTTGGCAACTAACAGGAGATGGGCAAGACACAGGCAAGGTCGGTGCTGAAGAAGGCAATGATCGGGTTGACGATGGCAATGATGGTGCTGAAGACACAGGCAAGGTCGGTGTTGAATAAGGAAATTACAGTGCTGACGATGGCTCACACCACACGTTTCATCTCGTAGTGGAGCACTTAGAGCTTCTCTTTGACATCCGGTAGTGGCAAGACGAGCAAGTGCACAGCCAAAGCACCATCCATCAGTGATTAGATCTGTTGTTCGAAGCACTCTCAGACGCCCCTTCTCAAGATCAATGCCCCACCTGCAAGCAAAAGTTTGTCCCGACCTACACCGTCCATGGACGTCCAGGTTCCCCAAAGGCTTGACGCGGTCCACCTCTGTCTCTGGTTCATGTCAATTCTCACTTTCAGAATGAATAGTGATTTTATTTTTACTCTTTTTTACAGTTTTGTAACCATCATAGAAATGGCGGCTCTAAAAGAAGTCTTCCCTAGGCTAGTTAAGGGGAATGAATCTCCTGTTAAAATTCTGAGCTTTCGCTCCAATTTTTGTAAACTGAAACTTTGTCATTATAGTCATACCACCGTTTGGAGCCACCTGTTCTAGTTTCCCTTATGTGGTAGAACAGGTGGTTGCCAAACGATATATAGATGTACACTCATGATGATATAATACAAGGTTCTCTCTCTTTATTTACTAAAAAAAAAAAAAAAAACTAGTCTATCTTAATATTTGATCTACAACTGTTTAGAGGGATCAAATCTCTCAAGATGCAAATATTTTCTCAACTTTCCTCTAAACACTAGATAGATTAAGGATTAAAATAGATCTAAACAAATATTATATTTGAAATAATCTAAACATCTCTACAATATTATTTTATTTATTTAAAATATTTTTATTTACATTTATTTGTATCAATATTATTTTATTTATTTAAATATTTTTATTTACATTTATTTTATCAATATTTTAGATACATATAATATTATTTTATTTATTTAAAATAGATATTTAAATTAACATATATTATTATTTTATTTAGTTGAAATAAATATTTTTTTAAATTTACACCATCTCTTTATCATGTTATTTATAGCCTGAGTGGGCCTAATGGTTAAGAAGATGTGTTTCCTCCTAAGAGATCACAAGTTCAAATACAGAGAGGGGTAGGGTATGTATACCTCCGTAGACTTTACCGGTCAAATCGTTGAGCAAATGAGGTCTCATACAACAATTTGGTGTTGGCTTGGTCGTGACCTTAAAAATAAAATTATTATTATTATTATTATTATTATTATTATTATTTGAAATATATACTTTTATAAAATTATATATTATTTATTTAATGTTTGGAATTTTTGGAAATGCAGTTTGTGTGGATTTTAAAACATTTAAAATTTTCAGAGGATATTGGACAAATAAAAATAATGAATATGGGGAGGAAAAACAAATTAATTAAAAAGTACATATTATTAAAATAAAATTGTTTAAAAAGTATTAAAATACAAAGAATCATAATTTTTTTAAAATAACATAGATAAAATAAAATAAAATAGAATTCGATGTTAAAAAATGATGATGATGATGATGATGATGATTAACGTCCACTAAGATTGAATTGGTCTATTGAACCTTAAGAGGGTAAGTGATTACTTGCAATTATTTATAATTTTGTTTATGTGCTCGAAAAGCATTAAGAGAAGCTTTCTAAGATCACAATAGTTTTGTTGAGTTAAGAGGTTAGGAAGGTTGGTAGTGACAAATATTTTGAAAATGAGATCTAATCTAGGTATAGGCTGGAAAATCTAAGAGAAAGTGATTTTCATCTTCAACCTTCTTAGTGTCACAAAGGTGACACACTCTTTCATCCCATGGCATTTTAAGATTGACCAACACCCATTTTCACTAAGAAGATCTAGAGAATTTGTTCTTATCTTAGCGATGCTTATTATTTTCTTTACACTTGTCAAAACAAATAGATAATTTTGATCTTCTAGATTAGGATTGATTACATCCTTATAATACCTTAATTTTATTTTTTCCTCTAACTCTTTATCACACCACAATTTCTCCTTAAATTTTGATTTGACAAATTTTGTTAATAGTATATTTATTCTACAAAATGGTGCCTTACATGATTCCCCAATAGTTTAGCCAAGACCAACCATCTTTATGCCATACTCGCTTGATTCAATGGTGGTTACGACTCGATTTTGAAGCAATTTTAGGAATCCTCGTGTCTTCCATATTGTTTAACTTGTTCTTATACATTAGGTATGTGGTCATAGTCGTGCTCTCAATGGGAGAGAGGCTTGTTTCTAAGAGGAGGATGGGATAGAGAATATTTCCTTTAATTTTGAGATTATAGGTTATAAAATTATTTTGTATTTGTTATATCTTTCTCCAAGATTCATGAGAGATATTACAGCCCCATAATTCACATCCATAAATAATAACAGGTGTAACAAGAGTCTCAAAGAGGGGTTTCTTCTTATCCCAACTCCAAAGATTAGTTGATTACAATTGTTTTCAAGCCCATAATAAGTTTTCCATCCCCCAATAATCATTTTCTCAATGATATAATTCCAGTTGAGCTTGTGGTGAATATAAAGTCCAAGATATTGGTATGAAGTCACTTCCTCCAAGTTGTTTTTGTCATATATGAAGGTATCATAAGTGATCTTGTTGGATTTAATAATCATGACCTTAGTCTTATCAGTATTAACAGTCATACCCATAGTGGAGAAAAAATCCTTGAGGATTCTTAGTTGGTTTTCAAGATCATGGGGACTCTTTGCCATAATAACGATATCATCGGCATAAAAAAGAAGATTGATGACTATACTGGTGAGAGTAGGGCCGACACAACCTGTTTTTTCCAAGCAATCTTCTAACTTGTCAATGTATATCCCAAAAAGGGTGAGGGACAAGGGACAACCTTGTTTGACTACAATATTGCAGTTAATCTCTTTGACCAGCCCTTAATGTTTTTAAACTTAGCAATAACATTCTCATACATCCTTATTGCATCAGCCCTCAACTCGAGAAGCACTTTGATCTCTTCCAACCTATTCCAAAGGTTTTTCCTAGGAACCATCTCAAAAGAATTTGTAAAGTCAACAAAAACAACAAAAAAAATTGGTTTTAGTATTGTGGAACTCCTCTACAATGATCCTAAAGGTAACAAGATGGTCCACAATTGAATGATATCTCCTAAACCCAACCTATCCTTTAGCTCTTTTATTGTGACTTTCCAGCCAAAGGTTAATCTTCTTTTCCAAAATAATTATAGAAAGCTTGGCTAAAATTGGGCTAATCATAATGGTCCTATAATTAGAGGGAATGTTTCTATCCCCATTTTTAAAAATAGGAACAATGAGGCTTTGTGTCCAGGGTTTAGGGAAGCCCTGCTTGACTACTAAATTGAAGAGCTTGTGTATGTGAAGGATAAGGATAAGCCCTCCAATTTAAAAAAATTCAGCGTGGTAGCCTTCAATGTCCTTATCTTTCCCATTTGCAAGTCGCTTAACCCCGAACTCTATGTCATCTAAAGAAAAAATTGCATCCTTTGTAGGGACAATAGGAATGGTGTCCATGGCATTAGGGAACTCGTAAATACTTTTAAGGTAGGAATTACAGTACCTTAAGGAAAAACTACTATTTTCGTTAGTATTGTGGTTTAGAATTTGGCTCCATAACTTCTTAGGATCCAACTTATATAGTTGTGAAAGTTGTTCTTGCCTTTTATTGATATAGTACTTTGTTTTCCTTTTAATTAGGGATTTGTACATATTGATCTTATCGAGTTTTAAGTGTTGGATCATGTTTTCATTGATGCCAATGGTTTGATTGATTGATGTCAAGTGATTGATTGATGTCAAAGGATTGATTGATTGATGATTGATGTCAAAGGATTGATTGATTGATGATTGATGTAATATAATATGTATTGTCTTTGATGAGAATGCATAGATGAAGATGGATCAATGAGTTTTCATTGATACATGATGAAGATAGATCGGTGTGGTTTCATTGGTATATGATGCATTGTTGAAAAAATGTATAGATGACTCATTATTGTCTTATCATGATTGATGAGATGCACAAATGGATGAACTCCAAAGTGGTCCCCTTATGGTGAAATCCCTCACGGGAAGATGCTTTGCGGATTGAGTTATCCTAGAAGAATAGTTGGAGGACCCTTTCTATCATTATTTTCTTATCATGATTGATAAGGTGCACAAATGGATGAACTCCAAAGTGGTCCCCTTATGGGGAAATCCCTCACAGGAAGACACTTTATGGATTGAATTATCCTAGAAGAATGGTTGGAGGACCCATGCTTGTATGTGGAATAATGAGATGAAGATCAAGGAAATTGTTGGTGAAACTATCATATATGGATAGTTCTTGTCATGCCATTTCCGGTGGTCTGTGGAATGTCACATAACTCCTCATGGTTTGATAGTTATGACCTTACGAAGATGAAAGACCCCCACATGAAGGCTTGAAGCCCCCAAGGTCAAAGAAGTCAAAGTGACCTAAAAAAAGAAATCATTATTTAAATGATAAAGTAAAGTGACAAAGTCAAGGTGGATTATTTAAATAATAAAGAGAAGTGACAAAATCAAGAAATGATAAAGTAAGATGACAAAATCAAGAAGGAATATTTGAATAATAAAGTATTGGAGAACCTTCTATTGAAAGTGGTTAACCCCAAAAATAAGGAAAACAGGTTAAGTGACCTAAAAGAATAAATCATTAATTAAATGATAAAGTAAGGTGACAAAGTGAAGGTGGATTATTTAAATAATAAAGAGACGTGAAAAAAATCAAGAAATGATAAAGTAAGATGAGAAAATCAAAAAGGAATATTTAAATGATAAAATATTGGAGAAATTTCTATTTATGGAAAGTGTTTAACCCTAAAATAAGGAAAATAAGTTAAGTGACCTAGAAATGGGTTAAGTGAACTAGAGGATGAAAGTATAAATAAGATAGCAATGGTCTCTTTTAGATCATCATTTTTGTGGATCAATGGAGAGCTTCTTGTGAGAATATCTTTTGGAGTATTGATGGAGAGCTTATTGTGAGAGCTTCTTGAGCATTTTTGGTGTGGAACACTTGAGAATATTGAATATCTATAGGTTACTAAGGTAACCAAGGATATATAAGCCTAATTTCAGAATGAATGTGAAGAAAAGAGGGCCGGAATTGAAGGCAGGATAAATTCTTTTGATGATGCTTTCTAAGGTATGTTATTTACAGGTCATCTCACTATTTTCGCTATAACTTTTTTTCTATAATGATTCAGACCATGAAATTGCTATGACATTAAGAAAACATATCCAATTATCTGTGGTAAAAAATTCAGTTTGTGGGTCTTTGTATTTTGGGAGTTACACTTCGTGGAAAATAGGGTTTGTGGTTAGTCTTGAAACTAGTCAAAAACAAATGTTTCAGGTAAAAATATCATAACTTCTTCATAACATATCCAAATTCAGTGAGACCAAATGTTTTGGTTAGGGTATAGTATGTAAGTATGTTTTGTAATAGTTTCAGATCAATTCAACTAAAATTTTGTGTGGGGAATTCTTTACAAGGTCGTTCTCTAAAATAAGCCAAAATTCAACAAGGTATGTCATTTTTTCTATTTTTCCTTTTCTGAGAGGTTCCAAGTAGTGCCACCTAGAGAAATTGAATAAAACACACTGAAGAACATTGTGTATCAGTTTCAAATCTTTATTCATTACAGGGACAAAGTTATGATTATTTCAAGTTGGGGTTGTTGACTAATCCAAAACTAGTCATGGTTGAGACAAGCAATTGATGAGTTGGCACATACATGAGGTG
>JZKD02S0013358.1:247302-267757 GCA_000966675.3 Picea glauca
TGGTTGGATGCACTTGTTTATGGTACATGTTGATTACAGGTTGTTTGACACAGGTTGGTGCATGGTTGATGCACTTGTTTATGTTGACAGATTGATATCTGTTGAGGATTGTTGCATCATCTCAGTTGGTGCTGAGAATGTAAGCCGAGTCTTGCATATAGAGCTAGTGCTCTTATAGAGTTGTACTATATTCAGTTGTTGTTGAAAAACCCATGGATTGAAGTTCATAATAAAAAGAAAAATTGTACATACATCTTGTGTTCTTTGCGTTCCTTGTGGACATGATTTGTTGATGATATGTTGTTGATATGTATTCACATCTAACTGATTATAAATGACAACAATAAGTAATGAGCAAATGTTGAATGTTAACTAAGGAGTTTTTGTGTAAGAGGGGAGTTTTGGAAAAAAGATCCCCACATTCATTCAGCCCCCGCCCCCCCTCTAAGTGTGGTAGGTGTGTCCAACATTAAGGACTCATTAGAAGCATCCCTAATGGCTTTTCCAACAATTTTACATTCTTTATCATACAAGGGTTGGTTGTTCTATTATTTTTTTTAGAGGACACCTCAAAAGAGAACTTGTTAATAGAAATAGAAAGGGTAGTTGTAAAATTATGATAGAGTTCTTCAATGTTGTCCTTATAAGTTAGGAGATTTAATTTATTATTTAAATCTTTTAAGAAAAGGTCAACTTTACTTTTGTCAAAGCTCAAATTCTTTTGATTATCGGAAATCTCTTTAATGGTGCCCCTATGCATAGAAAAGTTTAGAGTTAAAGTTAAAGGTTTATGATCAAAGTTGGGTTCATGGTCATTTAAAAGGTCAAAAGTTTCTATTTGTTTGGAAATGGAGATATCAGACATCACATAATCTACAACACTACTACCTAACCCATGAATACAAGTCATCTGGTTGGAGTTTGACCACTTCATTACTCCATTGAAAATTATTAGGTCTTGAGAGCTGTAGAGCTTGACCAACTCAGTACCAAACAAATTCATTGAAAATTATTAGATCTTGAGAGCTGCAAAGCTTGACCAGTACCAAACAAATTCTCAACTCAATTGGGTCTTCGGAGCTTCTTTTGTAGCTATTAGATAAAACAAGGTCTTCATCTAGCCATAAAGAATTATGGCCAGAATCAATACCGAAAATAGTAGCTTCTTTAATTGTAGTCCTAGCATTAAAGTTAAAGTCCTAGCATTAAAGTCTCCTAGCAAGAGGACATTACCTTTATTTTTCAAACTGTAGATATTTTTTTCTAAATTATTATAGGGACAATTGTTATCTAGATTGTTTTTCTTATAAAAAGTAAAATTAATAGATGCAAAATAGCAAATTGCTATATACCTCTTCTTAGCATTGGTGTCTGAAATTATATCCAACTGATTGAGTGGGTCGATCTTATGAAGTTGAATGTGAGGAGAAATGCTCTTTCTAATATAAGAAGCTATGCCTCCTATCCCTCTACAATCCTTCCTGTTAGGGACCTTAGACTCCTCATGCTTCCAAGTTTCAACTCAACAAATAATATATTTTTTGTTCCATGTCGACCACAAGACAAATCCTTGGGACCTTAGACTCCTCATGCTTCCAAGTTTCAAGGAGACAAATAATATCAATATCACTCAAGATCCAACTTATATCACTATCACTCAAGATCCAACTAATATCAATATCACTCAAGATCCAACTTATATCACTATCACTCAAGATCCAACTTATCATAGGACCTTTGCGCCATGAAAAGCCACGACAACTCCAAAAAAGGATCCCGAGTGTCCCAAATTCTTATTTATTATTATTATTATTCTAGTCTCCATCAGAGACCCTTTTAAGCTCGTAGATTTACTAAGTATGCTATATTTATGGTCATTACAACTTACTTTTTTATACCAAAAATAGTTCAAGGCTCGGCCATTTGATTACCTTATTCATTTTCTCTTAAGTTGTGATTTTTTTCAACCTCTCCTTCTTAACCTCTTAATCATCAACATATCTTAATAATCATCATATTATTTATTAACCTTTTATTTTAATAATCATTATATTATTTATTAACCTTTTAATCCTCATCATATCCTTCTTAACCTCTTAATCATCAGCATATCCTTCTTAACCTTTTAATAATCATCATATTATTTATTATCCTTTTAATCGTCATCATATCCTTCTTAACCTTTTAATCATCATCATATTATTTATTATTTATTCGGAAATCAATATTTTTTTAACTAAATGTGTAAAACCTCACTACATTATATGTATCACCACAGACCAATTAATCTTTAAAAAATTAAAAGATTAAAATATACATAAAAAAAAAAATTTAAATAAAATATACATTTAAAATTATTAAAATAATAAGTGATGGATAAATTTGTTTTAAAAAATTAGAAAATAGAGTCAAGAACTTCACACATATTTTTAACAAAAGTGTTAAGAAGAAAGCACAGCGACAAAATAGGTTTTTCCATTGTGATTCAAAAGGTTTTAAACCGAAAAACAGTACAAAGATAAGGTATTCTATTAACCTCCGAGATTAATACCTCTGCATCTGCATCTACGAAATGCCCCTAAACTAAGCAGTGCTCCTTTTTACTGGTCACTTGCAGAAATATCAATACTTCTGACATCACCATCACCATTGGAGACAGCTTCCGGTTTAATCTTGGGCGCATTCACAGTCAAAACACCGTTCTCCAATTTAGCAGAAATGCCGTCCGAATTCACATTTTCCGGCAGCCGGAATTGCCTCATAAATCGTCCGCTCGAACGTTCCACTCGGTGCCACTGGTCGGTATCCTGGACATCTTCTTTGTGCCTTTCTCCGCTTATTCTCAGATTGTTTTTCTCTACCAATTCGATCTTCAATTCTTCTTTCTTCAGCCCTGCACACATACATTCAACGGCACCGCTGGTTATTTAATTTAAGGACTGCAAATCGAAATACAGGGCAATTAAAACAAAGTAAAGCGAGACTTACCGGGCAAATCCGCAGTGAAAACGTGAGCTTCGGGGGTTTCCTTCCAGTCGAGCTTCGTGTTGGCGACGGCCTGCGCGTCCCGTGAGAAGGAAAAGGTCGGGGAGTCCAGCGCGCTGCCGACGTCGAAGACGTCCCAAATTCGAGAAACGGGTATCCACGGGTCGAACAAGCTGTTGCTGCTCCTGTCCCATGGATCCCATAGGCTGCCAGCTCTCGATCGGCCGAAGAAAGGAGTCAAGGCCATTCTTTCAAGCTTTTTCTTGTTCTACAATGGCAAATCAAGCCAATCAGGAGAATTTACAGTGTAGATGGCAAATTAAGCAAATCACCCAACGCTTGCGCTAGTATGAAGCAAAGGAAACTCAACGATACAGTCGTTGAATGCAAAAAGAGAGAATGAAGGAATATTTATAGGGTTTCGATGATGGTTCCAGAGACGCCCAGCGACACTGGAAGTTTCGAGAACGGCCTCTTCTTTGATGCAGAAAAGGAAAATGAAAGCTAATTATAGGCTTCAATCAAAGACCTGCCAGAAGTTTCCAGAACCGCCTCTTCTTGGATGATTTTCTTCCGCATCTTGGTTTCCACGGTTTTGCTTAAATTATCATGTGTAAACCATTCCATTTAATTTGTAGTTAACTGAAGACCTTTACATCTTGGTTACTTTTTTGAAACTTAATGAAATAGTTTAAGACTTTTTAAAACTTCAATATGTTACTCAATTAATGAAAGAGTTCATTACTTTTTGAACCTTAAAAAATATGTTACTTATGAAAGATTTAAATATGTTTTTTTAAAGGTAGAATTTTATATTACTTTTTAGAATTAAAGATTACAACATAGAACAATGGCATTGGTGCAAAGGTTATCAACAAAGGAAACCAGCCCTTCCAGCGAGTTTGAGGTTTCAAAAAACTTTGTCAAAAAGGCTGTAAAAAGTAACCATTACAAAGTTTGGACTATATTGAGCATAACTTAAACTAGGAATAGCCAAAAATAGTGAACAATATAATTTCACTATCCATTCATAAACAAATAAATCAAAACAAGACGTGCCATGAGACTTATTTGCCATTTCGCTATCCATTCATAAACAAAGAAATCAAATCAAAACAAGACATGCCATGAGACTTATTTGCCATTAGTACAGCTTGGAGAAGTATGCCTAGAGGAACTGGGCCACTTTGGGATCATGACTAATTGGGGAAAGTTTTCTTGGCTACGCCTCCGATTCAAATCATCTAATTCGGAGTCCAACAACAATTCAAGATTTTTGCCCATCAATTCCTGCCTGAACTTTTGTTCCTCAATGTCTTGCCGAAGTTCTATAATGAGTTGACATTGGTCGTCCGTGAACCTCAGTTGGAGGAGGTAACCTTGCCTTCAAGTTGGAAGCATCCCCTACTTCGAGATTGTGATGGATCGAAACAGAGGATATGGAAGGATTGGTGCTCGTCACTTTATCCTCAGCAACAATAATAGGAATTGAAGAACCACGATCCATGGTAGAGAGATTCGAGCACAAGGAACAACTGTTATCAACACCAGAGAACAGAGATGCACTACGACGACGACCTCTGAAACCAGAGAAGCTACCACCAGCATGATGTGGCTTATCCCGTTCACAAGGCATGAAACCAATCCAAAGCTTGCAAAGGATGAGCCAAGCGAAAAGAAAAGGAGCTCGCAGGAAAAAGACCAGAAGTACACCAAGAGAGTGGGGAACAATGTGTAAAGTTGAGAAACCATGCCAAAGTAAACAATTGTCGACAATGTGAGTCCCCATGAGACCCATCAAGACCTGTATTGCAAGCATCAAGTCTGTGTACCTACCCGTAGAAAATCCCACCTCACTCCCACAGATGAGAGCCATGATTGAATCCAGTGAAGATAGGAACTGTAAGGACGGTACAAACTTAAATTTGTTAGGAAGGCTATTAAATTTGTTATGATAGTTGTTGACCTCAAGGTATAAGAAGAACTTCGAGAGGTGATAGGTGTACACGGTCGGATCATGCAAGATAACATCAGGGTGACACCCTATGCGGGGGAAAGATTTCAATATGTTACTTAATGAAATATTTTAAGATCAACAAATAGTTAAAAAGAAAATTTTAAAGATTCATATTTATTTTAAAGTGTAAAAACTTTGGTTAATTTTACTAATCATAAAATGTTTGGAAATATTTTTGTAAAAAATTTCAAATTTTTAAGGATTTTATATATTTCTAGAAAATTTTGACAATTTTTAAAGTAAAATATTTTTTTTTAGACTATCCTGCTACTTTTAATTAGCTGAAAGAGAATCTACATTGTTCTTGTTGTTGATATGCCACTCGGGAAACCAAACCAGTAGAAGAAAAGTATTTTATTAAGTTGTAGATGTTTGAAGGACCAATGAAACTTAAGATTACATACCACAAAATATTTAAGTTCAAAACTAGTAGATGAAAGTATGGAAGATAGTTGCTTAGGAGTTTGATTAATAGAATGATGTGGGGCTATGGCTCCCAAATCTCTGGAAATGAAAAGAAAAAGAGAAACTATATCTAACATGAATGAAACTAAACCAGAGGAGGGTGGTCATCAACCACTAGAACTTAAGGTTGGGGGTAGTCCAAGTTGAAGAAGTCCAGTCTGACGAATTTCTTAGCTAATAGATTGACCTTATGATCCAAGAGCTTACTCTGCAACTACACGTCATCAAGTTGGAGGAGAATTTATTGATGTGCCTCGTTCCTCTCGAGAAAAAATTTCCACATAAGCATCTTCAAATGTCAATATAAATCAACAATCATGTAATATTTTGATACTTGAACCCACGATGAACCTGGGTCTGGTATCAAAGGGCTAACATTTTCATTGACTTCCTCATCAAATATGAAGTGTCGAAGAACCCTGACATCTGCTTCGGCTAAGTCAATTTCGACCTGAATCTCAAGTGGAGTGTGGACCTGGTAATCTTCAACAACGACCTCGGCTTCCCAGACCCTTGAGACCGACAGTCTACCATGCCATCGCATATTGGAGCCCTCGCGCAGTGTGAGAGGGGACAAGAGACGAGAGCATAAGATAATGGTGGTGTGGGGAAGGACATCGAGGTTGGGAGCGGAAGGGGGAAGAACAAAGCACTGGGGAAAAGCAAAATAATTTTATCCTATAGAACCTAGGCAAATTATTTAAAAGAAAGGGGGTAATTTGTGAATTTGTTTTTTGAAAAAAGCATGGAAATTAGTCCATGGGTGTAATTTAGCCCCTAAAATTTTCCATGATTTATAATCGAATGATTTATATGTTACATGTAAATTTATTCAAGCATCATACTTTATTTCTATGTTATATGTAATTTTTTTATAGACAACACTACATGTAGCCTACCACTTGGGAAACTAGGACCATAGCAATTCAAAGACCATTGTTTTTTCTTCAAAATATTTATGAGAGTCTTCTAGGATATCTAGGAGTCTATACTTAGCTTGAATTGTCCTATTGATAACATAAAAGAAAACATATAGCATGTATCTAACGGAGTTGTTGGTGCCCTTTTGTACATCTGACAAGAATAAACATGGGTGGTTAGCCTAGTAGATCAAGTCCCTAATCCTACCAATAATGTGTGTCCATCTCAGTCTCAATGTCATCATCTAGAAGAATGAGAATGTAAGGAGTACTTGTAGATGTTGGGATTTGGTCGTTCTCTTCCAGTAACTTGTTTTAGGCATCGATATGGTAATTCACTGTAATCTCAATATTATAAACCACTCTACACATGGCATCAAATTACTTTTCCAACACATTCAACTTCTACAAATTGGCTTGTTGTTGGGTGCCTTCCCCTCCACCACCTAGGCAATAAAGGTATTGTTTAGCTAGTATATCTCAATGAGCTTGAAAATTTTTGTGTCCCTTGTTTTGGAAAATCCAGTGTGTGACATCCACTTCTTAAAATTGCCTCCAAAAGATACTTGGAAAGTTTTCTCCTCTTTTGTTTGATTGTCTGCTCCATAGTGTCAACCTCGGCTTTGATTTCTATAGAGAATATGCAGTCTCTCTCGTGGCTTCAAATTGAGCTTTGGTTATGTGTCGAGATGCTTATTGGGAAGGAGAATGCTTAACAGAGGAGGAAGGACCTATGTTGTACACATGCTTGTTGGATTCAAGGCTAGCCTCTTTATCAACAAAATTCATTAGAAGGATCTTGCAGTTGACAATAAATTTAGATGGTCAGCTATGAGGGAAAGAACAGGGGTGCCCGAGGCTTGGGGATGTTGAACATTAAAAGGGGTTGAAGAAGAAAGATAGAAGATACTTATCTGAAGAAAATAGGGAGAATTTAACTGAGTCAAATTACATTGGAGGACACAGGTCATAGATGACCAAGGCCATGGGTGACAAGGGTGTTGAAGAGAAAAGGCCTCAGAAGATTGAATCTTCAGGGGTAATGATGGAAAGAGACAGAGTGAAATAAGGGCTCCTAAGATAGGTAAATGCAAACCCATAGTGAGTTCACCTAGTTCTTAGGAATAACCAATCTTAGACTCTCGAATTCAACTTGTTGCATAAAAGAAGCTAGAGCAAGACATCTAGGAAGGGATAATACAAAAAGAAAAGAGTGTAAAACCAAAATACTGACCAACAAATTTAGAGTCGTGCCATGGGAGTTGAGCTTGGAAGGAGATCGTTGCCATGTTTCTCCCTAAATATTCTTCTGATACCCCAAACCCCATGCATCTACAATTTGATGGAGTTATAGAAAACCAACTCCCATTATCTTCCATGATGGTGCATGAAACCATCATAAAATCATAATCATTCCTAGAACTGTAGTGTAGACGAACTAAGTCAGTGTTGATAACCTTCATCCTTTGACTTCTCCTTCATTTCATTCCGTTAACATGTCATGGTATGCGTGTTGGGCTCCTCCAAGCATGTGGGGTGTTAGTCTGTGTCTTTAGCAGGGGACTATTGTTTCCATTTTTTAATTAGTTTGTGTTTTAATGGATTGGAAACTATAGGCTTTATAAATTTTAGTTGGAAAATATATAAATATAGTGTTATTTATCAATTTTTAATTGGATGGAAAATGGCGATTTAACATTTTTCGTCATTGCCAATAATTTTTTTCAAAAAACTATAGAAAAATGAACTATAAATCTTTGGATATAAGTTAAGGTCTTATTGCTAGCAGGAAAATCCCCCTATAACTATACCAGGGTTTAAAGTATAGACAGAGCAAATGACTCCCTAAAAGTCAATCTAATTTCTACACTACCCCAAACATTCCAAAATAGATGAACAAAAAACAATGAGAGAGTAAATCAGAAACCATACCTTTTATCCAACGTTTGGTGTGGATCTCCTCAAGCTCTGTAGCTCCCAAGGCTGCAAGTCTCCTCCCAAAGATGACCTGCATCCACCACTAGGTGAACAAGGCTACAAGCATGTCATTTCTATTCATAAATTAGGGTTAGATATCAATTGTTATGTATAAATCAAAGAAAGACATAAACACCATCATTGGGATAGGGAAAAGAGATTATTTTATTCATTAATCAAAGATTGAAGCTTACAGCCTTTGCAGATCGATGCTCCGCAAACCTGGTCTGGGCTCCTCTTGACAATGCTCCAAGTGCACCTTCAATAAGCCTCTTCTCGCAATCTACTGATCACCTCAAGGGGAAGGGAATCGATTGTATGGAAGAAAAGGGGCTAGAGAGGCAATGCTAAGGCATTAACTCACAAAAGGTTGTAAATGCTTGGGCAAGGAAGGGAAGGGAATTTGGGCAGAGTTTCACCGTTCTAATGCTTGATTGTGGAATGAGACCCCAAGACCTATTTTTATATGACAAAAGGATGGTTATTTGGTTGGGGGACAGGCTATAGCAGATGAATTGGTTGGGAAACCTCCAATAGCCCGTAAATTCCACCGAATTCGTTACAAATTTTTAATTTTTGCAACTTTTGGAGGTATACACAGGTTATTTAATGTGCAACAAGCGTATGTGTGTGGTTTGTCTAGCATGCAACAAGCGTATGTACATGAGAAGTAGTGCAGTTGGGCGCGTACATGCTCTAAAAAATGGATTTTTAAATAGAGTTTCTCATTAGTGATTTGGAAAATTATGCAAGTAGGAAGGCCAATGCCATGTATGTATGAGTAGGGCATTTTAGGGCTATAACACTTATGAACGCCACCATTATTTTCTAGGGTAGGTGGTGTTGCAACAAATCTACATTATCAAGTTCTGAATTAAAGGAGCATTTGAGTTGAAGTGGAGGGTTTCGAACATTGGTTAGTCCAAGTATTATAATATATCGATGATTAATTTGGGGGGGGGGAATTCAGGTTGAGGTTGAGAGTGTTGGACATAGGGTCAAGATTATTTTTGTCCAATTGCAATTATTTTGTAATTGATCATAGGGGGATTTGAGCCAAGCGTTATGGTGTCAAACAATAAAGTTGGCCATATTTCATTAATGTTTGGGAGAAATCACTAGCCACCAAACATATCAAATGACATGGAGATCTCACATTTGCGGGAGGACATATGAGACTCTCTTCTTGCACCTTTATTTTGGCATCTATGCTCCCTATGGTGTTCATTGTTTCCTAGTCTCACATTTGCAAGTATGGTTGAAAGAAGGTTTTATGGAAATGTCATCCAATCAACGTTTATAGGTTTCATTTCCCTCTCCTTGAGTTTGACGTATTTTAAAACCAGTGCTTACAATCTTTTTTTTTATTTTTAATCTTGAGCTACAATTCTTTAAAACCCTCATCCCACCCTCCCCTATACTTAAAATTTCATTTTCCATCTCATTTTAAAGTATTTCTTGTTCTTAGATTTCATATTTTGCAATCTATGACTATGGTTTTTTATTCATTTATTATGGTGTTGTCTAATTGTTCTACGAATTGGTTTTTTTTACGGAATCCAGCGACATAAATCTGCACGAAATCACTATTTTTTATTGTTTAAAATCCATTTCTAGATGTAGAAATGGATTCAACATGCTAAAAAAACCCTGGAGCACTCAGATTATACATAAATAATCACTCAAATCTACGGATCTAACAATTTCCTATTAAATTTCGAACAAATGTCCCTGGAAAAAATCGTTGAAGAACATTTGTTTCGTAAAGCATTTAGACGACAACATTTATTATGATATCTCAAATTAATTATGTACTTTTAGTTAGTCTACCAATTAGTCTATAAGTCTTGCTTATGAGATTGATGCTTAGAGATCAATTTTGTACTTTTTAAGGGCATTTTCACAAAAGTACAAGTACTTGTTAGGGTACCTAGGCATTTCCACATAAGTACAAGTACTTGTTAGGGTACCTAGACATTTCATTGATCTTGTAGGTAATTCAAACACATGTAAGGCGCATAAGAAGCCTTGTTGGTGTATATGCATAATAGAATCCTCCAACGAAATATCAAAAGGGATTAGAGGTTGATAAAGAGTTTAGTTTTTGTTTTAGGTATAGTATTTTAAATTTGTGTTTTTGCTCGCATAAGTAACACAATTTCAATTTCTAATTTCGATACCTCTTTCCCCGTGTTTAGTGAGCTCCTCAATTTATCTAGTTCATTGGAACATGAACTAGACGGAAAAAATCTTTCAAGTAGATTGTGTTATGTCATATCTTTGCTAGTTGAGATGCAAATATACTCGCTCAAGAAGAAAAGGGTTGAGAAGATCATTTTGGCCATTAATGATAAGGATAATTTAGCTTTTTTACTTTTTATATTCATTTAGTTGATCCCTTTATGGACTTAGATGTCTTTTTCTACTTGTAAAGAGACCAAGTGGGTTTTCCTCATTTCATTTTTAGTTACAAATTTTCATAGAGCTTTTCATGGTCTTGGGCTTAATTTATTTTTTCTATAATAATCAATATTAGATAATTAGAATTGCATATCTTGGTTCTATAGAAATAACTATGAATGTTGTTTTCTGATTTTTTTTTTTACTTGAAGAAATTCTATAATTTAGATTCTAGAAGTTTTCCAATATCACTTTATTAAATTTTAGTATCATTCTTGGTCTTTCACACATTATTAAGTCTATGCCTTCATCATGGACTATAGCGATGAGTTTACTCATTGACTCCCATTAGTTCTGTCTTTGATTAAAATTTCCTCTTCATTTCCTAAGTTTAATATTTAGATTTATTGCAATTAAAATAAATGAAAAACTTCTTGAAAATGATTGGCTATCAACTTTAGGGTCTTATTGCCCAGGCGACGGTGGAGTTTTTGAAAAATGGGTTTTTAATTAAATCATAGCGGGTTTTATTAAATATCTTTGCACGCTAAGTTCTCGAAAACTACACTTTTAAAAAATTTCAAGGCGCTGACTGCCTTTCCACCATTGCTTGAAAATTGGATTTTAATTAAATCACCTTTACAGGTTTGCAGGCTCTAACAACTGACATTGCACACTACAGTCGAAAGTTTGCAGGCTCCCTTGCTACGTGACCTTATCCTTGGCCAATTGATCATCGCCTTGCCACCTATTGCCTCAACGCCTCCTCACTGCCCTGCACAATGCTATATTTTTATTTTTTCAAGTCAATTGTATTTGTAACTTGGCTTGTTGTAGGTTGATTTGTTATCCACAAAAGTTAGCCTTCAATTCCCTATTGGAAGAATCAGAAGGTATCTCAAGAAGGGTAGATATGCCCAGCAAGTCAACACAAGAGCTTCTGTGTATCTGGCAGTTGTTATGGAGTATCTTGCAATCGAGGTGTATATTCATTGGTTTTGTTATATTCTTCAACCTTCTTGTGCAATATATTTTCCTCGAAAATCAAAGTGTTAGGGTTTGTGCCCTAGGGTTCCAATCGCAGGATCTCATTTTAACTTTTTGGTGTTGATTTTTTGTGCAGGTTCTTGAATTGGTTGGAAATGTGACAAAGGATAACAAGAAGAACTAGATTATTCCAAGGCATATCCTTTTGGATGTAAGGAACGATGATGAGCTCATAAATTTGTTGATGGGTGTGACTATTTCCCATGGAGGAGTGTTGCCTAACATTCACCAAGTTCTTTTTCCCAAGAATTCTATAGAGAAGACTCCTTCTAAGGAGCCTAAGTCTCCCAAGAAATGAGATCGGTAACTCTATATTTTTTCTCTCTCTTTTGGTTTTTATAAACACCACCTTTAGCTAAGGAGCACAAAGATGAAGAGGCCCTAGTTCTTGAATATAAATTTGACTATATAGCACCTACCCTCGCCCTTCCAAGAGATCAATGGGGTGTTGATATTCCAAATGCACAATGGGGGCACCTGAACCTAGTGCAATCCATGTTGTGTCTGCATTGACCATGTCTAATTGGCTAGATGTCATAGATGAGTGTTTCTTCTCCCCCATCTGACATCCTATGAATGTATGAGTAATCCAATGCACTATTTCATACACTGTACACCACACAATCAATGATTAATTCCCATCCTGGTTGTACAACTCATGTAGCTTTTGTTGATGAAAAAAACATTGATGAGGATAGTTTGTGAATAACGAATCATTCTGGTTGTTGCAGCGCGTATGGAAATGTTGGAATGTCAGTGGGATATAGTTGTAGCCTCTTCAGGAAGCTAGTTATAAATTCGGAAGGGCATTGCGAAGAGGTGGCTTATAGCTTCTTTGTTTTGTTCCTCGACCATCAACAATTTTTTTGCGCCATTCCAATCTAGAATTCCACTCCTATATCGTAAAATTTGAGTTAACAATCGTGCAGTGGTTGTGCATGAATTCCCTTGATCCATTATGAACTTCATTGGGTTAAGGATTATACCCTCTATACTGTATTTCCAAAATTGACCTCGCCATCGACGGAGCTAACAAGGTCGACCCAGAGCTCAACCTTGTTAAGGGTCATGGAGGGGCACTCCGAGGGCACTCCTTCGCGAGAAGATGGTGGAAGCCACCTCCACCAAGTTCGTGGTTGTTGTGGACAAGTCGAAGATTTTGGACAACCTCGGCGGAAGCCGCCTCACCATGCCAATGAAGGTGGTGCCCTTCTGCTAGAAGTAGCTTCTAGGTTGCAAGAGCTCTTTCATGTCGAGGGTTGTGAGGCCAAGCTAAGGATAAGCGATGGAGACAATCCCTACATCATCAATAACTCAAATTAAATTGTGGATTTGTATTTCAAGTCTCCAATCAAGGACTCCATGGTCGCGACCAAGGCCATAATGGCGCTCGAGGGCGTGGTCAAGCACAGGCTCTTTTTAGACATGGCCTCGACTGCAATCATTGTTGGGGCTAAGGGTGTTAGTGTCAAAACCAAGAGAGAAACTTTGGGGTGGTAGATAGGGAACAAACTAATTTTGTAGTAAAAGTATCATTTTTTTCAATCACGAAATGTATGTGACAAGAATATTTTAGGCATGTTTAGATTTTTACTCTGATCCAAATTCTATGTAGGGTGGAACAATACAGAGTTTGAGTTTCGGATAGGCTGCAACTCTGGTTTGATTATGCTAGATTCAGGCAGTCTAATAAAACTTTATTACATGACTAGAAATATGTTGTTGATCATGGCAGGGTAGGTTTATGTTATTTTCACAAATAAATGTAATGCTAATATTACATCCATTTTACCTTTATTTTGACATTATTTTAGTGAAAGATTCATATCCACAGTTTTTTGAATCTGTCTATGGTTAAAAACTCCATATCTGAGTTGGTTTTTTATAAATTTAGTAAGGAATACATTTTGACTAAATTCAATTGTTTTATTCTAGTTAGGCCACTTGACAATTATGATTGATTAAAATTAGAAAGTCTTCCTTAAATTTATTTTTCATATAGGGCTACTTTGCATTCATTATGACTGCAAAACAATCAAGGTAATATATATGATTCGTTTATGGGAAAACACAAGTATTAAAGTGGGATTTTAGAGTCCATCTTTGTGATATGCTTTGACAAAATTCAATTTTGTTATGGTCATTTTGTGATCCAGAATCGGATCCAGGAGCTTGAAGGGGCTCAGAAAGGCCTAAAAATAAAATTTCTTAGAATGACTTCAAAACAGATGTGTGTGTAGGCCTCGTCGATACGAAACCAACACAACTTGAGCAGGCTAAAATGGACATCATATGCTCAATTTATGGTGATCTGTTCATTTTTCCAAACAGGGAAAAAATTATGACTGTACAGTTTGTACAGTGCCACGTGGCCACTGACTGTACAAGTCGTACAACTGATGTGGCAGGCACATTTGGAAGCTTCTGGAGGTGACACATGGTAGGCTGACTGGGCATACGAAGCTGATGTGGACAGGATAGGTGGACCAACCAGGAAGTGACACGTGTCACCCTTGCAGTGGTGACATGTGGCACGTCTATACGGTGACACGTGGTAGAGTACAAACAACTAACAGGGCAGTTGATGTGGCAGACAGCTAGACCATTGGGCGACTGGCAGGTGGCTTTGTTCTTGGCAAATGGAGCGGTGCCACGTGGCCCAGACGTGGGATGCCACGTGGCACCCATTGGTTGGCTCATTATTGGTTGCAAAAATATATGGAGTTCGTCAGATTCAAACCACAAACCTCCCATCGAGCTAGTGACTTGGCAGGCCAATCTAACCATCCCACCTGCGTGTTGTTTCTTACCCCTTATCAACGTAGATTATATTTAATTTTGGTGGTATGTGTATCTGGGCTAAGGTAAGGGTTGGGCCTAGCCCCAGCCCCCAATCACAAGTCTTGGCATATGCCTATGTAAACAATGCCCAGTCCTTGTATTTGTGTGTGGTTTGGATAATCATCAGTTCCTTCCCTGGATCACGGTCATATCACTCCACCCCATATGACCCGAAGTTTAGCGCGATGGATAAGAGGTTTAGCCCAGTCGGTTGGGCTAGCCTACAGACCAAGGGATAAATCGAGAGCTATGCTATGTGTCAGAGGGTTTAAACAGTTAGCACGTGGGTGTGTTAGCCACAGCCACATGGCCCAACATGTGTCAAAGAGCCAAGAAGTGGGGAGCTAGCGTGCCAGGTGCTAGTGCATATCCATATGGCAGGCTCCGATACGACCAGGGGGGCAACGCATAAGGGGTTGCACCCAATATCTCTTCAAAAATGGTTATTAAACTTTATTAAAATATTTTTAATGATTTATAGGCCTTTTTTTGGAGATTTTGGTCATTATTGGGAGATATTGTTCCCTTTTTGAGGTCATGTCTTGGAGGGAAGTTGGGAGATGGTTACCAACTTCAAATATATATAAACCAATCCTTCTTGAGGCCATGGAGGAGGTTCTAAATAGGTTTATGCTATCGGATTGTTGAGCCAAAGACATTGTCATGCAGGGAATCTATTGAGGAGCGCACCTTTGCGGGCCATTTATGGGAGCTTCGTTCATCCTATTTGGGTGCCATCAGTTTTGATGGGTTCATGAGATCTGGTAGAACATGACCAAATTATTGTTGTAATCCATTGGCACTTTAATGATTTACATTTAAATCTTCAAACATAAATAAGCAAATCCCACTAAGACAAGGCCCAAAGACATAGGCGAGATTGTTGAACTCCGTTATCACATTGGTGTTTATTGTTTGTTGTTGTTTATGCTTCATTTCATATCTATATATGTGTATATGGCTGTGATGTTTCTTCCATATTTCATTTATCTTCCTAATTGGTTAATTAACACATGCTTAATAACTCAACCATTGTCATTTAAAAGGTATTTTCGAATCATTTTGGCTTCCTTACAACTATGAGGTTATTAAAATCAGAAACTCTTCCATTAATTTATTTGTCATTCAGGGCCACTTTGCAATCAAAGTAAATATATGATTTGTTTATGTGAAAACAAAATTCTTAAAGTTAAATTTCAAACTCTGTCATTGTTTGTTACCATGTTACCACATTTATTAGCATAAGCATGGTTGCAACTTTAAAATGATAAAAGTGAGAAAATTACAATACCAAAAAAGGTAGTCATGCTTATGATAGAAGTGAGAAAATTACACTACAAACAATACATTCATGCTTATGCTCATAAATAATAGAGATGGGAATTGAAGTGACCCAAAGTAGAAGGTATGAAGGCAACCTATATCAAGAGGTAGTTGGTCTCAAGTCCATTTTCGTGAAATTTGGTTAAGATCCCAAATTTATGGGTAGATGGTATCAAGCCCATTTTAGTGAAATTTGTTTAAGAACCCTTATTTATGGGTAGTTAGTCTTGAGTCTGGTTAGTTTTTAGTCTGTCTTCATGAAAATTTTGTACGTGAGAAATATGGGTTGGTTTCTTATGATATTGAACAATCCACTTAGAGTTCATTCCATATGGTGATATTCAAATTTCACATAGATAAATTCAATTGGTTTCACCCTTTTAGGCTTCTTGGAAATTCTGGTGTTCTTAAATCAGAGTCTATTTTGAACTTAATCAGTTTCACCCACTTAGGCTTCTTGGAAACTATGGTGTTCTTAAATCAGAGTCTATTTTGAATTTATCTATCATTTAGGGCCACTCTGCATTTAGTATGATTGCAAATCAATCAAAGTAATATAGGATTGGTTTATGTCATCATAATGGTCATGTTTTTCGATCGGCTTAAAGGAATTAAGCAAAACAGGGATAGATTATAGGGCATATTGTAAGTCCAAATATTATAGACTGCAACATAGATCAAGTAGATCTTGGTATTCCTGTTACAACCCATCATTCCTTGTTTTGTAAAAATATAGTTTTGTTTGTGATGTTTTTAGAGGGTAAACCTTAGATTTTGTGAGCCTTTGGTATGGTATGAGAGGCAGGGAATAAATAAAAAATCTTCAATTTGTGTGTATTAAATATCTTTGCAAGCTAAATTCTTGAAAATTGCATTTACCTGAAAACTGCATTTATAACAAATTTCAAGGAGCTCACCACATGTGCACCATCGTTAGCCTCCTCATCACCTTTCCACATTGTCGCTAAATTTTCAATTTTCAACTTGTATGTAAATTTAATTGTTATAAGAATTAAATAGACATCAGTGATGGCCTGTAGATTTTAAAATTATCATAAATAACAATTAAATCCAACAACTGATTACAACCCCACATGGTTGGAACGAAAGTTTGCGACAGTTGTCGACATGAAGGACATGTGACGATGATGAGAAACTTGGAGACTTACCAGATGCACATGAAATGTCAGACATTGAGGGGCTAGAAATAAAAAAGGTACCCACCAACCTTACGTATCATTCTGGTTGGGTTCACCATCTCTGTCACATATGCTCGTCCTCTCCATTACAAATCTCATTCTCTAGCTAGCCTATTCTATCGCTTTTGCTATACATCAGAAGCCATAGATTATTATAGATTTTGTTGGCAACCCTGCGAAGGAATTTGCTCTGCAAAATATCATTGTATTAGAAATCAAGAAACATTAGCAGTCAATCTCATTGTATAATAAATCAACTAGCGTTAGCATTCATTAATGGTTAATTGTATGCCGTCTCATGGATCCAGAAATATATCTGCATATTTAATGGGTCACAAGGAATTTATAATGGTGAGGAGAACGAATAGAAATATAATGGAATACAGGACATGCATTCTCACCACAGATCTCATGGCTTCCTACCCACAACATTTGGTTTTTCATTACAAGGATGCAACATGTCGCTCTCTTTCGTCGGATGAGAAGTTGGTTCCCATGCAGTTATATTCGCTACTACTTATTCCTAATTCACCTTCTCCTTCCAAATAAGTCATTTTATCACAGGCCAAATGCGTCAATCATGGCAGCTGCAAGGGAATAATTAGCAAAAAAAGGTGAGAGAGTACTCCCCCTTTTCAGTTAAGTCTGTGCAAGATGGCCACATTATTATGAGGGTTCATATGGTAATCTCGAAACGAGATCTGGAAGCCTTTCTTTCTAATCATTCTATGAAGGAGAAATCATTGTTGCTTTAGCTTCAGTCTAAGGTGGCTAAAGAAGATTATGGCACGACAAGAATATGCAACAATGGTGGATGGAGACCATTGCTAGAGGGCATTCCAGAGCTCAATTAGGAGGAAACCATTCTCCGCATAGCCAAATTCCTACACCATTGTTTTGAAACTTATCACAAATTATATAATTTAATATTATTATAACTTTAAATCATCATTGTTTGTCATACTACTGTCGTTTACCATACTATTGTCGAGCAGGGACTAAGTTGCTCTGTAACACTTGTTTTTTGTTACATTGTTCTAATCTATGCCTTATGCTTCTTTGTGAAAAAGAGAAATGAAATGAAACAAACTACCAATAAGTTGATGGTATGTTTTTTTGTGTCTTTGATGCTTAATGTTAGCAAAGAAACACGTGTATGCTTTTATGGAAGTCATTAGACACTATTTATAGAAATTGAGAAACTAATTGTAGGTAAATATCACCATAAACCAATGTTTAAAAATTTATTAATTGATAGATACTATGTTATATTTATTATGATCTTGTATACAATATGTTAATTAAATCAACATGTTTGGTAATATTACTAGTAAAAAATGCCAATTGTGAGAGAAAACAATGGCAAGTTAGGACATCCCACTATAAGTTAATATTGTAAAATGACTTGGAATATTTTCAATAAACTAAGAAATTACTAAATTTGTAAGTAAATACCACCTTAAAACAATGTTTAAAAATTGATTAATTGATATATCATGCTATATTTATTATTGTAAGGTCCTCGACTAGAAGGGTGCGGACACCCTCACCCAAGTCCTCAATGAGATAGAATTTTGGGTTGCTCCGACATCCAAGGGTCATACTAGTTGGGAGAGTGGGTGCCTTTGGTGCACGAACACGTCAAGGGGCTTGCCAAACCATGAGGCAAAGCATGGGATGAAATCAAACAAGAGAAGAGGCGTGTCGGGTCAGAAGATGAGTCAACTTGGCAAGGCGTGCTAAAGGCAGGGGTGCACCAAAGAGGTTGGGGTGCATCGACATGAGGAGGAGTGCACCCAAGGTTGGGGCACACCAATGCTAAGGGACACGAAGGTTGACGAGCATATGGGTTCATGGGTGTGTCGATTCGTGAAGGGTCATGTTAGTTCGTTTGGGCACATTGGTCCGTGAAGGGGCACGACACACCCAAAAGGATGTGACAGTTCATGAAGGTGACATTTGGAGTCCATATAAGAACAAAGGGGCACACAACCAAGGAAGGAAATGAACAAGGGTGAAAAGAGAAATATCAACACAAAATTTATGAGGCAAATTCAGACAAGGATGAGCGAGCTCCCTTTAGGATCCAAGTCACTCCACATTGTAGGGATTGTATTGTCTTGAGGTGATTCTATGAACATAGTTGGGGTGACCTTCTTTGGATCGAGTCTAGCAGCGAGCAAGGTGACTTTGGAGTTTAGGTAGGGCGATAGACACAAAACACTTATATTTTTAAACCAAATGTGCAACTGACTACAGGGGATGGATGTTCCACCCAACCATATATTTTTTTCTCCAAATATCAATATTAAATCACCTCCGAGTTGGAGCTACAAATTCACAAGAAAAGGGGTGTCTCTCTATTATCTACTTACAACCCAACACAACCCACAACCAACTAATTCTTTCTACAACTGTCCCAATCCACAAGTTCTCTTCCCTTCAACCTACACAACCCAAGGAATGGGATCCCCCTTAATTGCACTCAATTCCTCAAGCCATCCCACTTCCCTCTAGGGATCCAACAGAGGTTGGATCAGAATATCTCTTATTGGGGACTTTAGGAATGTTTGTTGCGATAGGAAGAGCTCACGGTAGCAAACTCACTTGGCACTGGGAAATTATCTCACCCAAAATCTCACTCTACAAGTTTAACAACTTGCTTCTTCATGATTTTGTAGCTCTAACCCACTGCCACACATGTCCACTATGGTTGTCTTCAGGCTCCAACGCTCTGTTCTCTCTTGTTGTCCCAAAAAATACATGTAAAAATTGCTCTCCTTTCCCATGTGAATTTGCTTTTCTCCCATGCATGTTGACTCTCGCAATTCTCAAGGTTGATTGTACTTATCCCCCATGCTCTCATTTGTTGGAAATATGGCTACAGCAGAGATGATGCAGATGATCAAGGTTGTCATTGATGGCAATCGATTGTTTATGGAGAACTGAGGCAGGAACATAGAAGCTGAATCACAGACGCTGCAACACAAATGCGAACTGCTGAAACACAAGTGCTGAATCTCAGATGTTGAAACGTAGATGCTGAAACACAAGTGCTGAATCACAGATGTTGAAACGTAGATGCTGAAACACAACTGAAACGTAGATGCTGAAACACAAATGCTGAATCTCAGATGTTGAAACGTAGATGCTGAAACACAAGTGTTGAATCACAGATGCTGAAACGTAGATGCTGAAACACAACTGAAACGTAGATGCTGAAACACAAATGCTGAATCTCAGATGTTGAAACGTAGATGCTGAAACACAAATGCTGAATC